>JAQMYJ010000016.1:6050610-6062668 GCA_030014305.1 Clarias laeviceps | reverse complement strand
ACCAACGCACGAACGCGCAATAATCCTAGACAACTCAATCCAGCTATACTAATCATCAACAACAGGTGTCCTCGAAGGACCAACTTAGCCAGATCGTAATTAGCACGATGATCTCATCTTAGATGTGCCAATTCATCTCGGATGTGTCAAGCGATGTACGAAGAACAGACCCCAGGTCCCTGCGACCCTGAATACAGAATAAAGTGGTATAGAAGATGAGTGAGTGAGTAACTCCTTTGGGAGTCTGATGGAATTGAGACATCCATCAGATGAGTTTTATTGGTGGAGAGGGCAGATCATGTCAGGCTGGTTGTTATCAAACTTCACATAAGTTGTTGTTATTATTATTATTATTACAGTATTTCATTCGCTTTGCAAATGTACTTGGCACAATGACAATAAAGTTGAATAAAATATGTTATTATTATTATTTCTTTGTTTGTTTGTTAATTGGCTATATTGCTTATTTTGTGTAGGGATGCAGTGGGCAGAACTTCAGAGGACCTCGGGGCACAAGGTGGGGGGTACCAACCCATCGCAGAGCAACAAGCACACACACAACCATTTACAAATTATGGCCTTTTTTTTATTCATTTTTTTTAAATGCTAATTAACCTTATAAACTTGGACTTGTGGGAGGAAACAAGAGTTAAAACAAAGGACCTGTGGTGAGATTCAAACCTTAAACTCTGGATGTGTGAGGTGACAGTGCTAACCACTAAGCCACAATTCTGTCATTATTATTATTATTATTAGTAGTAGTAGCATTTAGTGGGTATAACATATGGATAAAAATAAATCTACCAAGACAGATGAGGTTCTTAACAAGTTTAAGTTTTCCTAAACATTTAATTTACTTTTAAACTGAAATTTACCTATTAAAAGTCATTTCAGGTTAGAAGCATTTTAAAAGCATGATAATAAAGATAAAATAATTAAATACAGTACGTACCTCCTTCAATCTATCCATTGTCTGTCCATCCATTCATCTATGCATCAATCCACACGCACATACTGTACCTCACTGCTCATAAAATTAGTATTTTTGCACTTGACTACGTAAAGTCTGCTCACATTCAACTGGAAAGCTTGAATAACATCCAATTTTTATACAAAAAAAATATATAATTCTTACCAGACTGCAAATAATCAAATATCAAATATGATTTTTTTTTCATAGAATGTCTGTCCTTAAACCCGCCCCTCCCAACACACACACACACACACACACACACAATACAAATGCTGTCTTACACAATCGTCATTTACAGTGTTAGATAATTATTTCAACTCAAGCTCATATTTACATTCATATGTAATTTCATTAAAACACAGAATTTTTTCCTTTGTCGTCGCTTTTGTCTGTACTTCTGTTAGACGTTTACATAACTGCAATTTCATGCCCGTATTGTGTCGAACAATTCCCCCTCTTCTGCTTTTGTTACATGCCACCATGTCTTTTCTATATCCGAAAACATAAACACACACATTACTGTAATCATTAGAACGTGCGCAAAACTTTCCGCACATGACACACGAGTATAATTAGAGGCATGTTTATGATCCCGAGCATTTCAAACACCATTATGGCCTCTGCTCCAGTTGGATTACACGCCCACTTTGATTGCTGACCTCTGTACTGTACTATTATTGTTATTCTGTTTCATGGTCCAAACACTTTGCATTCATATCAAGGTATTATTCCAGATAATAAGCGTATTCATCTGTACAGTGTTGTGCAAACTCTTTTCAGCATATTTACATACAGAATTATATGGTTTCACGCTCAGTTCAATCTATCCAGACCATGGTCTGATATTATTCTGGTTCAGTTAAGCGAGAACTATAAAATGGACATAAAATGTAGAAACGACAGATCAAGGGATACGCTTGATCCTTAGAAGGTTTTACAAAGACAAAAAGGTCTTATATGTTACTTGTGGAAAGATAGAAAAAAAAAAACACTGTTGCCGATAAACAGACGGCAGCAATCACGCAGACCGTCAGGCAAAACCTTAATATACAGAGCTAAAGCTAGATACAAGCTGTAAATGTGAAACGTGCACGGAAAGCAAACTGCTCATTATCAGTCGATCCGCAGGCAGGATGCATAGCAAGATGCAAAAGGAGATACAGATTGAAAAAGCAGCGGTGAAATCGTCTTCTATAACACTTCAATTTGGCTGTGGAAATCGATTAACTGGCTCATTCCGCATTTCTGTTCCCACGTAAAAAGCCTAACTGGGCCAACATTGCTTCATGGAACACCATAAAACTCGAATCGTTACCCATTCATTAGAGGAATGATTTGTTCTGAACATACTTGCACACCCTTTTTTTTATTTTTTATATATATAACAAGAACTAGTCACTTTGTCAGCTAAGGCACAAGTAGGAATCTGCCTACGGATCAGATTCATCCATCAATGCAGGTGCAAATATAAAATACTGTGTTCAAGTCAAACCAGGACTTGTAATAAAACATTGCGTGAATGAGAGCATAAAACAGATAGACATGTACAGAAGACTTTTATCTGCAGTAAAACATCTGAATTGTGCAAACGTTTTAAAGAAAGCCATGAGTGAAGTTCTCAGCTGAGGTGGCTCGGAGCCCACTGCAATCGTTCACAGGCAAGGAACACCTTATCCTTGACAATCACCTAATAACTTGTCGACAACTTTCAGAAGAAACACATCTGTCTGTGGGAACTGTACACACAATCATTCACAAACACCACTTGCACATTACAGACCACATCCCCCATACAGTCCTGAGCTCACTACAAGCCATTTCCACATGTTTTGGCCGTTAAATGGGTCCCGGGGAATTTCAGACTTGAAGCAGGCAGTACCATCCTGGCTCAGATTTTCTGGGAAATCATTCTACCTTGATGGTATACAAGCACTAGTGAAACACTGGGATAAGCGCATTAGTGACTATATAGAGGAATAGAGTTTTTACTCTCAATACTGTGTACTATTATTCTGCACAATCAAAGTCCCAGTTTGACTTGAACACCAAATACCGTATATCAGCTGGTAAGAATAAAGTAAGTACAAAACCACTGTTGTACTGCTTTTCTGTATATCATTATGGTTAATGTCATAGAACGTCCGTGAAACAACTTTCTATTACCATTTACATTATAGCAGCTATAAAACGTAGTTTGTCCACTCGATTTTTTTTTTCTCTCTCAGAAGGTTAATATTGCCATAAAATTTTAGCCTGTCATTAGAAAAACATAGAGAGCCTTTTGGTTTTCCCAAAGCCTTTACAGTCAGGATATCAAGATATCAAGTGCCTAGCTCTATTAAACGGAATGCTTTAAAATGGAAGGAAAGTCACAGTCTTATACTGTATCACTCAAACACTTACTCACTGATCGTCTATACTGCTTTATCCTGTACACAGGGCCACGGGGCACCTGGAGCCTATCCTAGGCTACTTAGTTACATTCTCATTCACACAATACGGGCAATTTGGGATATAATTTTGCTACACAATAAAACATGGATATTTTAGAAACTAAATGTGGAAAAATTGTGGGAAAGGATTAGATATATATTATCCATCTGATTTGTTTTTTCCTTGGTAGCTGTTAATGTGTGGGAATTGGGCAAGACCAAACTAGACAGAAAATTCAGAGGAAAAGACTGTACAAACATTTTATAATAATCAAATTGCAACCTATTGCACATTCTCTAAAATATTATAAAAGAGAAGCAGTTCAGTTTCAACTCGTTTTCTAATATGAATCAATTCGCACTCTTCCATGTGCTCCAACATGATTAAGAGGGAAAAACTGAAAGAAGAAAAAAAATTAAGAGATAGAGTCACGAACACAGCCTTGGACATTACCAGCCCATCCTGACAACCACTGGGTACACTCTCTTCCACAGTGCCAGAATGGCTGTAAGAGTCTCTCATTTTTCTCACCTGCTCTTCACACCTCGAAATAAGAAAACGATGACAGTTCCACAATCACCTGAACTTCTACACACACACACACACACACAAGAACATCAGCTCTAACTACGACTTCTTTGACTAGGGACTTGACATTATTAATATAATTCCATCTACAGTAGAACCTTTTCACCACCACAGCTTGCTGCCTAAATATTTCAGACTTCCTTGAGTAAGGAATCACATCATTGTGATTGACATAGGGTTGACAGGAAAGAGGCCATCAATTAACTGGCTTATTTCATATTTCCGTTAAGTCGCAAAAATGCATGACTAAGCCAACACAGCTTCGTGAAACGCCACTGAGCTCTCATCATTACTGGTGTTATTGCTAGGATGATTCATTATGAATGTGCTTCCCAAAACCAATTGACATTTACAGAATTTAGTGTACAGACATGCACAGTACAGTGATAAGACTCTTAGCTGGAATAAAACATTTAAACATTGAGGAAAAACTTGCAGAAGAGACGCATCTGTCTGTGGGAACTTTACACACAATCATTCAACAACACCACTTGCACATTACAGGAACTCGGCTGTACAGTCCTGACCTCCCTCTAAACCATTTCCACATGTTTGGGGCATTAAAGGAGTTCGTGGGAGGCCAGCGTTTCAGACGTGAAGCAGCCAGTCTTATCATGGCTCCGGTGTCCTGAGAAAACTTCCTACAGTACCTGGATGGAATCCAAGCACTAGTGAAACGCTGGGATAAGTGCATTAGTATAGCAGGGGATTATATAGAGAAATAAGTAATTCTGCACAATCAAAAGTCTCAGTTTGACCTGAATGCTCCTCTTAGTTAATAATATCTTATATTGTCTTCCTCAGCCATTTGGAAGTTAAAATGACTTGAATTTTTTTTTTAGCTTTGTCATGTTACATAGAAAAAAAGGAAGTTTTCCATCCTGAAAACACTTTGCATTGTTTCTCTGCAGTCTTTATTATCACAGTTTTGCTCTATTCACCATCAATATCTAATCTCAGTTTCAATCTGGGTTCCACCCTTTGATCTCCCGATGATTATGTGAACACTTTTCACTCACATGATTTAGCAGAAAGTATTTTTCAATACACCTTAACCTACAGTATTTGCTAAGTGCACATTGCGAAACACCTATACAAATGAAATAATGTTTGATGTTTTTTTTGTAAAATTTTTTCCACTAAATCCTTTATTTCATTACACGGGGGAGATTCTAGGATCAGACCAAGCCGCTAATGAGACTGTAACATGTATTGTGCCTTGCTATGAATACTTTGTCATTAGTACAGTAACTATTATTTTTATTCATAATATTGTATTTTGTTATTTAGATTTTTATAAAAACAAAAAAATGGAATATGCTGCCTGAAAATGTATTAAGCCATTTTATTGTCTATTGTTATGTATAATATATTGTAATTGTTATTGTATAATATTAAAAATGGTTCAGGATGACCAATCACATATTTAAATATCGTTAAGCAAATAACATTAAAGTGCACCTGCACTGTGACTGCGGATTAATTTAAATCAGAACTGAAACAGAGCAAACTACGCCTATGTTGACTATCACTTGCTTACATTTTAATTGACCTGTTCTTTTATTCCGTATGTACCAAAGTTAGACTGCCACGAAATTTTTGTCTTGCACACTGTACATCAGGAACCCTGACAGAGTGGCAGAAAAAAACTTTCAACATCTCTAATCTGAACCATTCGATAACTCTTACTTCTTCTCCATTTCTTCACACTGGCATGCGGACTACTTACATTTTGCAAACTATGCTGCCACCTATTATACAGGAGTCTAATAACATGCCATCAAGAATACTGTAAAATAACCCGTTAGCTAAACCAGGAAGTGCTTGTTGCATCTCTAAGCAGATTGGATTATAACGGTAGAGTGCTAAAAAATTTTAGAAAACATTGACACATTATTATTGTTAATATTATTATCACCGTCTTTATGGGGGCTAATATTTAATTTAGAGACGCTTGAGCACTTCGAAAAAGTGTCACCTATGAATACAATATTTCACAATAATTATAGTCATAAATTAACACTGACTTTTTTTCCCAATTCCAATGAACTTTACTTGCTTACAAGGACTTTATCAAGTAATTAAATAAAATAAAAAAAAATCTAATCTCACACACATTTCGTGTGTAATATGTTTTTCTCACAGCAAAACCAAAGCAAAGCAGAAATAACTGAACCGCTGATCATGTTATCAATTATCTATAGTTGTCTAATTGAAGAACAAATCGGCTTGCAGTATTGTAAATACTCCTAAGCTGACATGAAATCATAATTTTTAAAAATATCTTCTTGATGCTCGGGAGGAGAAATGACTTTTTCAGCTATGTCGATGCACCAGAGTTTTTTTTTCTACCTTTTTATCCACTAAGGCACAGTGCTGCTGCTTGGTATGCATCTCCAAACCCGAAGGCCAAGTTAATATTGCATTGTGTGAAAAGTATCGATCAGGTGTGTTTCAGTCGGAAATTTGATTTTTGGAAGGGGGAACATTTGCCAGGCTTAAAATTAATAGATTGGTTCCAAATAGAGCACAAAGAAATCAATTTCCATATCATTTTCACTATGAGCACGAGGGGGGGAATAAAGAGATGCCAAGGAGACGTTTTCTGTGATAAAATGCGGCTTTAATATGGAAATCTCTTTTTTTTTCAAAATGCATTTTAATACAAATCTTTCTGCAAACAATTAAGCAAGAAGAATGGTTGTGAAAGGTGCAGTAGGAGGCCAAGGCCTAGGTTTTAGCCATTTTCTGCAGGGGCATTCACATGTACCGGATAAATAGGTGTGAATATTTTACTAGAATTATTATGTCAGTGTTGAAACAGCGCATGTAGGAAAGTGCTAATTATTTTCTTTTGCAACATTACTGTCTCTGATGTCTTTTACTGAACAAAATGTTACCATGAGAACTGAAAATCTCTATTAATTAATATGATGTTTTTCTTGTGCAGAAATTTACCTCAAAGTTTAACATTTTGTATCTTTTATCTTTTTATATTAGCTCCAAAAGTTAAACATAATTCAAAGAGCTAATGATGACAGATTCATTGATTAATACCCTTCAGGCAACTGCAAGTATGAAGCAAACACACTTCCCAGATTTCATATAAATTATTTTCAAAATTTATATAGACATAAATACAGCAATCAATTTTTTCAACTCCTGTATTTTTATCATGGCTGCAATTTGATGACTATTTATTTATTTTTTAAACAAAAATCAGGCAGTGCTGAATGTAGGTCAAGGGCTTTTAAGCTCTATTTTAACACGCATCTTTTGCCGAAAAGGGCTCCGTTAATGATGTATAAATTTTAGCGTTACATTAAACCCAAATTACAGATAGGCAACACATTCTGTTGTACAGATGAGCATTTATGCAAACTGATCTTGTATAAATTTCTCCCATTTTACATAATGTTTTGGAAACATTTTGTTCCTTTAGTTAGATTTAAATCTGCAGGATAATTATGTGCTATATTAAAGTAATTAAATTAAGTAAATTAAAAATTTTGCTTAAACCAAGGCATTGCTTATTCAGACAGTTAGGGTTACTGATCGGAAGGTCGTGGGTTTAAGCCCCAGCTCCTCCAAGCTGCCACTGTTGGCAATTTACAGTAAGTAAGGCTCTTAACCCTCTCCTCCTCAGCAGTGCCATATCATGGATGACCCTGCCCTCTGACCCCACCTTCCTAAGATAGCATATGCAAAAAATAGAATTTTACTGTGCTTTAAAGTGTATATATGTGTGTATAAGTGTATGTACAGTACTGTGAAAAAATCTTGAGCACACCTCATTTCTAGATATTAAATTAAACTACATAGCTTAAAGATATGGGAACAAATGATTTACTGTGACAGGCTGCAAAGTGCCTAAAGACACAATTAAAAAACTTGTCGTTTATATAACGACCTCAGCAGCAACCTCATTTCCCCTCTCATCTGTTCCAACCACTCAGCATTCAGCATCACCAGTATTCTAATCACCGGCCTGATCATCTATCATCATCTGCAACTGTTTCTCACTGGTTCATGCCTTAAAGTTAGATGTTTTTTTGCCTGAATGATTTAGAGGTCTCTGTGTAGCTTAATGATTGAATACATTCCCCAGAAACTGCTCAGGTACAGGGACTAGACTGAACTGAAATAAGGACAAAAGTCCTTCAGACGGCATGGAGAACTATTTCTTAGGACTGCATTAAAAAT
Source organism: Clarias laeviceps (assembly GCA_030014305.1). NCBI lineage: Eukaryota > Metazoa > Chordata > Actinopteri > Siluriformes > Clariidae > Clarias > Clarias laeviceps. Next base: position 6,054,471 of record JAQMYJ010000016.1, on the reverse strand, counting down.
ACAAGAAAGTCTGACTGCTTGGAGGCCAAATATAAAGAAATATTTTTCACCAAAAATGGAAGAATTATTAGAACCAGACCACATGTATACAGATGTGCATAAACCAGAAGCCATTAACTCGAGCATTTGCTGTAATTTATACTTTTAAATAAGTATACTTTTATTTTATTTTGATGCCTATTGATACAGATTTTTTGGGCCACCCACTTTGCATCACTTTCATCTACTGTATCACCTGTTGACCTCTACAGGTTATGCTGAATTAACAAAAATGAAAGGAACATACATGACTCCACTTGAACGCACTATTTGAACTTTTTAGAAGGTTCTTAGAGACCCATTTCACCATTCATTCATCAGAGTAGAATCATGCTGCTACAGTATGCTGTTTTTTGGCCTTGACCCTTTCAGCAAAGTAGGGGGGAAAAAAGATCTACTCTTGGGAAAGTGCATTTCCCAGCATGACTGTGAACAGTGTGACACTTTGGAGTGCTTCTCCTAATTCATCCTGAGAAGCTCCCATTCAAAATGGGGACAAATCACAACATGTGCTGTACAAGCTGAAAGAATTTACATGGATTCATTTGGTAAATCCTTTTGCATTTATAAATCAGAGCTGCAAAGTGTAAAGTCCTGAGATGTCAACTTTCTGGTAGGAAGAGGAGGACCATGAGGTACTCCTAGAATTAAACGTTTCCTTTTTTGGTTGGTAAAATTGGCTTCAATGGCTCTACAATGAGTCTGTATATTGACTCAAAATTGTTAACCTTAACTTTTTCATTAGGTAAGACAGAGTTAATGTACTGATGCAACCAAATAGAGTCTGCAGCTTCAGACCAATTTGGAATAATTAAATTACGGAATTATAAAAGGGCAATGAAGAGGCTACTGAAACCTATAAACTTATGAGCGAAGCTAATTAGTTTTGCACCACATCAACTGATTTTTTAAATGTAATTGTTGACAAGATTGTTGTTGATTAGATGTTTTCTATCAGAAAATATATGTTTTTATTTTTAGCATTTTAAGAAGGAGTCTCCAGTGTCAGCTCTTTGTACTCCCACAAATTTACAGTTCATAAACAAGCTAAACCATGTTTCTTGGAATAAAAAACAGAATAAATAACAGAATAAAAAACAGGGGCTGATGTTTCATATGCATCCACTGCAAAGTGTAAAGTCCTGAGATGTGTTCTTGCACAATAGTAAATGTAGCCATAAGTTAATTAAGTATTACATGGCGCTGTATATTAAATCAAAATTGTGAGTATTCATATGGTTTAAGAAGCATTAACTATTTGGGGATATAATGTTATTGGAAAATAATCATCTTCGCAACAGTGAGAACACATGATTTCAGATTATTTTTTTACTTTGTATATATTATATTGCATTGTTTTTTTGAGCACAGCTTGAATGTTTAGTTGCCAAGACATTATGGTGATGTTAATTTGGCAATGCTATAATACATTGATAATAGGATCTTTTTGAAAGTTAGAACGACTTTGTTGAAATGATATTAGAACGACGTTGACTAAACTGAACATTGAACGGATGTCCCTAACACAATGCTGCAAAAAAGACTTGACTGCGTGAGCAAGCAGCCCAAAAAGCATCACATGGCTCGGAGGAAACACATGATAGTATTTGTCCTCCCTGGTTGGTTGTTGTAGCGTTTATAGGGGAGTGCCCTAATGACGGGTGGCTGCAAGAGATCAGCATGTTTACCATTGGGCAATAAGGGACATGCTATTCATGCTAGTAAATACATGTACATAACAATCAGCACAACAAACACCACGCAAAAGTTTGGGAGATAAGACGCACCGCATAGTATTATTTCTTAAAGTAACTGAAAAGGAGAGGTGACATTACAACACCAAGAGATGTGTGACATGAGCTGTGCGTGGGAAGCTGTTGTTTTCGTCTAAATCTCAGACCAGAGTTCTACGCCTTAAATGGTTCTAAATTGACCATGGTTGTGGTCAGACATTGTCGATCAGAATAAATGCTCTGAAGAAAAGGTTACACTTTTGTTTTGTTTGGTGAATTTACAATGTTGTTTCTGGGTTGTTATCTGAACATCATTGTATTAAAGTTGTTCTAACTTTCAAAAACATTATTGAACAAAAATACAATTATATTACCTTGCTTATCCAATGTTAGTGTTCCTGCTGGGGAAATTCCATTCCATCATTGTGTTTTACTTATTTATATAATTGCATTTAACCGCATATAACGAATCTTCCTACTGTTTAAATGATTACTGTCCGTTCTGACTGATCACTAAATGCATTAGTAATCTAAAAATAAGGAGCATTATAAAATGTCCAATTTATCTTTGCTCCAGCGGCTGACTGCAATAATGACTCATTAAGCATTGTGTTTAAGCGATATCGGCCTCCGTCACTTGCCAGGAACAAATGGATGCAGTCAGCACACCCCCCTCCCCCCAAACCACCCGAGTGGAACATAAAATCCAATCTAAAAAACATTTGTGTGTGGGAAAATTGACCCAGATAGATAGATCAAATAAATGAATGTTATGAATCCCATCAGAAGGAAGCCATTAGGGCCTATTTGCTTGTCATAATATTCCTTTTTGGTGATGACTTATTACTCTCATGGTTGTACAGAAAGCCAGAGAAAGCCATATTTTCTCAGTCAATTTTCCCCAAAAATACAAGTACAGAAAAAGATTAAGAAATGGAAAGCTGAATACACCTAAATGACATTATTCTTGCTAATTATTAATGTTCTTTAAGACTGAGTTCATTCAAGTCCCGTAACCTTCAAATTTCTTGGTTGTACTCTGCCTTACTTCTACACACAAACAAATATATATATATATATAAATGTTAATGTAATCACAGTTCAAGCATATTTATTATGCCCTTGTACAGTCAAGGTCAACATCAAGCACTGCAAACCTTCATACTGGTTACAAACAAGATTATATTAATTTGCTGGATTCATTAATAGTTCAGATTTCCCTTTGTACCTCAAGACATAAAAATATAATCTATAACTAAATGATAGGGTGTGGAAAAAAGAATCAGCTGCTCTCAGTAATGAGTGACTTCTGCGAGGGGCTTTAATTGCTCCCTTGGCAGAAAATCACACTTTGAAATTGAAAAATGGGCCCTTGAAGTTTCTGTACAGTCCCAGACGAAGCCACAACTGAGCCTACGAATGAGCGACACCCCCTTTTGTCAGGAAACAAAAAGCTCTTTGGCAAATTAAAGCTTATCGTTTTGTCAATATTGTGTATTAGCACGACTCTAATGGCACTTAATTGGATCCTCCGAGAAAGTGAAGTCATCATAATATGAGATTCTGAAACGCAAGCAGCGCACGTCGATACCCAATTAAAGGAAAGAAACAGCTAAGTGAGAGACCGCAGGAAGGAGAACAGGGGAAATGCGAACGATAATACAACTGCAGGCATAAAAATAATACCAAAGCGCTTGGAAGGATGCAATGTATTAAATCTAAACATGGTAGTTTTGCCACAGTTCCTTAGGTCAGAGGTATGTGATTGACTGCCTTATGTTAATCCCACTCCTGGGGGAATCTGGACCAATTCAGCCCAACCCTGTCCACTCTGGAAGCCAGTCTGTTCCCTATGGAATTCTCCTGAACAAATTTGGATTAAACCTGTTTGTAACTGAAGGAATTCTAAACATTCTTCCTGTTTCTATAGAAGGTTAGACCAATCCTACGTCAGGACTTTAAACCAGTGTTGGGGGACGTTACATTTTAAAGTAACTAATTCCATTACAAAGTTACTGTCTTTAAAAAGTAATCAGTTACATTACAGCGTTACTTTCTGATAAAAGTAACTAGTTCGAGTACTTTTCCA
>JAQMYJ010000016.1:6018169-6029339 GCA_030014305.1 Clarias laeviceps | reverse complement strand
TTTTATACTTCCGGGTTCGCGACCGCATTACTTCCGGGTCCTCGTGCCGGTCGCGGATTGAGTGTGCATGACACCCAGTTTGTATTTTCTGCAGAAACTGATATATTTTTAAGGAATTAATCGATTTTAGACCACTTAACATTTGAAAATTTATCTAAATCATGTTAAATGTGAACTGACTCTGACTCAAAAACTGCTCCATTGATCCAATTAATTAAAGAGACCAACAAATAAATCAGTTAACTTGCACATCTCTAATCTCTACAAACTTGTTCTGTTTAAAATGCAGCTTGTCCACCCTGCAAGCCTTTGTGAATAAATTGTTACTATAGGAACGAGTACATCAATATAAACCTTACAGGCAGAGCTACGGTAATAGGAATTTCTTCAGCACCAATCAAAAGTGAGCACTCAAAGCAAGCTCGAAACTGTCATAGTGTCAAGAAGTAAATCTCCATTTTATTGTGTTCTTTTTTACATACATCTCCAAAAACTACAGTGAAATTTTTTTTTATTTTTTTTTAAACGTTCACAAACGTTTCTTTCTCTTGAAAGAAAGGCGTTTTAAAGAGTAGGCTCCGACTGAGAAGAGAGCTCGGTTACTATGCGACTGCTACTCGCTTCGCTGTCTCAGAGGAACTCGGAGAAAGGAAAAAACAGAACGATATCAGTGAAGGTCACAAAATTTATAAAGCTCATAAAACACTTCTTGTGGAGTCAGGGAGAGAAAAAAAAAGCAGTTTTGTCTTTTTTTTTTTAAGCATAAACTCCAAATTAGAGATGATGCCTTTGTCTGACATTCTATGACTTTAAACTATTAGCAGGGAAAAAGAATCTAAAGCTAAGAGCGTACACATTCCTGTAGAGAGTTAAAAGTCCAATATTATGATTTTTTCCCCTCCCAGCATGTGTGAAATCTGTATGCTGAGCAGTTCCTTTAGTTAGACAATGACAAAATCTGTCAGTGTGAAAAGCACAGCCATTACGTTTTATCTTATACAAAAACTGATTAGACCATGGTTAAAATTATAAATGCCGTTACAGAAAATCCATCAATTACTAAGCAATAAAAAATAAAATTACAACTCTCTGAATTAACTTACAATAGCTGGAAATAAGCAATAAATGAATTTTTCCCCTCAAAGTATTTTTTTTAATCTAGGTGAAAAAAATAAATTTTTTGAATACCTGCATGAGTTTGCATTTGTCTCTCTAATCCCCATCAACATTCTTGGAAAAGGCATCCCTATACAAAATTACTGCATACCCTTTGTATATAAAATACTGTATAACCTTTCGGTTAATTACCAATAACAAAATTTTTACCCCGTTTGCCATAGCACATTGAAAATCCTGACTGGGCCTCCCACAAGGCTGTGTACTCAGTCTGCTGCTGTTCTCTTTGCTGACTCACCACTGTGAAGCAATGCACAGCTTGAATCACATTATCAAGTTCGCAGATGAACTGACCAGTGGGTTTTATCATCAAGAAGATTAAAGAAAGGAAGTACAGCAGCTAACTGACTAAGGCAGGACCAACAACCTGTCTCTGAATGTGGACAAAACAAAAAATATTGACTGTTGACATCAGGAGAACACAGAGCAACAAATCTGGACCGAACATTGATAGGTCCTCCGTGGAAACTGTCAACAGCATCTAATCCCTTGGTGAAACCCAACTGCTTCTACAATACTAGCTCCATAGCTAGAAAAGTGATTTCTGCACAAACTGAGAAACTCCATCACACACAATAAGGACTATCAAGAGCATCCTGAGCAGCTGTACCATTGCCTAGTTTAGAAATTTAACCATCGATACCCTTGGGGCAAGACTCCACAAGATCTTTGGGGTATGCTGTGGTCTCTGGTACCTGGATGTTGGCAGCGGAGCCTTTGGGAGCTCTGGGTTGCGGGGTGGGGCCTCCATGTTTGTAGGGCACAAGCCATGGGTGCTCAATCATATAGGGTGGGATCTTGGGAGTTCGGAGGTTTGGTTGGCAGGCTTGGGCTCTGGCGTTCACGGCAGGCTGTGGTGCACTGGATGTTCTGGTACCTTTCTATCATGGCCAGTATTTATCTTTTTGGCAATTTGTGCTGCGTTGGCTTTTCTGTGGCATTAGACTGGTCTTATTTGTTTTTTCGTCCCTGCGGGAATGAGTAAGACTTGTGTGCCCCTGATTCGTCAAGAGGTTAGCTGGTATATAATTGATAATATTATGGCTGATCGGTTTATATTTCTTGCGCATCCTGTTACATCCGACACTTTGGTTATAAATAATATTCCAAATGCTCAACGTACTTTACTGAACATACTGAAGTGCAATTCTGCCTAAATGATGTGAAGGGAAGAAACTAGGACCAAACCTTAACACAATGCTAGCACCACCATGCTTCGCTGCTCAATTTCAGTTCCAGGATAAAACACTACAAAATGTGAACTGGTACTTTATATCTCAATCATACCTGGTACACAGTTCCTATGAATAAATACATTGTATACTATTTACTATAAATTACCTGTGTGCATTTATTTTTGTCTTTTCTTTTTTTTATTATTTTTATTTCAGATTTTTGGTTTTGCATGAAGGGTGTGACTTTCTGTAGGGGAATAAGGGTATAGTGGCTCTTAAGGCAGCACGTCAGCAGATCTGATAAGAAATAATCTTTTCTGAGAGGATGTGCTGTTCATGCAGTTTCTTTCTCGTTCACATACTGTATCGAGTGAACAACGCACAGATTATAACGTTTCTTCTTTCTTTTTTTCTTAACATCACACTTCAAAAATCAACAAAAAAAATTTAAAAAATGTGTCCAAAAAAAATGTAGAATACTAAAAAAATTTTTTTAATTATAAGTGAGCTATCAGCTGTAACTAAGTTAATTATATATTTTAATAGTACAGTATACATCATACATTTAAAAAGTACATTACAGTACTGTATATAAATGGCACATGCATGTGCTAAGTGCCAAAGCAAAGTTAGTGTGGTAGTCATGGACTTTTTGTATGTGATGCATTTTTGACTTTATCTGTTTGGCAACACAGACAAGAGAAGCCAAGATGCATTGTCAGAAGATGTGTTGCTCTTCTTTAAAGTCAGACTGCAGTTTATTAAGTTTGTATAGAGCAAAAATAGGAGAAAAAAATAGACTGTATAAGAACTGAACAAACCCTCCGTGATGTCAGCCACAGTGGGAGCTCTAGTCGTCACCATCCATAAACTGGCAACTAGAACAGTACAAGCGTTAGAAAGAGATTAAACAATATAGGACCACATTAGAAAATGTTAAGAGAAAGACCTATGAAGCGTTTCACCAAGTAAAATTGTTATAGATTTAACCCCTGGCTTGAAAAATGTCTCCTTTGTTGTTTTATTTATTTATTTATTTTTCTTAATATTCTTATCTGTCCTTTTTTTTCCCTTTCTCATCTGAAACTACTTGAAAGTGCTTTTTGTTAATCTGTAAATGTTGCGAGTGATTTATGCTTGTACACTTTTGTATATAATTTTGGCATAAAAAAATAATTTTAAAAAAAGTACAAGTGTTAGCTAAAGTAATGCATAGCAGACAGCTAGCAGTTTGACACCTGCAACGCAGCTGTCACTCAAATTGGCCATGTTCCTAATTATGGAATAAATTTATGCAGTGAGTAAAGCTAAAAAACAACAGTAAGATCTGCTCTAACACTGAAACGATCATGTCCTCACCTGTTTACTGGTACTGTATATAATTGATGTTAATATGCTAATGTTATGACTGATCAGAATGTATATAGATAGAGAGAGAGAGAGAGAGATGCAGATTGGATCCATATCAGATTATTGCTAAAAGTACATCAACTTCCAGCTGAATAAAAAGAAAAAGTAAATCTGCAAAGTGTTTAGCATTTCTGTGGGTATAAGGTATTGCTTGTCAGCCAACATTTAAATGCCAGGAAAATGTGCCTTCTCCATTCTCTCATCACCATGAATAAAGTGAGTACAGAGGTTAAGAGAGAGAGAGAGGAAGGTAATAGAGAGAGAGGATGGATTTTTGGCATAATCACTAGCGTTTCTGTGTATTATTTACATTGAAGGAGCTTTAAACACTCTACACTTTCCCCAGAGAACCTACAACTTTCAGGCAACAATTCCTCATGAATATGGAACTGTACTGATGTGTGTGTGTTGAAATATAAGAGATTTTCACTCCTGTATTTAAAAGCATGTAAATAAGGGTTTATTCCATACTGTATGTTTCCAATATTATATACATACAAATTTTATGTGTGACTTTACCTCTTGAATTAATAATATCTATCTATCTATCTATCTATCTATCTATCTACTGTATCTATCTATCTATTTCCTCCACATTTAAAGGGCATTTTTAATATTTAAGATGAAACACATTTAATATTTATGTAGCTATTGATGTTATTATATATATTTTATACTATATATAAATATCATGACATTACTGTATATCATTGGACAGTTGGATGCTTACTGAATTTCAGTCTGTTGTTTGATATCAAATCTTCAAGATTAAAATTTGTAAATGATAGCGTTAGGGACGGAGGTCAAACTGTATTTTTGCTCATATCAAAACATCATTGCCTTTTCCATAAATTTGTATGTCCTCATGAAATCTCTATTTCTATTTCTTCCTTTGTTCTTTCCTATCTGGACCCTTCCTTGCTTCTAAAAACCAACAATCAGAATGAGTTTCAAATACTGGATAGAGATATTTTTCCTTCTTTCTTCCATACCACTTCATTGTTTCCTTTCAGATCTGATCTTTTCTTCCATGCCCCAAATTCAATCTTTTCCTTTATTTAAACACTCTCTTTATTCCATTAAATTCAATCCCTTCCTTCTTTCCTTCCTTTACAAACTGTGCCTTCCTTGAAAAGTTCTCTTCTTCTTCTTTGAATCGGACCCATTCTTTTCTTCGTACCTTTAAATACGATGCCTTCGTATATTCAGAAACAATCACCTTTTCCCTTCATTCCTATCTGATCTCTATTTTCCTTCTATCCTCTTCTCTCCCTTCACTCAATCATAACCTCTTCCCTCCTTCCTTAGTTCCTTTGTGCTTACAGTCAGGCTGACTTTTAAATATTGGGAGTTTTTTTCCTTCTATTAAATTTAACATTGATGTATTTTCTGACCTGATCCACTGTATTTTAGAATGAATGTGTGTGATGTTGATATGGCACACAAACACAGGACTCAATGAGTCTGTGATCATCTTAATTAAAAAGGAAGCTTTTATTTCATTCAAATCTGTATTTTTTTTTTTAAAATCAGTCATTCAGCCAGACTTTCCAGAAAAGCACACGTTTTGTAGGCTACCAGCTTTCCTGATTGAGCACCAGAGAGCAACATGTATTAATAAGGGCAAGTCTGACTGGCACATTTCAGCGAGCACAATGCACAAAATCAACACTCCAGACAGATTTTATTCTTCTCAAATGCCCAAGTCTTTTGCAGTCTGTCGCTCAAGATGTATAGCAAGACTGAACGAGTATGAAAATCCTCAATACGACCCGAGAGTGCGCTTTATACCCGTGTCCCTTGTATAGCTCTCTCCCTGAAATTACTGTAATAAGCGGATTTCTTTGTGATCATCATGGTACACGAAGGTACAGACATACTGTAAGAGCTGGCTTTCCATAGTGCTGTCGGTCCTGGCAAATTGAGCGGAACCGTATATAGGGCTCACTCTATGAAAACTGCTGCGGTATAAATGGATATAAATTATCAGCAATAAAATGTAACATTGCAATGAATGCTGTTAAATTCCATGATTAATGTAAGGTGTTCCACTGGAATTTGGCATATTCCATACCTTACATACATACCGCATATTATAACTGCTGTTGTCACCCATCCATAGACCATTATAATGTTACATTACTACACATCTCTACATATTTCTACTATTCACTGCATGTTGGAAGGCTTCCTATTTTAATACAGAAGCTGCTTAATAGTTATATATGGAATGGTTGTTTAAAGCCCTTTTTAGAATAGTGAGGTCTTTTAAAACTATGTTTTAATAATAATAATTTTAAAAAAAAACACTAAATGGTATGGTTGTGGTTAAAAAAAAAACAGTTGCAAATGTAACTGTTGGTGTCTGCATGGGTTACATTTAAGATTCTTTAAAGGGGACAAAATTTACTTTTTAGTCATTTTCAGATATTCAGATGAGTGAACAAAAAGCATGAGGAAAAATTCTCTTCTAACAAACCAATTAGATTTTTACCCTAATATAACCCCATGTAAGAAGATATCCAACCGCAGATTGTTGCTCAGGTCTGCTGCTCTATGACTCATGAGCAGCTCATTTACATAGATACTGGAACAGCAAATTGGGAGGAGGAGTGAAATAAAGTGAGTTTGAATGAGAGTTGTTAAAAACAGTGTTGCCAACTTAGCGACTTTGATGCTATATTTAGCGAGTATTCAGACCCCTCTAGTGACACATTTTTAAAAAGCGACTAGCGACAAATCTAGCGACTTTTTGTGGTGTTACTGGAGACTTTTGGAGACTTTGATGTGTCTGTATACATATATATATATACTGTATGTATATATATATATATATATATATATATATAGAGAGAGAGAGAGAGAGAGAGAAACAAAACAAAAAAAAACCTAACTCCGCCATAGTGTCTTTTTTTGGGTCACTTTAAAGGGCCCGGATAAAGGACGGGGGTTGGAAATTGACATTAAATTGAATGACATTAAAAATTTTAAAAACTAATTCTTAAAAAAAAAAACAAGATTAACTAATTAACACTAGCTTCTATGTTCCTTGTATTCTATCTATTTATTTTCTTTTTCTTTATTATACAATTAACAAAAGCAAAACAGGATTTCTTTTTCTATTCAATCTCATTTCATTTTATTACATAATAATAATAATAATAATAATAATAATAATAATAATAATAATAATAATAATAATAAAAAAAACCTTGCTACATGACATGCAAGGAGACTGAGACTGGTTATAGAACTTGCATATCATTCCTCTTTTTTTATATTTTGAGTGCTTTAATTAATAAAAAAATAAAAAAATAAAAACTTAAAGTAGATATCCCAAATTTTACTCATTTGCTAACATGTATTATCAGGATATGTTCTTGTGTTCTTTCAGGATAAAAATACAGATATACTTATATCATTATACTGTCAAGGTGCTGGAAACATTCCCTAGAAATTTTGTTCGATAGCATCACGCAGTTGCCGTGAATTTTCCGTTCCAATGCCTCCCCAAGTTGCGCCATTGGATTGAGATCTGGTGACTGTGGAGGTCATTTGTGTGTACAGACATGCTCTTCAGCATACCTCAGCTGTACAGAGATACTATTTAAGTTACTGTCACATCAGCTCAAACCTGTCGGGCAATTCTGCTCTGACCTCTGGCATCGAAAAGGCGCTGTCATCCAGAGAACTGCCTCTCACTGGATATGTTCTCTTTTTCAGACCATTCTCTGTAGGCCCTAGAAACAGTTGTGCATGAAAATCCCAGTAGATCTGCAGATTCAGAAATACTCAGCCCAGCCTGTCTGCCATCAACAACCATGCCATGGTCAAGACCAAGTCAATTAAATAATTTTTCTTTTCCATTCTGATGCCCGGTTTGAACTTTAGCAGATCAACTTGACCATGGTTTATCACGTTTTCCATTTCTGTTAAAATTATGTATTAACCTGATAAATATTTTGTTTACTAATAATTTTTTTTATTTGTCATGTTACATGCACAACACATCAGAACTCATATCTGAGTGGAGATGTTCTCTTGTGACCCATATGCTATATTGTCTCATGGTCATGTCAGCATACAGGTGGAAGTGTTCTTCAAAATTCCTTCTTCTGGAATTCCGCCCTCATGTCATTGCTGTTTTCATGGAGTGACCCTTGGAACAGAGCAACAATCACTTCAAGAGCGATGAGAAAATGATCCAGTCAAGACTGACTTTCTGTTCAGTAGATAGACATAAAGACTGGGACAAAAAAATAAATAAAAAAATTCAAAAACAGCTCCAAGGGCAACATACAGAGGAAACGAAAAGCTGCCAATAATGTCAATATGGGGTAGAAGAAAAACACACACACAGAAGAAGCAGTACTTTGAACAAAAAACGGTTACATAGTTGATACACTATTTTACCTCACAGCTCTCGTCGAATGCTCGACTCTGATTGGTTAACAAGTGCAGATTAACTTTTGAAATAAACTACAATAGAACTGAAATTTACTGTGCAACCATATAGAAGGGGGCAGTGCTCTTCGCAACTGTTACCAAACCTGTCTTAAGAGCAGAAAAGGTTTCCTTTCAGATTCCCCTCTAACATGACAAGCTTCAAGGCATGCTGTAAATTATAACAGGGCTGTATTTGTTTCAGGGCACGTTCCATAACATTACTGTATGTGTAATTATAAATGAATACATGTATAAAGTGTCAATGTTTAATACGTGAACAGTAATTTGTAGGTGAGTTGAAGGATGTATAAGAAGAATAAAAAAAATATATAAATAAATAAATAAGAACAGGCTTTTGAGGCAGTAACTGACTCCTGGTTTCCTGTCATCAGTAAAAAAAAAATTCTGTTTTATTGTTACATAATCAATCATTTTCCTCATTTCTGTGTCCAAATTCACCTTTTCCTGCTTAGGTCCTACTTGACGCTTCATCCACATGAACTAGAGCTGATATTAATCCGAATCAAATCCAAGATAAAAGCTAACACCATGAGACATACTTGGAAAATATATTCGAACTGCACACCATTTTTCTTAATGATTTTCTCTTTTATAATCACTTGATGGAACTGTTAAATGGGGCACAGTGCCGTAGGCCAGTGATTAGCGCAATTTAAAGACCCATCCATGCCAACATTTATTCTCGCTTGCTGTGAGTGCGGTCCAGCTGTGGCAGGAAGGAGGGAACAGGAAAGCAGCGCGTTAATTCATGGGAAATGGCTTCCCTTTAAATAGAATTTAAATGTGCAGTTGTAAATACACAGATTGGCAATAATATTACATGACATATTATGCCCAGTATTGGGTAGGATCCCCTTGTGCCACCTGAGCAGCTTTGGCCTCTTGGGACATGATTCCACAAAACCTCTGGGGATGTGCTATGGTTTCTGGACCCAGGATGTTAGCAGTGGATCATTTGGAGGCTGAGGGTTGCAAGTTGGGCCCTTTATGGATCAGACTTGTTTGTCTGTGGCATCCCATGGATCTTTGATCAGATTGGGATCTGGGGAGATTCGACTTTTTCAGCAATCTGTACTGAATTGGCATTTCTGTGGGATCAGACCTGACAGGCTCGGTGCCCATCATCCTTTGACCAGTTTACTGGTACAGTGGAACCTTGGATTACGAGCATAATTCGTTCCAGATGCAGGTGCGTATTTCAAAACACTCGTAAATTTTCCCATAAGAAATAATGGAAACTCAAATTATTTGTTCTACAGCCCAAAAAAATAAATACATAAAAATAATTAATAGAAAATATAAAGTAAAAACAAAACAAATGAACCTGCACTTTACCTTTGAAAAGAATCGTGACAGAGCAGTGTTTCTGTTTAGAGCAGAGAGAAAGAGAGAGAGAGTGTGTGTGTGTGTGTGTGTGTGTGTGTGTCTGAAGCCGAGAGGGGGTTGGGAGGGCGGGTGGTTGTTTGGGGGTGTAAAGGCGAGAGTTTGTGTGTGAATGGGCACGGTGTCAAATTATGCGCGCATACACACATAACTACAGAGAGGGAGAAAATGGATCTTTAACCTCTCTAATAAGACTTTCTTTTGCTTTACATGTGCACACACACGTGCTTACAAACACAAAATAAAATATGTCTTATGCACACACACGTGGTCACGGTGTTATAGTAAACAGTACATGTGTGCACGGATGTTGATTATACCAGTAAGAGGGGAGACGATTACCAACAAGTAATACAAGTAGCCCATGCAAGATACATGATACTTGGTACTCGTAAAACAAGACCTGTTAATTTTTCAAGTAAAAATTTATTATAAATTTTTGCTCGTCTTGCAGAACACTCGCAAACTGCGTTACTCGCAATCCGAGGTTCGTATATAAATAATAATCAATGTTCACGTGTTAATCTTATGCCTGATCAGAGTACATGTCCCATATTTATCCATATATCCATGTCTACTAATAATGTGCAAATATTGTACATTAGTATTTGTTGAAGGAGCATGATTACCGTAAGTGTATTGCACAATACGCCGGTCCATTACAGATCGTCTGCTAAGAGCACTTTACCCAACCTTTCATCTTTATCTCTAAGAAATGCAAAAAGTAGTACAAATCAGTGTTAATTTCTTGTCACTCATTTCTCTAGCTCATACTGTAGAGCCAGTTCTCTGACTGAATCCCTCTGGCCACAAAGAGGAAGAAATGGTGGATTATTATATATAAGGATTATTAATAATGTATGTAATAATCAAATACATATACAAGGTCATGGGGGCCTGAAGCCTATCCCAGGAAACTTAGGGCACTTTGGGACCTCCAATTAGCCTAATTTGGATGTCTTTGGACTGTGGGAGGAAACCAGAGTACTTGGAGGAAACCCACCAAGCACATGCATACTCCATGCACACAAACCTGAGGCAGGAATCGAACCTGGAAGTGCAAGGCCACAGTGCTAACCATAAGCCATTGTGCGCCACTAGTGTGTAACTGAGCACAAATTTAATTGTATTAAAACAAACAAACAAACAAAATAAATGGGGCATGATGTGTGAGTGCTTGGTGTGTTTTATTTATTTATTTATGACATCATATTCCACAGTAGTGGTTAATGATTCATATTAAAGTAGACACTTTGGGCTTTAAGAGTTTGTAGTGTTTCTTTTCTTTTCTTTTTTTTTATCCAGCTTGCTAGATTAACATAATTTTGTCAAGTTGTATACAGTGTTTGTGTCTCTGTATTTTATATGTCCAGCAGGTGCCTCACACCACTCCCATTTCCCATTGCTTTGACCCAATAGTGTCCTGTTGTCAGCGGGCGCTAGAGGGCGTGATGGATCCAAACGCAGAGTTAGAGCGGTGACTCCGAGTGACAACAGATATGCTCGTGATTGTGCTTGTGTAACAGACTGAGCCGGTCGAGTGGATTACAGGGTAGGCG
>JAQMYJ010000016.1:6003428-6018069 GCA_030014305.1 Clarias laeviceps | reverse complement strand
TGCAAGGGGTGGTTGGGAGCGTGGAACAGGAGTGTTTATATGATCATGGCAGAGCTGGAGCTTGACGGTTTGTGACACCTGTCTCATTAGAGACATGCAAAAATGAAATAATTAATTCATTTACAAGTGGACTTCTTTTCTGCTGGCGGAAAGTGTAGTGCGAAACCGGGTTATGGCTAAACAAAAATCAAACAGCACAAAATTCCCCTTTGTTGCAGGCGATAGTGACAGCAGATGACACCCCTGACAAGAACAATGTGTACAGATGGATGAAAAAGCTTAAAGAAGGAGAAACCAACAATGAAGACAAACTATTTGCTTGGAAGACACAAATGCTTGGTTTGTGACTGAGACTATGTTGAGTAGTACCTTTGTATAAAGGAAGAGTTACTCTTCCAACATCTAAATTCTCTGTCTTAGTTAACAAAAAAGTTATGTCCACTTTGCATTACTTTCAATACAGGCTTTGAATATAAGTTTGAAACAAAGTAAGAAAATCCAAAGCAGGATTTGATATACAACAGTCTCGAAAGTATTTCCTGTCTTGTTTAAAAACATAAATAAAAAAACAGCAAGAATGATCAAAACTGGCATTCTCTGTGAATCACATCAGAGTGGAGTGGGAGTAGGAGGAGGTTATGCAGTCCATCCACCCACGCACAAACCTCTTCACAGTTTTTTTTTTTTCTCTCAAAACTTTTTGAAGCTTTTGTTATATAGCTGTCAGTTCAGGTGTTCAAAAAGTCAATATGAGATTTATAACAAACACAGTAAAAAACAAGTTCTTCATCCCATTTTGATGTGATCTGTGGTAACAAAGCACTGGGGTTTACTTTATGGAAGACAAGGTGTTCAAAAATCTTTTTATACTGTCCAAATTTGCCCAATTTTATTCTTCAGCCTATTATTATTATTATTATTATTATATATTTTTTTACATTAATGAAGAATTAAGGGGCGGCAAAGTGTGTGGTTAGCACTGTCGACTTGCACCTCCAGGGTATGGGTTCGATTCCTGTCTCTGTGTGCATGTTCTCCCTGTGCTTGGTGGGTTTCCTTCGGGTACTCCGGTTTCCTCCCACTGTCCAAAGATATGCAGGTTAGGCTCATTGTCATTTCCTAATTGGCCATAGTGTGTGAATGAGTGTGTGTGCTCTGTGATGGTTTGGCACCCTGTCCAGGATGTACCCCACCTCATGTCCTAAGTCTCCTGGGATAGGCTCCAGGCCCCCCTAGACCCTGTATACAGGATTAAGCGGTATAGACGACAAGTGAGTGAGTGAAAAATGAAGCAGCTATAATTTTCTCCCATAACAGGAGTGTGATAATTTTTTTTTGACTGAAATATTGTATTTTGTAAACAAGTCCTTATTTGTTTTTTTAATTAGTAAAATACTGTTTTGGCCACGGCTTTTCATTAAAGAATACAGTGATAATTGTTTGCCAATTTTTATTTTTTTTTTTTTAATAAGTAACTAACCAATATATGTGGAAGGGTGACAAAATTACATATATAAATATTTTAGTAAATATATAATTTTAGGTATAATTGATTGATTAAATGTGTAATTAATTAATACATATTAGAAACTGACACTTAAATATTTTCAAGTTTTTTTTAGTTGCTATTTAAATATTTCACTTTTTTTAAATCATCACTTCAGATTTATATTATTTAGAGATGGAAATAACCTGAGGCCACCCGATACAATATTATCAGGATACCTAGATGCTGATTCGATTTCTATTGTGATTGTTAGTATACTTATTTTATAATGCTTTTTATTTATGTTTTTAGATTTTATATCTGATCAAATATTTTGCTCCTAACGCATGAGATGATGTGCTGTCGGCCCATGTGTCAATAGTTTAGAGAGCGCCACCTATAGGATTACAGAGGAATGGCAACTTTTTCCCCACCTCAAATGCAAACATAAAAAACAAACTATTTTGGAGTCAATGTGGTGATAAACCTCCATCATTAATATTAAGTATTAGCATATTTTAAATAAATTAATTTCTAAATTAATGAAAGAAAAAAGCCTTCATTGAAATTATCTAGATGAAAAAATTTGATGAAACTTTATTGCCTTGCCACACTGCTCACTATCCTAATAACGCCAACCGCAAGTGAAGCATGGTGGTGGAAGAATTACACCAGAAAACTGATGCCAAGCTTGGTCTTTCCACTTTACATCAATATCATGGGCTATTTTAATGTAAATTAATGACATATCTCAAATAAGTGGTTATGACAGGGCAAAATGCTGCTTAAGTTCCTAAGACACAGACTCTGAGTGGACACAACTGTGGCTCCTGAGTGTCTGTGCGTGCCTGTGCCCTTTGATAGACTGGTACCCAGTGACCTTGTACAGGATAAGTGATATAGCGAAAAAATGAGTACAGTAAGTGTTTCTGTCTATTAGCACATGATAAATATGGACTTAATCATGTATTTAAAAAGGAAGAAGTTTGGCGAAAAAAAAAAGAATTCTAACACTCCTCACATGAGGATCGTACAAGGATGTAGACAGTGTAGATGGGAGAAAATGTCTTAAGAGGTGAAGTTCAAGTAAATCATTTAAATATAATGTAAGCAAAACGGATCAGAATGGTTGAACTAAAAAATTTTCTTTATATGGTAAAGTTAAGCCCTCACACATTGGGTTTATTTCAAATCAGACCCTTATAATTAATTTACTGTAGTTTGTATGCTGAAATAGGTAAATGATATACTATATTATGCTTTAATGATATCATTAAAAACATGCATGAATAAAATATAAGTATATATACAGTAGAAGTGCATAAGACTGGAGTCAGCAGAGAACTTCATGGTGAAGCACTATGACCTTCGAATTAACCCTCAATACAATAAAAGATTACAATCAATACTTAATCCTCTCGAGAGACTGATGGACGCACCACTTTAACTGCTTAACTACCTACTAACCACTTCACTACAGCAAAGCAATAGACAAGAGCCATCATACCACACTGCATTGTGAATTTATGCATAAAAAGGATTCTGTATTGTAGCTGGAATTTTCTTTTTTTTTTGTTGGTAAAAATGTTTAGTATTACTTACTCCGCATTGCTCCGTATTCCCAGATGAGACTTTTGGATGTGACATTCGAACCTAATGTCTAAACTAAACAGGTTGAGAGGGATTTACTGCTCTTCTGACTTCTTAACTTCTAACAAATTAGGCTGTCTGAAAAACGAAATAAAGCGAGAATGGTGTAAGAAATTGGTCTCTCTGAGCCTGAAAAATCCGGTTTTCCTCTCAATCCGTTAGAGCCTTTAAAAGTTCATGACCTAAACTCGCCATGAACCTGAAAAGGATCTCTTAAGTAACACTACACATAAAAGGCTATTCTGCTAAGACCCCCTACTCTGCTGTGGCATAATTACAAGGGGCATTTAAGTCAAACTGGGACTTGTGATGATACTGTATCTCTAATGAATGAAGACAACTTCAAGTTTAGTACGGTCATGATGAGACTCTTAGCCGCATTAAAACATTTTAATGGTACAAACATTTTTAAAGAAGGATATACATCCATGAATGATGATCCAGGATGAGGTGGCTTAAAGTCCACACAATCATTCACCAACACCACTTTGGAACTTGGCTCAGTGTCACTCATCCACATGTATAGGCCAGTAAAGGTGTTTCTGGTAGGCCAGGGTTTCAGACTTGATGCAGGCAGTTCATAGGTCTGGCATACTGAGAAAACCTTTTCTTGATGGTATCCAAACACTAGGGAAACACTGTTTTTACTTTCATAATTGTGTTCTGTTATTCTACACAATCAAAAGTCCCGATTTGACTGGAACACCCGTCATGTAAATACCATAGGATGTAATAGCTAGGAAATCATGATTATTTTTACCTAAATTAGCATATTAATAAAGATATTAAGATAAGGACATTGGTGGCTTAGTGGAAGGTGTTTTGTCTGTCTTTCAAAAGGCCCAAGTTCGATTCCCAGCCAGTGGCCAAACCCCAGCCACTGGATACAGTGCTGGTCCCAAGCCCGGATAAAATGGGAGGGTTGCATCAGGAAGGGCATCCACCGTAAAACCTGTGCCAAGCCTGTATGTGCGGACTGGATGGTCCCCTGTGGCGACCTCTTGCCAGGAGCAGCCGAAAGAGTAACAACAATAAGATATTAAGTTACATTAAAGTGTCACTTTTACAAACATTGTATATTATTAATATCTGCAGTAAAGCATTTATTTCATAATGTTTATTCTTTACAAGTGAGGGCATACAGTAGGTCTGAACATTGCATATTTAAAAGTTTATATAGGAAATAGATGAGCATCTGGGTAATTATCCTTATTTTTCATGCCCTGTATCATAATTTTGGTAGAAGCTTGGAAAAATTTATACCATTGCTCTTCTAAAAATGGAGGCTTATTTACATAAAGTCCAGGTGGTTGGGTTATAAAACTCAATTTTTTGGCTTTCTGTACTCCCATAGGGCCACTTCGCAAAATTTGTGTCTCTGAAAAAGTAAACACATGACCACTTGTACTTTTGGACGGTATCCAGTATCCTTAGAATATTCCTAAATTGTAAATGTATATTCTTTTGACTTTTTTTCTGGACAAGAAGTTTGCAGTTTCCTATTTGGATTGGTGAAAGAGGACACGGGGTAGTCGAACCTCATATTGTGTCAAGCGACGCTATTTAAAGAAGTAAGCTTTATTTATTGCCAAAAGGAAGTGTTTTCACAATTCTGCTTTAAAAGCTCTGGACAGCACTGACTCCTCAGCTCGGGATAATTTATTACGCAGATAATCCTGTCAAGGCTCTCCTGTTAAATTAGAGTCACTGAGGGCCCTCTGAGTCACAGGTACTTACCAGATAAGTATCAACCCAAGCAAACAAACGAACGTGTGTCGTCCAGATGCCATATCAGTGATGATGTATGGGGCGGTGATTGTGAGGTTGCGTGGGTGCAAAGACTAAAGATGTTTGCGCAGGGATGCTAGAAGCTCAGACACAAGACATGCCACTGCATCCAAAAAAGTCATGGCTCACAGAAACCTGGTTATTTCATGAAACAGCATTGCCATATCATGTGTTACTAGGCCAAATCCATGAGGGGGCAAACACTACAAGTTTTTGATTTAATTCTGATATTTCACAATAACCGGGCTTTAAATATTGCTTAGTATGTAACTCATTTACTCACTTAATCACTCATTGTCTAGACCGCTTTATCCAATCCAGCGCAGGGCACACACACACACACACACAACAGGCAATTTGGGTGCACGAACCAGCCTAATCTGCATGTCCTTAGAACTGGAGGACCCAGAAGAAACCCACCAAGCACGAAAAGACCATGCAAACTCCATGCACACAGATGCAAGGCGGGAATCAAACCTGGAACCTGAAGATGACATAAGCCATAAGCCACAGATGCCACACATTTTGGTGAATATAAGTATGTTATACTGCCAATTGAGAGATTACCTCACTCTCTCACTCATCGCTTATACCGCTTAATTCAGGGTCACGGAGGGCCTGGAGCCTATCCCAGGAGACTTAAGGCATGAGACAGGGTGCCAATCCATCGCAGGTCCCCTATTACCTGCAAATTATCAAAAACAGGATTATTTTTTTGTTCATTTCCCCCTGATTTTCTCCCCAAATTTTATCACATGCCAATTTTCACCCACCAGTAAGCTTTCTTTTATCCAGCTACCAACTGGGGAGAGTGGAGGCTAACACTTGTTCCTCATAGACACATCAAGCCATCCTTCGTTTACAGTTGAAGGAAAGCTCTACCTGCCTTTCTCAGTAAGAATGACTTCACAGATGCCATGATTGGCCAGGATGGCTCTAGCAACATTGAGGTTTGAACTCGGTTTTAATCTTTAATTGAGGTTTGAACTCGGTTTTAATCTTTCTCAACGAAGATGCTGTTCTGTTGTGCTATACAGGATTCATGAAAAAAGAAAAATCATATATATATATATATATATATATAAATTTTGTATGTCTATTGTCCTTAGAGAATTTAGAGTTTAGAGAATCCTAGACAATATAGTTCTTTCACTCACGTACGAATGGCCTTTATCTTAGAGCTAAACTCTAGGTGCTACAGCACCCAAATACACTGGGACAAAAGGAACAAAAAGGGCAGTGTGTACAAATAATAAAAATAGCCTAGAATATTATTTGTATTTGTTTAAATGTTTAATTACATCCAGTTTCACTTTCAGAAGGTCGCACATGTTTCAGATGCAAATGAAGGGTTATTAAAATATTAAAGCAGACAATCCAGAGAATGAAACAATCTCAAATAGAGTACACTATACAAGGGCAAACTCATAAACTATACAGAACTGAGCCAAAAGCAGAAAAACTGTAACAAACCACTCTTGCTTATAAGAGCAAGATTATACACCAAACAGCAAAACAGTTGTTATTTAAAGGGATGAGTGTGAAAAGGAATAGATTTTGTTTAATATATTTATTTAATAGATTTTAAGATTACAGAGGCAACTATTATTATCATTATCATTATTACTACTATTATTGTTATTATTTACAGCAACATTCAATTTGCTAATAGAAAATTAACTGTGACATCCCCGCACATATATTCTTCATAATTTGCTTCATATTTCATATTTTCTTATTTTTAATGTAGTCTTGATCCTGTACTGTTTCAGAGAAATGTTTTTTGTTTGTTAAGCCACATCGTGACCTATAAATTGTTCAAGCATTAAAACGCATCTAACTTAAGGCATGAACCAGTGAGAAACAGGTCCAGATAATGACAGATGATCAGGCTGGTGATTAGTCTACTGCTGATGCTTAATGCTGAGTGTTTGGACAAGTGGGAAAATGAGGTTGCTGTTGAGGTTATTACATAAAACAACCACTGTTTTAATTTCTTCCATTTTCTTTAATTAAATCTACATAATTTAACTGAATTTAATTTAATATGAAGAAATAAGCATCAGCTCAAGACTTTTCCACAATACTGTATTGGTGGCACACCGATCCTGTACCTTACAGAGCAAACTACTGATCATGAGGAACAGCGTATTTGTTTACCTGCAGCCCGAACAAAGCCACGGGTGCCAATACTTTAATCTTAGAGAAAACAGAGGCCATGTTTCTGTCTGACCGTCTGTTTTCTCCCTAGCAGCTTTGTGAAAGCAAGAAAGAGAAGTCTGCGCACTGTGTCAGCTACAGCTGTCACAACCGTCTTATTGCTGAAAAAGTTATGTATTTTTATATATGATTCACACTCCATGTGTAAATGTTTTAGAAACCATGTTCTATATTTAATTATTTAATGTACCTCAACTGAAACATGCATCATGTCTACTCATGTGTACTAAGATTTTTTTTTGCCTGTGTGTATATACCTCTAGAAATTTTATTTGTTGTTTTTCCATAAAAAAATGAAGGTTCTATTGGGATAACTTTGTATTTTTTATTAAGTAATTGTCAACACTATTGTAGTAATAGATCACATTGCTTTAGAAAAAAAAAATCATAAAGACCTATGGACCAGTTCCCTCAGTATGGAAGTGGATTAGGGCCACCATTAAAAAATTTTGTTTGTGGAATTATGAGTCTAACCATCTAAATTCTGAGATCCAAAGTCAGAATTCTGTGACTGCAATCAGAGTTCTGAGAATAAAGACAAAATTCTGAATAACAAAATCAGAACACTGCAATAAATGACAACTTAGCTTTTACTAAAATTGCTAGCGAAAATGTTTTCTTGAAGAAACTATCAAAATTCTCTGACAACAGAACAAGACATTTTCACACGAATTTTTTTTTGTTTGTTTTATGGTGGCCCTAATCCTGTTCTATCTTACTGTCTGCAAAAAGCCAGGAAAATTAATAATCTTGTTTTCATATTATTGTCATATATTAAACACAGCAAGAAATATTAGCATCTTAGCAAGTGAAATATTCTTGTATCTATTCTTGTATCTTGTAAACCTATCTATAATTTAAAAGAAATATATAATATTATTAATCTTATTTCTTGTCAAATGTTACTAAAAATGCAAGCATTCTATTGCCATTCTAAATGACTTGTTCTATCGGCAGACAATTTTGTTAGTTTTTCTTGAAAGAAGCAAAATTATCTACCAATAGAACAAGATATGTTTTGCTAAAGTAATAGAAATAACCTGAATAATTTAAACATGTAAATTAAACAAGTCATTATGGCATAAATTAGCATATAATTTCATTTTTGTTTAACTAGTTAGTCTATAAATATGACAATTTTTCATAAAAACACACACACACACACACACACACACACACACACACACACACACACACACAAGAGACAAACTATGAATACCTACAGGTAGTTTATTGGTTAGTTTAGTCAGATACTGTACATTTATTCTGTGCCTAAAGAAATCTCACCATGTTGTCACCCAACAATCTTGCTATTTTCACTGAGATAAAAAAATAAAAAAATAAATAAAAATCACACGCCATGTGCCGGAACGTGATAACATACACGCGCACAAGCATACACAAACACACGAAGTGACAACAGCATATTGATAGTCTGTTATTTTCAAAAGAACACATCCATGCATCTTTCTGAGCGTCTGTTTTGGCGTAAACATTCTGTTCGTCATACAGAAGGGGAGATGTCCTGCTCGTTTCAAAGACTCCATAACGTGCAGAATCTGTCACACTACACACAAATATGTGACGAGTTCAATGGTGTGGAGAAGGAATGTCGTAATGAGTCGAACCAGATTTAGAGAAAAACAAAAATAAGGACTGTTTGGGGTTTATTGTTAAAGCATAAATGTTAGATTTCACTCTGAGCTCATGCTAACAGATAAGTCACTGGATTCTGCGTGATCAAAGGGTGTTGATTCATCGTCTCTCTGATAACAGTAGTGGATGTAATTCAAATCAGTTATTTCTCAGGGATTTGTACAGTGGGTGCTTCACATGTAGAGATCAACCATAATATACAACACATAACCCTAACACAGTAACATTATCAGTTACATGCCAGAGAAGACGGATATACGTATATCTAGGGTGGGAAGATACCCTAAACTGGTGACCTGATCATGGGTACCCAAGCCTCATCCATGCCTATGTTGACCAAAGGCCAGCCCGTCAAGTCCAATCTTACAGAAAAACCAATGCAGCACCAATCACCAAACAAGGTCAATGCTGGCCAGGTCAATCAGGCTGGCACAAGAACAACCAGTATACCACAGCCTGCCACCCACAGGACCCAGCAGGCAAAGAACACAAACCGAGTGCCCCGGTCTCTGTGTGCATGGAGTTTGCATGTTCTCCCTGTGCTTGGTGGGTTTTCTCCTGGTACTCTGGTTTCCTCCCACAGTCCAAAGACATGCAGATTAGGCTAATTGGTGTTCCCAAATCTCCTGTAGTGTGAGTGTGTGTGCCCTGCAATGGATTGGAACCCTGTCCAGGCTGTACCCCGACTCATGCCCTAAGTCTCCTGGCATAGGCTCCAGGCCCCCCGCGACCCTGAATACAGGATGAACCTGTATATACGATGAGGGAGTGAGTGTATTTGATCATGTGGTAACTTAAAAAAAATCTTAACTTTACCTGAGAAATAAACAGGGATGGAAATAACCATCTATAATGCATTTCAGTATAAGGAAATATCAGTCTTTCACATACATTCCACATCATTAACTATAGCCATAAATGCATATGATGCACAATGTGGCATGATTTACATGATTAAAAACAAAATTCAATTGCTGTAAAAAAAATTGCGATAAAGTTTCTCCTTAACAAGACACCCAACTGTGCCTTATTCCATACATGTGAAACACGTTGCCGTTCATCAACAACGGACTCTGAATCACAGCCTGGGAAAACAGCATGCGGGAAATACCAGTGAACAAGAAGCTCTTCTGAGATGATTCATCTAAGGAAATCTTGGCGTTCAAAGCCGTAATAACAAGCTGAGTGTCTGGAGTGCTCGGGGTGGTTCGTGCTCTCTGCAACCTGAACTCATGATAACAAAAGAGCTAAGTGATTGACTAAAACGTGAGAGACACAGAGATGGATGGATGATGGAGGTCTGCTAGGATAGACATTTGATTTGAAAATGGATAATAATAAAGCACCATTGTAGGCATTGTACCTTTGATTTTCTAGACAGTCATGAAGTTATGTTATTGCATGATATTAGAGTGAAGGATGACAGTACTAAAGGCTGTAGTCTGCTTATCCTTAGTACGTGCCTGGGCAGGATAATCCAGGGAATTAGAGTGGTTGCACAATATGTAAGTAATATGTAAGTACAAAACCAATGCAGGTCAATTATGAACTCACAGTTCATAATTGACTTACACACGGACTTACTGTACACACCATCCTGATGCCATTTACTGTATACTCTGTTTATCTAAACTTGTTTTTCAGTGTACAGGAAAAAAAAAACAGTTCTGATTTACTTCGATATACAGTACTGTGCAAAAGTCTTAGGCACCATACTATATGCTGTACCAATTTTTGTTATATACGTATGTTTATCATATCTGCATAATTATGTACAAAATCATTCAGTATTTCCATATAAAACTTAAAAATTTATAAATAAATAAAATTACAGGAGAATATATGTATGGCTGTAAAGAAAGAAATATGGTACAAGACAGACCAGTTTCAGATGGAAAGAAAAACCGAATGTACGCTCCTGGGATTATGTAAATGATTTAATGATATGTAAACACTCCAAATATTAACTGTTTATTTTATTACTCTTTATTGCTTTTTATTGCTCTTTATAGAAGTTTCTTTTATGCAGAAATGTTTTCAAAAGCATCTTTTAATTATGCCATATTTTTGTATGTGCCCAAGACTTTTGCACAGTACTATAAGTAAAATAGTTCTTAGGTTTTACTGAGCATGCTGGAGAATAGGAGTTCGTCTGGTAACTCTGTCACACTCAGAGTTTTTTTGGTTTCCATCTGAAAACTGGTCTGTCTTGTAGTTCTGAACATTCTGAACAGTACACTCTATGTACTGTATACAGTGTAATACCTGTTGAATCAGTTTACACTAAATAAATACATAAATACTCAGAGTAAGTAAAGTAAAGAACACCTTTACTCAAGCACTGTGAAGAAATGTTCTTTTGTGATTTCCGTTCCTATCAAACGTTGAGTGCTGTAATGGGTTGCCAGAACACTGTGTCTTAGTTAAATTTCTAATGAGCGCCTCAATTGCCGATACACAACAACAACGAAAACAGCAGGAGAATAAATCGTGTCTGCGGTCCCTTTTAGTGGCATGTCGTCCTTGACCGTATGTTATGACTTGGCTTCATCGTCTGCGCTTGCCGATAACATACTAATGCTGTCGTTCCCCTTGGATGACAGTATGCAAGCCAATAGCTCAAAGGACAAAAAGATAATGCAGGACATAATGTCTCCCTCCCACACACACACACACACACACATATACACAAACATTCAGCTGACAACATCACTATTTTCCAGCAAGGCAACAACCTTATGAGTCTTAAGCACAACTCCCACAAAGGCATTACACATAAAGTCCACTTTTATAGCTGTAAATTGCTATAAAAATTGCTTTTTCCCCCTAAATGCATGTCAAACACTTTGACATGCAAGGCACAGCTCTCTTCAGACTCATTACTAATATTACCCGATGATGCAAGCAGGAACGGCTTTCTCTCCGTTAGGGATAAAGCGGCTTAAAAATGCGCTGATCCCACCGCATCTGTCCTCATTTGTGGAGTTAACAGGCCACAGTTCTTCAAATGAAGACCGGCTCTGAAACCTCAAGCTCGAGTCACCTTCCCAGGGCCAAGTCCCTGATGCTTCATTTACAACTGAGCCCAGTAAATCAGACGAGTCCAAGAGATTTAAATGAGAAGCAGGACAGAGCATGTACACTGTCTGCATCTTTATCCTCAGGAGGGTTTCCTTTTCTTGGGTGAATAGGGTGTATTAACAACTCAACAATCAAAGAAATTACAGCGGCGAATCATAAAGCGCTTCCTTCGAATGGTCGAATATTTCTACCTAAAATAGAAGGTTTGTCCAAAGCAGTATTATATCATAATGTAAATATGATGATTTTATTATTTGTATTTAAATGATTCACATTCATTTTTAAATAAAAAAAAATATTCATAATGGCTCCTTGTTTCGTTATATCTTGGAAAATAGAATCAACTAAAATTGCTACGGCAAATAAATGGTGTTTTAAAAAATATTTTCCAGTGGTGGGGCACGATTAGAACAAAGATTTCCTTTTTAAATTTATGTCTGTAAATTAGGAAATAAGATATGACTGATGTACATATATCAGATCAACCATAACATTAAATATTACATAACATTAACACATTAACATTAATTGTCAATTATATACCAATAAACTGGTGACAGGTTCACAGGCAACTGATCCAAGGCAAAAACTGATTGGCCAAGGCAAAATCAGTGCTGTCATGACAGAAAGACACCAGAACACTCAGTGTACCACAGCCTGCTGCACACAGAACCCAGCAGGCAAAGAGCCCAAGGCCACAAACCTGGCCTCCAAACTGTCCAGACCCCAAGCCGATCGAGCACCCATGGGATGTACCTGACAAAAAAGTTAATTCACAGAGGCCCCACTTTGCAACCCAAGGCTCCTATCAGATCAGTTGGCAATGTCCTGGTGCGAGACAATAAGAAATGATAAGAGTCTAGAGGCCCTGAGGAGGCAAACCCCAAGGGGCCAGAGCTACCCTGGTGGCATTAATGATTTTAATGTTAAGGCTAATAGGTGTATTATTCTGACTGAACCAACGAGACAGATACACATACTTGTAATAATATATGATAAATAAAATATTATTTATTTTGCCCTTTTTTTTGTTTGGGTTTAAATACAGTTTGGGTTTAAATCTCAATCCAAAATCCAAATCCACGGTAGCATTCTAATTTAGTTTGCTAGTGACAGATCCTCGGGAAGGTCACCCCTACTCTCTCTCTCTCTCTCTCTGAGGTATGACTCAGGAGGGAGAGCTAAGGTCAGTGAGTGATTATCGGCGTCTAGAGCTAGAATTGCCAACACCTGTCTCTGGAGCAGTCAGCGGGCCTGATCATGATGGATCTGCTGAGGAGAAACTCTCTCAACAGTGGGAAATGGGGGAATCCACATGGGGCACAATGACTCACTCGTAAGACAGCCTGTTTCCCCGGCTGGCTGAGAGACATAGGGAATTGGTGTCATAAATCAATATTGGAAATAATAATGGTTCACGCTTGTTAAAAAAAAAAAAACGCAAGATCACAGGCAGGCTGAATCAGTCATTAAAACACTTGCTCAGACTCGACTCTATTACTGCATAGGATTTTGTTAAGACGTGTTGCCTTAAACATCCAGGAGCCCTGGAATGACGTTTACTGGAATTATCCTGGTGTAAGTTTACTCCAGGTTCTCTAGATTTCTCCCACATAAAAACAAACAAACAAACAAAAAATGCTAGCTTTGAATAATTGTGCACACCTTGCCTAAAGACGGACTGGCATTCCATCATGGGTCCGTTCCTCTATCATCACAAGTGGTCCTGGGAAAGTCATGACAAAAGCCATGACCCTGACGGGGATAAAGTACTCATGGAGGATGAATGGTTGAAATGTAAGCAAACCCATCATTTCAACCTGAAGACGCACGCCAAATGTCTAGTTGCACAAGTAACTCGATGTTCGTTCTGAAGATCATTATGTGCCAGAATTTTTTTTATCTCTGACTGCTACAGAGAGCTGCCATTGGAGACTCCTTTCATAGAAATTCATCATATCATTTTATAAGGACAAATTAATCATTTTGATAATCACATAGAATTTGGAGGCATCCACAAGTTCTTACTAAAAAAATTATTATAAAAAAATTGAATATATTAAACCTTCTGAATTTTTATATATAAGGAGAAAAAAAGTTCTGACCAATCAGAAATGAGTATTCATTAGCACTATGATAAATTATTAAAATCTTACCTAACAGGTCCATCTTACAGTTATATAACAAATCTCAAAGAAAAACCAGGATACCATCCTCATGTCCCGAACCGCAAGTTACGGTAATACGAAGGGAATCTTGCCCTGCTGTGCCCCAACATCCACAGATAGACATTGAAGGCATCTGCTTGATGCCAGGCTAAATGCCACGTTGTTAGCATGCAACCCACACAACCTTTTATCCATTAGACAAATGATGTCAAGAGTGTGACAGAAGATGAGTTGCCTCTGAATTTTTTCTCTTTTTGGGCAATATCACTTAGCCATGTGATAATGTTCGTCATCATACTGCAGCATTTATGCAATAATCTTATTCTTAGAAATGCCTGTAGGACAATTCAATGCAAAAATTCAACTATTATCATTGGAATAAAATTATTATCAATGGAATAAAAAGTAGGCATATTTCATAGGGTTCTTACCAAATCATACTAATTAGTGATGGGAATTATCAGGGAGATCCCAATATGATTATATCACGATACTTACACTACCGTTCAAAAGACTGGGGTCACTTTCTAACTCCATGATCGTTCCTGATTTTTATTTCTTTCTACATTGTAAAGGAATGCTGAAGGCGTCC
>JAQMYJ010000016.1:5993141-6003328 GCA_030014305.1 Clarias laeviceps | reverse complement strand
TTTTATAGTTTTGAAATCCCCAGTATTGTTGTAGAATGTAGAAAATAAATCACTAAACAAAAACAAAGAAATTTGCCAGTGACCCCAAACTTTTGAACGGAAGTGTAGGTGCTGATTTGATTGGTTCTGTAAGTATCACAATTTTATAAATATTATGATTCTTTTTTCTGATTTTGTTACAATTTTAAGACTAAAACTTTTCTAAAAATTTTTTTTACCTTTGCTTAATTCAACAGCTTCACAACTGACTTGAACGTGAGTAAGCAAATATAGCCCATCCCTTATAACATTAGTTTTAATACTTTAAAATCAAGGCCAGCAGTTAGACCATGAATATAAGAAATAAAAGAGTTTCAAATTTAACTTAAAATTTAATTAAACAAAAAAGACTGGGACATATCTTTATTATCCAACATAATTGTTATTTCTAAACAACGTAGATAATAATTCACTCCTACCACATGAGATGCCAATGTGTGAATTTAGAGCACCACCTGTAGAAGTATAAAGAAACGGCGATGTTTTACCTCCACAAATGCCTCCTAAGTCTCAAAACTCAACTTGACAATAAGCGTGAGGGTTGAGCGGTTGCAAGAACGCAGGCAAGCGTGGCGAGTTTTGAGACTAATTTCCACTCGCTGTGTTTGAGGCTGGTGTAAGTGCGTGTGTAATGAGTGGGTTTGGAGACCAATTTGCTCACAGGGTTTGGAGAAAAGAGGCTTTTTAACACGCTCGACATTTGACAATGTAATGCCATAAAAATGCATTTCTGTTGCTCCACTCAGAAGCCCATGCATTTAGCATAGAATCCGAAGCAGATCAGTCATGGACAATAAAACTGAAAAACCAATTCCAGTCACCGAGCAGTCAACCCGTGCATCTCTATTACAAATGCAAAAAAATTTTTTTTTTAAATCTATTTTTGGAATCAATGTGCTGATACTTGACTCGGTACACAAAAGAATCGTGATTCATAACTGAATCGATTTACTACCCATCTCTAATATTGATACACTAATAATACTACTATTATTATATTATTATTTTGAATAAACCTTTACTTGTAAATTAAATAGTAAAGTCTAATTATGAGCATCAAAAGCACAAAAAGGGCACGAAAATTATGAAAACAACAAAGAACAAACAGGGGAAGGAAAGATCATGTCCAGGGGAAAAAAAAATCATTGATTTAATAATATCTTGGTTAGTTTCTTCATACTTAACCATTTCAAAAGTTTCATGGTAAAATTCCTTATTTAATCATGTTTTTGTTTTTTATATAGTGTATAGAGGACCGATTCGGACACGTCACATCCATGATGTGAAAATATTTCTCTGCAATATACTCTGCAATGCCAGTTTATCTGAAATAAAAATAAAAATTCAAATCTACACTTTTTGTGTTCATTTCAGTCTCTTTCATAGTACAAGTGTAATACTGTCTGCAGTCGTCTTTAAAATTTTGAGAATTTGTAGAAAACATATACTCTGTCATAAAAGTTTGTTTGTTTAACGTCTCATCCATAACTCTGATAAAACACTGCATATTGTCAGGATGTAAATTTATGATAAGAACTTTATGATTAATTTATTTGTTTGTCCATAGGATTTAGGATTGTCTTAGAATTTCCTTTTTTTTTCATGTCATGCTATAATGCTGGAACCGCCCTGTAAGAGCTGCAGAATCACGAGTCATGATATAAACTGTCGTACTGCAGATATACAGTAATACCTCAGTTACTGCTGTATATCAAAATTGAATTACAGCGTGAGGTGGAGAAAAGCACGCTGACTGAACAGTGTGCTGCTTTAGAAATGATATACAGTGTTTTCTGAAAAGAATCAGTGGGCAGAAATCGCAAAAATCTCATTTACATAGTTTCAGCAAACATCGAAACTCTAGGGAAACTGCTTCAGATGCAACATCCGCAAATATATGTAATATATTGTATTAATTTTTAGAAAAGGTGCAGAAAGTTATTATTTTTGTGCTAGATAGGGCAAGATACAGGAACATAACCAAATATGTAAACAAGTTAAATATAAAAAATATGATGAAAAAAAAGTTATAGAATCTAATCTTATGCTTAAAAAAAATAATGATTCTGACACTTATGACTTTCAGACTTGTGGTTAACAGAATACATGCCAGACTCTTAGCAGCAGCATTGGTAAAAATAAAACCTGAAAAACAAATTAATAAAATGACTTAGCCAGCAGCATGTTCTTGATATTAACAAAACACAAAAATAATGTGACAGATGAACAATAAATAAAGAGCTTTAGTTAATATTCACATGGCTGTCTGTGCCAGACGGGCTGGTTCGAGTATTTCAGGAACTGCTGATCTCTTGAGGTTTTCACACACACACACACACACACACAAACACACACACACACGTCAAAATGGTGTGAAAAACAAGAAAAAGTTCAGTGAGCAGAAATTCATAATGCAGGATAAAATGTCAAGAGAATGGTCAGGCAGGAAAGCTACAGTACGTTAGCATAAATGACCAATCTTAACAACCATGCTGAGCAGAAAAGCATCTTGAAATGCATGTCCAACTTTTAGGTCATTTTATCATCTTAAAACATCTTAAAACTTGTTGGCTTTTAATGTTGACTGTATTAAGTGTGCAAGTGTGTAACTCTTCTTTTATTCCAAAATGCTGCAATGGCATTTCTGTACTGTGCAAAAGACCCTATCCACCCCTTATTTCTTAATATTATATTAAAATAAAAGATGTAGTTTAAATTAAAGAAATGTGAACAAATGTTTTACTGCGACAGGCTGCACAGTGCCTAAAGCCACTATTTAAAAATTGCTTGTTTATTTAACAACCTCATTTCCCCTCTCATCTGTTCCAACCACTCGGCATTCAGCATCACCAGCAAACTAATCGCCGGCCTGATCATCTGTCATCATCTGCACCTGTTTATCACTGGTTTAGTTAGATGTTTTTGTGCTTGAATGATTCATGAAAATGAGAATTCATGACGTTCAGGAACCTCGGAGAACTATTCCTTAATAATACATTAAAACAATGCAAGAAAGTCTGCCTCTTCAAAAGCAAAATATGATGAAATCAGACTGAATATGAGGACTTAAGACGTTTGCACTGTACTGTATGTAGGAACATTTTGGGGATATTTTCTTCTATTAACAAAATGAATTATTAAACTTATGTGTATTCCACTAAATGAAATTAGTTCATTCATTAGTTTGTAACATCCTATTTGGTCAACTAGCTCATACGGTATGAGTTATTCTTAAGCAGGACGCAAGACATGAATAGAAAGAAGGCTAAATAAAACATTTCTCACTTCTTTGTCTGATCACAATTATTTAAGACACAACATCGACTCATTAATATTGGCATCAACCATTTAAGACTTCAATGATCAAGAAAAAACACAGCAAGCTAAATCCATTACAGATGACAAGCTTGTGACTTACTATAGCTTTTAAAAGGGACGGCAAGATAACCTTGAGGTGTATGAATGATACTACGACTTGTGGTGATGTCGATGCTGCTCTTGTGGTAATGATCAGTGCTTGAACTGAGGCGTACTTGACTAAGCCAAGCAGCCCTCATCTCATTCGGGTTTGGTTAATGGAATACTTGGAGTGTAGGAGTATGACCCGTAGAACCTTCAGGGTGCTAGAGGTGATATGCAGTCACTGAGTTGTTGAAATCACATTACATGAGAAGCATCTGCTGTGAGCTAGAGATATGGTGACATTTCCTACGGGGATTCTTGAAAGGAGTCTCCAGTGTCAGTGCTATTTACAGTAAGAGTCTAAGAGGGTATGGTAAAAGAGGGATGTACTGTAAGTGATAACTTGATTTGTAGCATTAAATGTAACCAGAAATGGGTGAAAAGCACTAGCAATGATTTAAAATTAAGTAAATATTTGCAATCATTGATGCTGGGTAAGTGGAAATACTTTGGATGTGGTCTTATAGCATAATGATAACCATGTCATTGTCGCAGTTGAATATTTTCCTGTAACAACATGCTTTGTTATTTTATTTCTTGCTTATTTGCTTATTTATAGGCCGGACGTGTTAAACAACTTCCCGCAAAGATTGCAGTGATGTTGAAGATTTTTTCGACAACAATCTGACTGGCACTCTAACTGCTAAGCTAACTGTACACATCATTACAGTACATTACTGGCAAATTGCTGCCAGTCATATGAGTCAGACCCCGAATAAATCTAATGGCCGCGCATTAGGAGTCTTGCACAGAGACAAACGCAGTTTCACAAATTATCAGTGAAGTTCTACTGTATGGTCTAATGAGGGATCTAGACAACAAAAAAACACTCACAATGCCTACCAATGCATCTCACTCACGCAATCATTTGTACAATCCTGTACAGGGTCATGGGAGGCCTAGAGACTTTCCCAGTGGACTCTGGGCACTAGGTTGGGTACACCCTGGATGGGGTGCTGATCCATTGCAGAGTTCAAGCAAGCAATGGCAATTAGTCCATCTGCATGTCTTTGAACTGTGGGAGGAGACCGGATTACCCAGAGGAAAGCCACCAAGCATGGGGAAAACATCTCTGAAAACTTAGAGAACAGGCAGGACCATAGAGGCAGGATACCACAATGCTGATCACTACACTAATCCTAATCTTCAAACACAGTCCAGCTGAATTATTGCCTCCTGTATGCTACCTGTGTGAACGACAGTGCGCCAACACATAGCATCATACAATAATGTTAACAGAGAGCTTCCATTATCATCAAACCAAATAATCAACCACTCGGATTATAATGTTTGTTTATAATCTCTACTTGCTTGAAATGTGATTTCTGAGTGCAGGAGCATCTTCCAAAGAACTGATGACGAGCTAATTTCCTTATTTCCTTTATTGAAAAGAGAACATTTTAAAAAAGGTTAGATGGCTGAGGCCTTGCAGAAGCACCTTAAGGAACTTTTTTTTTTTTTATTGTCACGGTAACATCATAATTTAACTTTGGGACAGCAAATTTCAGGTCAGAGTACAATGCTTAGATGACCACATATACAGCAGAAACTCAAATTCTAGCATAATGACGGTATTATTATTTTATTAAATTCCATAAAGTCTTATTTTGTTGTTCAAAGCACGCTACTGAGTAAGGTCAGTGACTTTCCATGAGTGAAAACCCTACTTTACATCTCGAACTCCAGATGCACCCCAAATGTTTGAAATACATACTGTACATAAATATTATTTTCTTGCATATACAGTAACTGCAAAGGGGGTATCTTAACAAGTAAAACTGTGTCAAATATAGTCAAATTTGTTTACCATTTCCTATCATGAGCTGACAGTAAAACAAATATAAGCAAATATATGCAAATTCTAGACTATTCTACTTAACTACATCTAATTCTATTTTTTACTCATTTCTAGCTCTGAAATGTTTCTTCAAACTCATTTAATAGGTGAATCTTTTCACTAATTCTAAGCCCTTAATTTTGGAAAGAGGCAAAATCATATACTGCCAGCAGAATAAGACAAGTTCAAGCTTACAGAAAGTGGAAGCAGATAAAAGTGGCTTCTCTGCCAGATTCTCTGTTTTCCTCCCACTTCCCAATTACCTGCTGATAGGTGAATTGGCTATGCTAAAGGTGTGAATGAGTGTGTAAATGTGTGCACATGGTGCTCTGTGTGGATCGAAATCCCCACCTCGTGCCCAGTCTTCCTAGAAATCCAAGAATTTGTCTGTATAAATCCAAGACCCTGAACAGGAGAAAGCCTACTGAAGATGAATGAATGAATGAATGAATGCATGAAGGAAGAGATGCAGGTGACAGTCTTAAATTTCAAAGAAACGTGAGTCTACACAGACATACACACATTATTATATATACATAAACGTTTTAATTTTGCTCAGAAAACGATTAAAGACAGGCAACAGTTCTTCCTCCTGCTTTGATGCCTCCTAGTGTCTTTTTTTGGATATTATTTCTCTTGAGTAAGCTTGCCAGGGGGGTATATGTACAGGACCCTTTTTCCACTCGGTTCTGATTTTAGAAAGTTAATGTCTTTTTTGCCCTTTTTTTTTTAAGTCGATGCGTAATTTGTGAATTACGCACAGGAAGTTCACAAGAAGGGGGGGGGGGGGTCTTAGTGACAAAAGAAAATGCATCCAGTTTCAGTAAAATCGAGTGGACTGATATGAATGTACTGCAGTGTGCTTGTCCCTGGTGTTGTATGTGTTGTAAATACAAGCAGGATATATATTTTGGATTAGCGTTTATTGGAGATGGCATGCGGTCGTTGAAACATCGCCGACGGCACGAACAAACTCCATGAGGTCCGATTCACATTTTACTGTTAGAAAGAAAGAGAAAAACAGATTTGGGAAGAGTGTAGATCGCTCAGTCCTTGATGAAGCTGTCAATAAAGTCTACTCTGAATGCCGTTTTATTCCTATGCGTCGTAGTGTCTGAGTGCCAGCGCGTAAAAGTCTCACATATGCTCCGGACGCACCATGCAAAACGCAACAAATAAAGCAATTATTAGGGGAAATACTAACATCTACAAGCATTGTGGCGTCACTTTCCAAAGCTGTTTGCTCTTAAATCTCTTCTAGCACACTAGCAATGATCCGAAATTCGCCACAAACATGACAAACCAAACACCAAAAAAAAAAAAACGGCGCGTTCCGACGAATACTAATCTTGCTGCATAGCTAGGGATTCAAAATGCGTAAAAGTTGAATCCACGCATTATGAGACGTCATAGATGGTTAATAACGCTGCATGAACGGCGCATGCTTTCTAGTAACATCGTATGCATCCATTCAAAAATAAAAATACAAATGTTGGAGGTTTTGGTTTCTTTACTTGTCTACGTTGTTTCAGGTACATCACGCATACAATCCAGACACACACACACACACACACATATGCATGCATGCGCCCATCCGTGAGTGTGTGTGTGTGTGTGTGCACGCACACATACGCGCACACGCACACACGTACGGACGTCCGCCACTCACCGAAGGCTAAATCCAGTAGATCGGCGCACAAGAGGAAACACAGCGACAGGACGCTCATCTTCCCCATGTTCTGTCATAAATCCCTAACTCCATTGGCGTTTTACATCACGGCCCGGCTCCGCTGCTGTCCGCGTGCTCCGTTGCACCGATCCAGAGGCGCGCGGGCGGCTACGGCTGCAACCCAAGCGCTCATCACGCGCTCCAACTTAAACCGGGAGGTGGGTGGGGGGTGGAGGAGAAGAGGAAGCAGGAACGTGAAGTTCAAATAACACGCGAATGAAGAACGGTGAGTGGGGAATAAACCGAAGAGATGATGGAGAGAAGAGAAACAGCTCCCTCCCGGTCGCGAGCGGCTGGGATTAAAAAATAAATTCGGATGAGAATCTGCGCTCATGAGTCACTGCTCTCTCTCTCTCTCTCTCTCTCTCGCACTCTATTTCTCCCTCTTTCTCTCTCCCTCTCTCTCTCCCCCCCAGCATAACCATATAGGTATCCCACAGCTATATAATATATACCCTATAATATATAGTCTATACCACGACTGACGCCTTGCACCTCCAATGTCCGGGTGCGATTTCCAACTCTGGGTCTGTGTGCATGGCGTTTGCACGTTCTCCTCGTGCTTGGTTGGTTTCCTCCGTGTAGTCTGGTTTCCTCTCCTGCAGATTAGGTTTATTGGCATTTCCAAATTGCCCTTAGTGTGTGTGTGAAGGTCCTACCATGGTCATAAAATGGGAATAAATGAAATGGTACTCACCATTGGCCTCCACGTTCCCTAGTTGGACTACAGAGGCTTCTAGAAGGATGGATGGATTCCACAATTAAAATGAATTATGCATGAAATGAGCTTACTCATAATGCATGTGAGATAGTACATTTAAACATAAGTTTATCCCCCCCAAGGATCTCCCTGTATGTTCATTGTTCTATACAGCCAAAAGTTGGCTACATCTCAAAATTACAGTTATATGTGATTCTTCTTTAAAACACTTCCTGCAAGTCTCCATATTGCATGTTTTTGTTTGCTGGAGCATGGAGATTTCTCTTCACTTGAACTTGAATTAAGAAGCCCAAACCTATTCCAGCATGACAATGTTCCAGTGGTCAAAGTGAGATGCATAAGGACAAGCTCGGAGTGGAAGAACAAAGTGTCCTGCACAAAGCCCTGACTTCCCTGAGCATCAATGGGATGAACTGGAAACATGACCGCACCCCAGGTGTTCTTGCTCACCATTAGTTACTGACTTAATGACTGCTCTTGTCGCTGAATGAACAAAAATCCTCACATAATCTAGTCAAAAGCCTATGCAGAAAAGCGAAGCTGAATATTTAACAAACAAATGTGATCATGTTTGTAGTATAACATGCTTTTGGACAACCACAAATTTTGAACAGGACTCTTGGTTTGCTGAGATCCAATATTGATTATGTGTCTCACAAACCTTTCTCTGTTCATTTGTATTTAGTGGACGGTTGAGGTTATAATCTTGATAAATCATCCATATATGGATGGCTGAATTGGAACCTCCACTACCGGCAGCCAGATTTTAACATCCTGACACTAATTTATATTGCCAGGCCCTAAAAAAAAGGGTCACATTATTGGGCTGCATCAAGCAAAGAAAATGACTAAGGAGATTTGAGATTTTAAACATACACAGTATGATATGCATTGAAATGTGATGACAACTCGCAGTACTTAACAGCTGTGCAACCATAGGAAAACCACTTGTTAGTGAGACTCATTAGTTAAAAGGCTTCAGTTTGCTATAGACTGAACCTTTCATAAAGATTGGACTGGAGCATTGGAAAAAGGTTATGTGGTCTGATGAGTCAGGTTTGACCCTATTCCAGAGTGATGGGTGAGTCAGGTGAGAAGGGAAGCCCATGAAGCGATGCACCTATCATTCACCACTGTACAAGCCTCTGGAGGCAGCGTTATGATCTGGGGTTGCTTGTTGGTCAGATTTAGGCTCAGCAATGTTATGTGGGAATAAAATGAAGTCAGCTTATGACCCGGATGTACTGAATGATGAGGTTATCACATCTACGTCTTTCTTCCCTGATGGCACAGGCATATTCCAGGACTCAGATTATGAAAGGGTGGTTTTAGAAGCACGAGGAATAATTTTTATACATTAACTGGACACCACATGGTTTGCAGTAATCAAAGCTAAATGCGATCGAATGAAAGATTGTATGACTTATGTTTTAGCCAATTCCAGACTATGGTACTCAACTCCATATTAAGAGCTATTTGAAGCAATGTCAACAGTAAAAATCAATCAATAATTCAATCAATTAAAAAAGTACCATCCATTGTAAGTGTGTCTAAATATATTAATGTAATTAACTGTGTACTATTTCCTAAATATGGGAGAATAATATTTAGGGTACATTATTTAAATCTATTTATTTATAAATCATGTCCTTACTTTCTTCATCTATGGATGGCTGAATTGTAACCTACTGGCAGAAGCAGCTAAATTTTCGGGCTAAAACATTCACTATGAAATCAATTTTGCATGAAGTCTGGGACCCTAAGCCACTAAGCTATGCTACTGTAGCTGATTTACAAAATAATAATAATAATAATATAAAAACATAACTCTTAATATATAATCTTTATAATAAATAATATAAACATTACTATTAATTAGTAAAAACTAGTAAAAAAAAAATTCTTTTTGTTGTTCTTTTCATGGTCTTAATTGAGGTCCGGCCAATTCTAACTCCACCAGAATTTGTACTCTTCTCTACCTCGGTTCTCGCTCTCTCTCTCTCTCTCTCTCACTCCAGTCACTCTTGATCACTTGCTCCTTATTGCACATGATTTTCCTTAATCCTACCCTGGCTCTAAAGCCGTTGCCTCTAATTCTGTCCACTAAGCTGATTTATTTCTGCAGGATTTTTTTTTTTATTCCCTTCCATGCTGAAAAGGTTTTTAAAGATCATTATGAGCATAGAACCACATACATGCTGCTTCTTACATGCTGTTATCCACAAGCAACCAAAGAAATCAAGTGTTTAAAGTCACAATGAACACTGAATACAGTGCAAATATGTGGTTTGCATAATAATGTGTGTGTATATATATATATATATATATATATATTTGTGTGTGTGTGTGTGTGTGTGTGTGTGTGTGTGTGTGTGTGGCAAGTGCTGGAAATTGTAAAC
>JAQMYJ010000016.1:5977707-5993041 GCA_030014305.1 Clarias laeviceps | reverse complement strand
TTTGCATAATAATGTGTGTGTATATATATATATATATATATATATGTGTGTGTGTGTGTTTGTGTGTGTGTGTGTGTGTGTGTGTGGCAAGTGCTGGAAATTGTAAACAAAAACAGTCGCAGACTCTAAGATTTCATTCGACTACCTTCAGCTTTGATTACAGCACACAGTATGGTGGTCAGTTCATGTGTGAACTACTCATCCACAATTTGAATCCTGGATTTCAGTTCTGACCAGTTTATTGCCACATAATGTTGCTGAGCACAGACCTGACCAACTGAAGCAACCCCAGATCATAACACTTCTTCCAGAGGCTTGTACAGTGGCCACTATACATGATGGGTGCATCACTTCATGCGCTTCCATTCTTAAACTGGTGAACCATCACTCTGGAATAGGGTCAATCTGGACTCATCAGACCACATGACCTTTTTCTATTATTCTGAATTCTTCATGCTCCCTTGCAAACTGAAGCCTTTATTCTCATGAGTCTCACCAACAAGTGGTTTTCCTATGCCCACACAGCTGTTTAGTTCCAATCCTGTGTGTTCTCCTCACACTGTGTGTGGAAATGCTCTTATTTCATCATTAGACAAAGCTATGCTATCTATTGTTCATTTTTTACTATGCACTTTTACCAAGGGTTTAAGTGATTTCTATTCATGATTGATTTCTGAACACATTTCTTTTACAAAGATCTACAGTATATGGGACTGCCCACACCACTGCTCACTTGTGCAGTTATCCAATTAACAAATCATGTCACAACACCACAACCCATAACATCACACATATCCGTGTCAAGAGTCTACGTTAATAATTACATCAAAAAAGAAAAAAAGAAAAACTAATGTCTGTAACCTCATAACATTTTTATTTTACAATGTTCGGTGCCTGATTTGGACAGTGAGAGTTTGTTTACTAGAGGGCCTCAAAAAATCCTATTTTTAGAATATTTAAATGAGGATTCTGTGATGTAATAAGAAAGAGGGAAACCTCAGCCTCATTTTGACACCAGAATGTCCCTGCTAGCCCTAAAGTGCAGATTTACAGTATAGTGAAAAAAATGCATGTTTTTTCTATCACATTTGGAGTAACCAGCTTGGATGCTGTTCAATAAAGTGCATTAAAGCAATGTTTAGGATTAAAACTTTTCAATTGAGTTAAAGGATCAGTAAGATAAGTTTTTTATTAATTATTCAGAATCTTAAGGTAAATATTAACCTGATGCTGCAGTAGGATCAGGCTCACCACAACGTTGCATCTTCACCTGCTGAAGACTGAAATTTTTTAAGGTCTGACTGTCGGTTTTAAGGCTCTTACAGTACTCAAACAGCTCTGTTAAGGGTCTTAAATGACATTTATCATATTACTGATTATGGTGATTCTGTGATTCTACTGCTACTTGAGTTAACAGCTGCCAGTACCCCATAACATCCTTCTGTCACGCTTAGAACACTGGGTGGGAATTAGGGGGACAGCTCCAGACTGGTTTAGAACCTCTCTCATTGATAGAACATTTTCTGTTAGTCTTGGAGATCTTGAGTCCCCATCAGCCCCTCTCGGTTGGGATCCATATGGGATCCCACAGGGTTCTATCCTTGGGCCCCTTCTTTTCTCATTGTATTTGGTGCTGCTTGGCTATACCCTGAGAAAACATGGCATCTCTTTTTTCCCGTTAAAACAGACGTACAGTAAGGCTACTCTATCAAAGCTCACTTAACATGTCTAGATGACATAAATGTATGGTTAGCCCTGATTTTTTTATTTTAATGAACAGAGGTTTTGCTGTTTGGTCCTGGTGCCAGGGGTAGAGTTCCACCTCTGGATTTGGGAGCCTTGGAGCAGTATGTTAAACCCACAGCATCAAATTTAGGTGTTATTTTCGACCATGGCCTTAAATTTCATAAACGGATCAGTGCTGTGGTTCGGTCCAGCTTTTTTCAATTAAGACATTTGGCAAAACTTAAGCTTGTTTTGTCCATTAGGCCATCCATGCCTTTATCACAACTCGCCTCGATTATTGTAATGCTTTGTATTTTGGGGTTTCAGGCAGCATTACATCGACTACAGCTGGTCCAAAATTCTGCTGCTCGGCTCTTTTTATGCCTACGCGTAAAAGAGAAAATATCTCTCCAGTTCTGTCTTTCCTTCATTGGCTCCCAGTACAGTACCGAATAAATGTAAAAATTCTTTTGGTCATGTTTAAATGTTTACATGGCCTTGCCCCGCCCTACCTCTCAGACCTGCTTCAGCCCTATGCCCCACCCCGGTCTCTCAGATCATTAGATAAACTTTTGATGACTGTACAGGGGTTGACCAGGCGTTCTCTGTGGCGGCACCCAAATTGTGGAATGACCTACCCTTAACTATTCGTGAGGCCACATCACTGAGGGTGATCAAGTCATATCTGAAAACTCATGCTTTCTTTGGCGTTTAAACCAACATAAGGTGTTGATTTTATATATTGTGTTTGGATTAGAGATATGTGTGATGTGATTTTATTTATGTCTTTCATATTATTTTATTATTTATGTGAAGCACTTTGGGGCATTCTTGTTGTTAAAGTGCTATACAAATAAAGTTGAGTTAAGTTGAGTTGAGAGTTGAGGTCTGTCTGTTTGGCTGGCCAGCTCTTGAGCTAGCCAGCCCTAGAACTTTTTCTAGGACTGTTCTGCATCTTTGGTTTCGAAAGGCATTTGCCCTAAATTTAAATGATAAAAACATATGATCCACTACTTTTGTTTCAAAGATTCACAATAAAATAAAACACTCCACTAGT
Organism: Clarias laeviceps; assembly: GCA_030014305.1. NCBI lineage: Eukaryota > Metazoa > Chordata > Actinopteri > Siluriformes > Clariidae > Clarias > Clarias laeviceps. The sequence goes on along the minus strand of JAQMYJ010000016.1, from coordinate 5,990,259 downwards.
TAAACATGTATTTTTTGCTTTCCTCTCGTTGAAACTAGACTGCTAGTTGGATTTCCCTGAACATCCATGTCACTCAAATTAATTAAGGATCTTAATACAAGTCAAACTGGGACGTGTGATGAAGTTTCTGGTGATTAAAGTCATAAAATCACTTTTAACTGCATTTGAATGGTGCAAATGTTTTAAAGAAGGCTTTACGTCAATACTCTAAAGTCGTTTCAATGAACATTCAGCGAGTGGAATGCCTGATCCTTGAAAATTGATGGATAAATTGTCCCCAAATTAAAGAAGAGATGCATCTGTCTGTGGAAACTGTACATACAATCATTCACTAACACCACTTGCACATTACAGGGGCTTGGCTAGGAGTTATTCCCACACCTTTGTACAGTCCTGACCTCACTCCCAGCCTTTTCCACATGTTCGGGGCATTAAAGGAGTTCCTGGGAGCACAGCGTTTAAGACATGAAGCAGGCAGTCTGATCATAGCCCCGACATACTGAGAAAACTTTCTACCTTAATAAGTGCATTAGTGTAGCAGGGGATAATATAGAGAAATAAAGGGAGTTACCCCTTATAATTGTGTCCTGATTTGACTTGAACACCCCTCATAGCTTCCGTTTAATTAAGTGTTGGCCATATAACTTGCATAAGTTGAATTCACAAATTGTCAGTTCAAATGCAAATCTATCCATAATAATTAAACTATACACTATTATACAATGTCATGTGATTTAGGTTGGGTATCTCAGCATTGACTTTTTTGATATGCAACCTTTAACGAAATGCAACCTGTTTTAGAGAAAAGTTCAAAAGTTAGAATAAAATGCTAAAAAGTTAAGGCTTTATTTTCTAATTTGTGTGATTATGAAGATAAGATGACCACCTAATCCTACATATTAAAATAGTTAAGAAAAAAATATCAGACTTGAGTGATCATATAACTTATCAACAGTATATGTTTAATCTGGTGTTATGTGATGTCACACGCACACACACTACAGTGCATAAAGTATTGATATTACTCATTCATGCTGAACTGCATCAATTAAGTTATTTTCATACAGAGCAACGAAGCCTGTCTTAGGGCACAACCATGATTTTCCTGAGGATAGAGCTGAATCAATATAAAACAATCCAAGCGCACAACCAGCAAACAACACTGTAAAAAAAAAAAGAAGCTGTCTCAATGTAAAGAAGTTTAGTAACAAGTTGCATAGCTTTTGTAAGTTTACTCAACTTTTAGAGAAATTTGTTGGCCATACAAAATATTTCACATTTATTTGACATAACATGTACCCAGGTTAAAATCTCAAGTTGATTCAACTTGTAATTCAAATATTTAAGACAACTAAAGTAGGATTGGTTGTGGGCTCAATTAATTATATTTCTCTAGGGTTGACTTAGCCCAACTTTTCATCTACTCAAAAAGTATGTTGTCTCCCATTGTAGCCCGTTGATGTAGTTGGGTCAAGTGATTGTTTTTCTATAAAAACAAGTTGGCCTAACAATACCCCAACAGTTAAAGCACAAACATTAATTTAAAAAAAAAAACTTTTTCTTCCAAAACTAGCCAAAGTTAAAACAGTGATGTGCAAACTGTAAAACAGGAGAATACAGGTTCTACTGTATTTTGTTTAAAGGTCAGTAGAATACCTGGATAACACCAAATGCTTACCAGTATCTTGCTGATTCTTTTATATTACAATATCATAACCTTTTTTAAAAACTAACAAAGATATGACTTTTGAAGACTTTTCTCCCAATGTATCAAATAAAAAAAAGAATCCATGGCAACAAGAGTTTGTTTCTCAGCATGTGAAACTGAGTGGAGTGTGCCTCTCCAAGTTCAATAATAATCGTTTGGTTGGCTTCATAGGTGTACATCCAGTCCTTTTGTAATTCAAAGTTCAGAGCACAGACCTGACCAAACGTCACTCCTAAAGCTGTTGCATAGTCATCCTGGTCCTCAAGGACTACATGCCCCTTCAACACCACAGCAACTTCAGCAGCTTGTTCTTGCTCCTCTATTAGGTACAAGAGGCCAGGCATCACTCCTCTGACCCAATCCTCCATAGCAGCCCTCCGGTTAAAGAGAACAAGAGAAGTCTTGTAAAGACAAAGATGATACATTTCACAGAAAATATAGTTACAGTATGATAAAATAAAAATATATTAATAAGGCTATATATATAACCAGAATGTGTAAGACACTGTTTCTGGAATCCTAATGATGGGTTAAAGCTATGGATTGTTTCATATTCAGAAAGGTTTAATATTTTCAAGGGTTTTACTTTGCCAGTAACTACATGTTCGGAGTGATGTTTTAAATTAAAAGGGTAACTAATCAATTCAGTTTTCATACAAATAAGTTAACCGATATAACATTCATAGATGAGCATGAAGCCAAACTAACACGAACATTTTTCCAAATCACTTTACTTAACAAGCACTGAACCACAACTACTACTTTACTGTTCAACAATTCTGGGTTTTTCTAGAACTTTCGTCAGTTAAGCGCTCGCACGCTTGTGTGCTGGATTGGAGCAGGATGCTGCTGCTGTGCAAAAGTCAGGGCAAAAGTGGGAAAAAAGATAGAAATGGTTATGAACGTTCAGCTCGCTAACTCATGTACAGTCCGGTAACATTAGCCAAGCTTGCCTCAGTATAACAATAAGTGGAAACACACCAGCTTCATGTATATAATGTTAACTATCTAAAATACTTGTAAGCTAACTGAAACATATTTTATAATAAAAAATAAAAAAACTTACCCAAAATAAAGAGTCCACAAAATGGTAATCTCTACCTCTTTAGTGCAGTTTATTAGTGTCAGTTGGTTGGGGGGGGATTGCACTGTAAAAACTCGAAAAATGTTCGAGATAAATGTTGAATGAATTTATATTGCATTGTTGGCACAACATCTTACAGTGGTATTTGTTGAGAGATCAGGTAACGTTGTGTTCTTGAAAACTCTGAATATACAGACTGAATAAACTAAAAATTAAATTGCGCCAGCAATTTACCTTTCCCAAGATGCAATCACGTGATTTTATAAGACACCCTGGTAGTACTGTATATAGCCTTATTAATATAGTTTATTTTTTCATCATAACTAGACATTCTGTAAAATTTATTCTCTTTACCTTTACAAGACTGTTCTTCTCTTTAACCAGAGCTCTGCTATAGAGGATTGGATCAGAGGGTGATGGTTGGCCTTTCGGATCTACCAGAACAAGCTGATGAAGTAATCCTTGAAGGCCAGGGTGACTATGTAGCAGCTTTAGGAGTGATATTTGGTAAGGTCTGTGCCCTAAATATTGAATTCCAAAAGATCTGGATGTACATCTATGAGCATCCAAACGATTTGTAATGGACTTGAAGAGACACACTCCTCTCAGATTCACAAACTCTTGTTGCCATCAGATCACTTAAGACGGATGTTAATACCAGGTTTGAACCTGTCCTTGGTTCGGACTCTACTGTACTGTACTGTACTGTACGCGAATCTTCAGGAAAAGAAAAGAAACTGGGTCTCCTAAATAAGTGCTGAGGCAATGTAACTGCTCCATAGGAGACAAAAGCAGCTGTTCTGCTTCTTTTCCCTGTGACCTACGGAGCTAATGCACGATTGCACATCTCCTGAGGGCAGCGTCAACAACAATTTATCGAGGCAACGGGGCCCGACATGTTCCTGTCCATATAGTACCTGCCCTGAACAGGAGAAAAAGCATCTCTCCAGTCTCTCTGGAGGAAAAGTCTATCTAATACAGCTGTCATGGGTGGTCTGGCCTCTGTCCTTTTTCCTCCAAGTAGACGTTAAGTATCTGAGAGCGAGCTTCTCGGTTCAGCAAACTCTAAACGGGATTTACACCCTGATTTCTGGGCTAAATGACAGCCGAGTAGAGACATTGAGACAGAAATACGCATAGGGGCAATCCCATTTTCTTTCTCTTCCTTCATACTGCTGCCTTGTTTGCTGCGAAGTAATAACTCCTAAATGAATTCTGAATATAGGCACGCACACACACCTAGAGGATATCATGAATAAATCCTTCCGAGCCACATCAAAACACTCTGTGATTCTGTTTTAATGTTTTGTTGACTTTTTGATGTTTGGCTCGCTTTTTTTTTTATTAATGTTGGATCTGCAGGGTAAATAGGGTTATGAAACGTGTGTAATGCAAAATAAATAAATAAATAAAATCTGATGACACATTTTTTAATGTGTATGCTGTCAGGTTTTGCCGCTAAAAGCTTCCATCCAAGTATGAGCAGAAGTGCTGTGACGCAACTTGTGCATTCATCCTCACACAAGGTGTGTGTTAGTGGGTGTGTATGCGCATTGTTCAATGCACCACGACTGCCAACAAGGGCTTTCAAAACATCTATCCAGCCGAGTGTGCCTAGCGCAGTGTGCGTCTCGCAAACAAACCCGTAATCCAACGAGTAAATGAGATCTCCAACATAAAGCATGTGGTCTCTTGTTTACCACAACAGCCTGCCTGGCATGGGAGAATGATGTATACTGTATATGGAGCAACTGGCTGAGTGATTATAATATGAGTATTTTTTAAAATAATACAACGGGTGTTCAGGTCAAATCAGGACTTCTGATTAAATTTCTGGTGAATGCAGGCATAAAACTGATTGATATGTACAGAAGACTTTAAGCACAGTACAGTGAAAGACTCCTAGCTTCAGTAAAGCATAAATGGTGCAAACATTTTAAAGAAGGCCGTACATCTGTGAATGATGATGGCTCGGAGTCCGCTGCAGTCGTTGCAAAGAACATTCCAGTTCCAGTGACTGGAACACCCGATCCTTGAAAATCGACGAATAACAACTTGTCGTCAACTTGCAGAAGAGTCGCATCTGTCTGTGGGAACTGTACACATAATCATTCACCAACACCACTTGCACGTTACAGGAACTCGGCCAGGAATTATTACCACATCCCCTCACGGCATTTCCACATGTTTGGGTCATTAAAGGAGTTCCTGGGAGGCCAGCGTGTCAGAAGCAGGCGGTCTGATCATGGCTCCGGTGTACTGAGAAAACGTGAGAAACGCTGGGATAAGTGTATTAGTGTAGTAGGGGGTTAAATAGAGAAATAAAGGGAGTTTTTACTCTCATAATTGTTAAATCCCACTTGACTGCCCTTTGTAAAAGTGCTAAATAAACATCTCCTAAGAGAAAGCTTGACAAATTATACTTCCTTCTTTGTTAAACATCACATTGTTTTATCTTGTACTGTTATATAACATAGATTCTAAATATTTATCAATGTTTATATCTGTTAATAAAAATTAATCTGCACAATCTGTTTTTTTTTTTTTACTCTGCCATTTTTTTCCCTATTAAACCATAACCGAAATCCCAAAACATTATGAAAGCCCACGTGTCATACATAAGAAGACTAAAAATATCGTTTCCATTTCCACCTCCTGTTTGTTGTCATCAAGCCCAGTTTGAGGATATGAGGCGAGATGAATCATGGGCTTAAAGCCCTGTGATGCGGTGCGTCTCATAGGAAGAGCTCCACAGTGTTCTCTCACTGCCTCGCGAGAGGCGTCTTAAAGGGGCAAAATGGGTTCCGTCCTGCTTGCCGCGGGAAGGAGAATGACTCGCAGTTTATGGCGCTGTGACCGGAATGCTAATCGCAGACTTAGTGGCCACAGCAGGTGGACCCGAGAAGCAACAGCATCCCGAATTTGAGGGTGAACCAAAAACACCAGTTGGTCTGTTAAAAAAAAATAAATAAAAAAAATGCAGCCAAAAATTCCGAAAGACCATTGTTTTAGATTGAAATTAAATAATATTATATTTTAATGTATTTTTTTTTATTCCTGATGACTATTTGCACACATATGACATCTTCTCAACTAGCTTTATAAATAGAGAGACTTTACTTTAAATTCCTTGAACATTTTTTTAAATGAACACCACAACAATAATTGCACCCAGGATTGCTCACCCAGTATCAGTGTCTGACCTCAATAATGCACATGTTGCCGAATGAACACTAATTCTCACGGCCACGCTTGCAAATCTGTTGGAACGCCTTTCCAGAAGGGTATACAGTATGAGGAATATTCTGGAATCTGGAATATTCAACAAGTACAGGCCTAGCAGAAATGTATGATTGTTGAAACATTTTGATGATGTTAATTTGGCAACATTGCAGATGTAGGGACACTGGTGGTATTAGGTTGCTTTTAAAAGTAAAAATTTCTTTATTGAAATCACATCGGAACAACATTGTATACATTATGATGAGATAATGTTGAACTAATGACCCTAACACAATATTACTTAAAGCAGCCTCAAAACAAAATTAATACCAAACTGCTGTGCCTACGCCATATTACACTAGATTAATTTGGGTGCTAAGATGCACCTCACAGTAATATTTCTGAGAGAAAATGAAACAGAGAGGTAACATTACAGCATTACAAAAAATGAGATACACTCACTGTCTGTGGGAAGCTGTGTCCATCCCAATCTCTCATCACAATTCTAAACACTTTAAAGAACCTACAGTACAAACAAATGTTAATCGACATAAGCGCTCTAAATAAACTTTTAAATTGCATTGTTTTGAGGTTGTATTTGCAAAATTTTGTTTGGGTTGCTCATTCAATGTTATTATGTCATTTAAAAAAACAAAAAAAGTCAATCTATCTCCCAAAAGTAAGGTTGTCCCAACGGTGAAAGCCATTGCAACATACAGTAGTTACAGCTATATTACAACACTCATCGAATGTTAGAGTTCCTGCTGATTATGAGTTTCATGATTGGGCTTGCACAATTTTTTGCTGTAGAAGTGAGTTCAGTTGAAGTCAAATGAATAGAATTGTGAATATTTCAAATTGTGTTAAAACCTAATTTCAACTACTGTATAAGACTCAACAAAATCTGTTGACTGTTGACCTTGCTTTTTGAAATATACTGTATTAAAATGAATGATCATGTCTGCATATTAAATGTGCCAGTTTAATGTAAAATATCCAACTTATAACAAATTGTTGTCTCCACTCAATGAAGTAAGTTTCATTGATTTGTTTTTGTTTTTAATGCTTAGACTAATGCCTTCAAAAATTTCCATCCATCCATCTAGAAACCTCTATGGTCCAACTATGGACCGTATGTAATGGCAATTACCATTGTATTAATTCCCATTTTATGACTGTGGTAGGACCTCTGGTCAACATTCACACATGCATTCACTCCCTGTTGGCATTTAGAGAACACCAATTAGTCGAATCTGCTTATCTTTGGGAGGAAACAGGAGTACCCGGAGGAAAACCATCAAGCACAGGGTGAACATGCAAACTTCATGCACAAAGACCCCGAGGTGGGAACCGAACCAGGACTCTGTGGGTGCAAGGCAACAGTACTAACCACTAAGACATCATGTCTACCATCAAAGTTTATCTAAATCATTGCTCATTTTATTAATAAGCCTAAATTATAATTTGATTAAAATTAACTAAATAATTATGTCAGTCAATTTTTTTCTGCCCAGGCTTTTTCCTTTTTAGGGCTTTTTCTTTTTAATTTGATCGACCATTGGATTTGACCAACTAAACTCACAATAGATCTGAGATTGCAACTATACTAAAAGATATTATACCTAAGTACTGTAGCTTTTCGTATGTCTTTTATTTTACAGATTTTCCATTCCATCTGAGTCTTCACTTAGTTACTGAAAGCAGAAATGTTGTCTACCTGTTAATTAAATTACTGGCGTGCTTACTATACGATCACATATCAGAGCACTAGTTTACTTGTTATGTCAGTTGGTTAGCAATGCAATTAACATTATTGTGTAAACTTCTCTCCAATTTCCCTATAGTTAACCTAGCTTTGTGCATATAAACAGGTATAATATAATCACAAAACCTGAAAGACTTATGTATTCTTTTTTATAATTAGGGAGGGTTGCAAGAACTTCAGATCAAAACAGTACATAAAAAAGCAAAAAAAAAAAAAAAAACTGTGGCAAAGCTACACATTCTCCAGTAAAAACAGTTCTTTTTTGCCACGTGCTCCATGAAAGTATGTCACGTGCACCATGGTACCATGTTAGCTCTGCCTCTACAAAGATTGTGTGTGCTGCTTTAAAACAGCACACACAAACAGCACACACAATTAGGGAGGGTTGCAAGAACTTCAGATCAAAACAGTACATAAAAAAGCAAAAAAAAAAAAAAACTGTGGCAAAGCTACACATTCTCCACTAAAAACAGTTCGTTTTTGCCACGTGCACCATGAAAGTATGTCACGTGCACCATGGTGCCATGTTAGCTCTGCCTCTACAAAGATTGTGTGCGCTGCTTTAAAACAGCAGGTTCAATAAATGTCATCATTCAAAATGTCATTTTAAAGCACCTACAAGAAATTTTCCTTTAAGTGTGATTCATATGACTTCAAACATATCTACAATAAAAAGCTGTTTCTCAACCACTTAGAAATACGTTTAAGACATGAGACAGTAAGGTGCCTATTCAATAACTCAGTTTAACAGTTTAATTTAATTTCAACATTTAGTAGACAAAGCAGCAGGACTCACACAAAGATCACTCAGATTAAAGAGTGCAGGATTTCAGTGAGGTCAGGAATGAATATGCAGGATGTACTGTAAGTACAGATTTTACGTTAACTTCAAACATTCACTAAGAACAAAGCTAAAAAATATGAACTTTAACCAAAGTTAGCGTTAGTACTTGAAGAAACTTGTGAACCTGCCATCTCACCATGACACCCTCCTAAAGCAGAAACCTGACCAGGAAACTAAGAATACCTGCTGGGAACTGAAGTCTGGCATACCACACATAGAAGGACACTATGACAGAAACCCCCCCAAACCCTCACCCCACAAAAATGGAAAAGGTCAAAGACATCAAGTGCCCAGTTTAGAAAGAAAAAGTAAGAAATAGAAGAAAAAGGGGAAATAAAAAGGTATGCTGTCGTCACTGTACATAGTATAATATCATGCATGTAATGCAATGAGGCACATGTAGTATAACAGTACTTTTGTAACCTAACATGCTATGTTGCTAGCTTACATAACATTAGAAAGAATTTCAAGTATTATTCACACATTTGCAGCAAATTGATGACAACATAACTAGCACATTATTAATTTCAATAAATTTCACTGATTTATTTTTATATAAATTAATTCACCATAACATTGACACCTCTACCAGGTTAATTGAATACAACTGGCAAAAAAGACAAAAAAATGTAGGCTTATTATCAAAGAAAGTTTCCAGAGCAACCAATGCACCACAGCCCACCATGCACGGCCTAACAGGCAAAGAACCTTACAAACTTCCTAGATCAGAGGTCTTAAGGATCAAGGCATGGTCATAACAACATTGATTTTCAATTTAATGCAATACAATTAAACTCAACTCAACAAAAGTTTATTTATATAGTACTTTTAATCATTTAGTCATTGTTGCAAAGCATCTTCAGAGAATAAAAAAAGGAAATATGTTCCAAAAATTTGAGGAACTATATAGAACTTATAATTATCAGTTTGTTTCTGAACACCCAAAGGACAAACATACTAGAACCACAACTGGGATGGAAGTTATTTATTTATTTATTTATTTATTTAAATAATACAGCTAGTCTTGATATCAGTATTATTTAATCATACTTGACTTAAAAAATAGTGGTTCCTGTAGATAGACATCATAATCTCTAGTGTTTATACAAAGTGTTTATAGATGGGGTGAAAAAAAATGAGCAGAGACTCTGCAAGCTGAAACACCTTATTGATGAGACAGAGTGTACAGGAGAATGACCAGAGTGGTCTGGGCTGACATGAAGTTTATAAAAGTACAAATAATTACTCTTTATAACAGTTGTGAGCGAAAAGCAAGATTGGCTACAACAGCAGAAAAGCATATTAAGTTCCACTCCTGTAACAGGAATCTGATACTATCCCGAGAGCTGAAATTGGATAGGTGATGAATGGAAAAAGACCAGGACAGTATGTGCCCATGATAGCCCATGCTATCCACATAGTATTTGTTTAATAGATAGATTTTTTCCTCCTTTGTTTACAGGTACAGTATCTCACGTTCATACTCACCTGCATAGCTAACAAGATGTGTTGAAAATAGTTCTGTTTAATCCTGAAACTCTACTTGTTTTATACAAGTCATTTACAAGAAAAAATACTCTAAACAGACCTAACATACTGGCTAAATTTCATTCTGGTCTATAGACAACTCAGGGAACAAAGTCATGATTGTTACTTGGGTTTGACAGTTCTCGAGTCATTCTAGAGAAGGAACATTTGTTCAGGTGGTAGATCATTAGGTGAAAAGAATGATTTTTATTGTTTTAGAAGTCTTGGAGCACAATGGCTAGCTGGTTTCCAAGAAAGTTTTGCGGTGCAAAATGTTTGCAGGTTTGGTAGTACTGAGTTACACATAAAATGAATTTTAATGTGGGGATTCTTTGAGAAAACAAGCAATTCAGATTTATTTGCCACTGTTTGTTGTCATCTTTCTAGGTTTGTGAGCAATGCTGCTAAATGAGATGACATCTCCAGAAAAAAAAAATGAGAAAAAATTTGGGACAGGGGTAGCTCACTGGTTAAGGCTTTGTCCTATGGTTCGGAAGGTCCCAGGACCAAACCCTAAGTTGTCACAGTTGGGCCCTTGAGCAAGTCCCTTAACCCTCAATTGCTGTATTGTATAATGTGTTAAAAATGTAAGTCGCTCTGTATAAGGGCTTCTGCCGAATGCTGAAAATGTAAAATGTAAAATCATTTCAGCTGACCCAATAGATTTATTGGATACCTTTAATTAAATTCTCTAGAGAAAATCTAAAAAAGAAGTAGAGATTTAGTCTCCAGTATCTCTGCGATTTTACAGATATTTGCCAGTTGTCAACAAAAAAAGCAATGTTGGAAATCCTCTATTATGCCTGCTCTGAATTCAGGAGCTCAGATCTGTCTATGTCATCTTTTGACAATGCATCTATGTTCAGTTCTCCAAGTACTTCCACACCACCAGTGCATACAGTATACTGTATGCTGAATCTCCCAGTGATGAACTTTTCCTATTTCATCCTTCACTTATGATGTAGAACTTTGAACGCAAAGGGGAAATAAATGGCCCGGAGAGACTTAAAAAAAGTCTTAAAAACACTTAAGGATCTGAGGTGAATTTCTTGCCTGATCACTGGACAGAGGGAAGATTCCTTGGAACAGAGAGCCATGAGGGAAGAGCTTGTAGGAAATGAATCTGAGCCTGGCTGAAAATAGTCCTTGTGTCAAAAGGACATAACTGAGCAGGAACAACTGATTGCCCTTGTCAGATATCGATGGCCAGTACTGTCCTTGGTCCATCAAGAGAATAACCACAATGAATCTGAAGATGAAGTCTCTTGGTGCACTGAATACATATGCATCCACCATATAGTATTACAAAGTTAGATGAAGAGCCTATGGTGAGAATATGCAGACTCTTCTTGTAAGCTTGTATATAGATAAGTGTTCCATTCAATTTATCTTTGCCAGTTGACTTTTTTGGGTCAGACATTGTTTTAAATGGGTCAGACACAAATAAGAGTCCATGACAACAGGAGTTTGTGTCTCAACATGTCAACCTGAGGGGAGCATGTCTCTTCATGTTCAATATTAATCGTTTGGATGGCTTCATACTGTAGGTGTCCGTCCAGTCCTTTTGGAATTTAATGTTCAAAGCACAAACCTGACCACACATTAGTCCCAAAACTGTTGCATAGTCACCCTGGCCCTCAATGACTACAGTCCCCTCCAACAGCTTGCTCATGCTCCTCCTGTAGCTCCAAAAGGCCAGCCGTCACCCCTCTGACTCAATCCTAATCCAATACTAATAAATTTTACCTTGTTAAACGAGCGAGGTCTTGAAATACGAGTACTGTAGTACCAATGCGCTTTGTCTGCTGAGCATCACATTATCACAACTGAGGCAATTTTTCTTCTCTCTTGCACTGTGGGATTGTGGGTAATCGTCTTCCATGCTCAGTCTCAATGTGCGCGTGCACTCGTATAGTCAACATCCGTGCACTGGTGTACTGTTTGTGATAACCAGTGTTGGGTGTAACGCGTTAGAGTACTAGGATTACTTTTTTGATGTAACGAGTAATCTAATACGTCATGTCCACCATTTAAGTACTCAGTTATTTAGTTATTTTTTCAAAAATGCAATCTGTTATTCAGCCAATTTATGTAATCCGTGAGCCAGACAGCACTCATTCCCAATCCGTTAGTGTGTGTGAAAGTCGTCCTACAAGCCCCGCCCCCGATAACCTGCCCCACTCTGTTAGTCCCACTGTTATACCCCTATCTCACTTATGCGGTTTGACTATGTGAGGATCAACGCGTGAAAAGATGGAAAACTAATCACAGAGCCAAAACCTGCGGTGAATCATGATGGATCGTACAGTACTTACGGCCACCGTGCAAAACCGCATAGGTGAGATAGGGGTATTAGTAGTTAACAGATTATGGGCCAAACTTCGCTGAGTGATGATGGTAGA
>JAQMYJ010000016.1:5918018-5947176 GCA_030014305.1 Clarias laeviceps | reverse complement strand
GCTCAAACAGGCGATCTACAGACGATCAAAATACGACTATAAAAAAACGAACGCGATGTTTACCAGATGATACGCTCGTCAGACGTCTCCGCGACGTACCTGTGCTATCTGGGCATATATATCAATATACATAAAGATGCAAATATGAAACAAACCAAAACCCACAAAATAGTTACAGTATTCAGCTAGCTAACTGTTAGAAAAACATATTATTTTATTTTGACTGAAATTGGGTTGAATGTTATCCATGCAAAGTCATAATACAGGCATGATTGTATGATTGTTCTTTTTGTAGCATTTTCAAACTGGACCCAGTCAGTCATTCCCCATACAGTACATAGCATGTACCCTGATTTTGCAAAATGGTGAAGTGGTAAACTTAACTTTAAGAACCCTGGTTAGCATATAAACACTTTACTCATAGTTTTCTGGACTTTGTCTGCAGTTTAAATCATTTTGTGGTCTGTGATGAAACTGAAAATATACATCCAATTCTAACTGCGCTGGACAAACACAGAAAAAAAGTTCTCAAAGTCCTTCAAGAAAAGCAAGTTCTCAAAGATGGTTGGATGAAGATACTAATATGATTAGTAGAATCATGTTGGAATTAAAATATTAACAACACTAATAGAAAGTGGATGGAATTGAGGCTAGGTGGTACTCCTATCAGCTTTGCCATTTTTAAAATACATAAATCAAGGAGGAATAATTATTATTTAGAAGCAGCTTGCAAACTAATTGAATGTAGCACTGAAACTAGAATGGTGGCATGGGATAATGAACACTTCAGCTTCTTATCCTGGTTATCCTTGTGAAAAAAAAGTTGCCCAGCTTCTTGATGGCCCAGCCAGGTATTAGTTGCCCCTGAACATTTTTGATGGAGTTTAGCCAATATGTTGGCCCGTGGATCAGTCTGAATGGGGTGTCAGGGAAAAGAAGTCAGTGGAGCAGCTTTGCCAGCAAAGCTCCCTATGGAGGTTAATTTGGTGAACTTCACCACCAGGTCTCTGTGGAGGTCAACCTGGCAACCACCACAGCCCAGCCTCATGTAGAGGTTATCTGGCAGCCTTTACAACCCAACCGTCTGTGAAGGTCAACTTGGTGACCTCCACACCTCAGCTCCTTGTTGAGGTCATCCTGGTGACCTCCATCACCCAAGGCCTTGTGGTGGCCAACCTTGTTACTGCCACAGCCCAACTCTCTGTGAAGGTCAACTTGATGATCTCCAACCTTGCGACCTCTATGTCCCAACTAATGGTGGAGGTCAACTTGACAATCTCCTATGCTGAATCTCAAGCAGAGGTCTACAGGGCAATCACCAGGGCATGTCATGTTATAGCCAGGCCTGTGGTCACTCCAATTGTGCTCCTCCCAGATGCCAATGAGGCAAACACTTAAGCCATTCTCCCACAAGAGCCTGAAGAGGCAGCCACTGCTGCCACCAGTGGCTGAAGGGGTGGCCTCCCAAGCCATGCTTCCACCAAAAGTCAAAGATATAGCCTCACCAGGCATGTTACCACTAGAACCACTGTCATCAAGAAGCTAAGGCCATGCTGTTTATTGACTGTCCAGGAGCTCCTTGGGACTTGACTTGATGCAGCAGGAGCCACACTCCAGATTAGCCCCAGGGTGGCCTTAGAGTACAGCTCAAAGCATGCAGTGTCACTAATTACATCTTTGTTTTTATCATGTATTCCAGGTTATTAATTTCTCAATTGCTTATGTCTCGTTTAGCACTGCATTTAAGTTCCAGGTTTTCAGACTGCTTTTGTCTTTTGTCTGCTTTTTATATTGTGCGTTTGTTGTGTTTAGTGGGTTTTATGTACTCATGTTAGTTAGCCCTGTTCAAGTCTAGTCTTACAGACTAGTTTTAGTTTGTCTTGTGGCTTGCTATTAAATAAAGAGAAACTCTTTATCAATATCTTGCCAAGAAGTCAACATCTTTCTTTCTGACATAATATATAATTCTTTTTCTCTATGGTCCAGTGCTCCAACCTCTATTCCCGGATTTTTACCAGAAACTAAAAAACACCCAAATTTCCAGACACTTCCATCGTAGAGGGTTTTCTCTTAGTTTATTCGTTAAGTCTTAATTAATTTTGTGTCACCGGGTTGAGTTTTAGCCCCAAAGGATGAAGTTTGTAATGGCTCATAATTACAGTTGCATGGAATTTAAAGTAATCTTCCTGTCATGCTTACATCTATAGAACCTAATGTTAAAAAGGGTTTTACAGAAGATTAAAAGTTAGAAAAATGCCAACTGTGAAGCCTTGGGGAAATAACAGAAAAAAAGCAAATCATTATCTGATTTTAATTTGCAGTATGTTTGAGAAATTAGGTATAAGTAATAATGAATCATGGTTATCCAAGTGAAGTCACATTACAGTGATGATACTAACCTTAACTTGAGGTTTTAAAGTTTTTCAACATGAAATTTAATCACTGTTGCATCATTTTCAAAGACAAAATAACCTTTTTACATTAGCTTGAACCCTATGTGGCTCTGAAAACACATATTCATTTAGTGGACCCTAAATTTGCTACTTGCTTCTAAATATCAATCCTATAATCTACAATATGAACCCTGCCTCCTCTAGATACATATGCACGACAGGAAAATGTTTTTAAATTTAAGCCTTAGATTATCTTTTGGGTTGAAACTAAATAACCTAACTTCACACAAAATTAATTATGGCTTGAGGAATGAGCAGGGAAAAACTAACATAGAGGACATATTAAGTACAGCTTTTATTCGTCACACATTCGTCACACACACGTCATGAACATTACTGCACAGTGAAATTCGTTATTCTTTGCATATCCCAGCTTCTTGTTAGTAGGCAGGGGTCACCGCAGACTCATGCTGCCAGTTACATTATTCCATCACATGAACGTAAAATTGGAATGAGCGTTGCATAGAGATTTGTCAGAATTTATGCCTCAAGATTTATGTACATAAGTTAGAAAATATAGAATGTATTTAAAAACATAACATACCCTGTGACTATGTTCTAACTAAAAACATATTGTTTAACTAAAACAGCTTTTTATAATCTAAAAAACAAAAACAGCTCTTGCTTCTAAATAATCCTTATACACTTGATTTATGGGTGGCTGATTTTGGCACAGCTGCTATGTAGGACCGCAGCCAGGGCTCAATTCTATCAACTTCTGACTAATATTGTTGAGACATCATGATGATATTTTACTTCATCCATGTTCCACTTATCCCAGTAGTGAAATACTAGGATAAGTGCATTAGTGTAGCAGGAGAATATACTGTATAAAGAAATAAAAGTTGTTTGGTTGTCATAACTGGGATCTGTTATTCTGCACAATCAAAAGTATCTGTTTTCAACACCCCTTGTATTTTCCTAATTAAACATTATGGTATTCACACATTATAAATTTTAAATTTTACATTATTATTATTATTATTATTTTATTTTATTTTTTTTACTTCATTTTACTTTATTTATTTTCCCTTGGACTCACTAGACCGCCATGGATAAAACAAAATATTTTCAAGACTGAATAATGTTTTTTTTTTTTTATCATTTCTACATACAGACACTCCAAGGCAGTTACATTATATCAGGCTGAGGTCCAATATAAATAAATCCTTCAACAAATCTCAGGTCTCCATCATTCGGTCTGCCGAATGATGTCTGTTGGATATTGTTGCATGGATCGAGCCATGTTCAACGGGAAAAGCAGACGGTAAAGAGAAGGCCTGTCTGAGGCAGCCCCATCTCTTTGTCATGTCCTACACATAATACATTTCCTATTGCCTGAAATGAAATGACACAAGAATGCAGATAAGCCATAAATCTGCGTTGGCTGGGGTAAATTGCAAAACAGGCAAAATGAATCCATGCCATTTCATTCTCTCGTTCTCGTTTTCAATATACAACGAATGCCTCTTCAGCTATTTTCAGAAATTCATATAGATTTGATCTCAGCAGGGAAAAAAAAAGAAAGAAAGAAAGAAAAAAGTAAAACCCTAAGTGCTGTGTTTGATTCGCATACTTGTTAAATTATTGACTGCTTTTAAATTTTGTTCTTGTCTTCTGTGTGTTGCCTTTCAGACCCTCAAATCTGGTCACAAATTATGTTGTAAAGTCATGTTCTCAGGACACCATTTCCATAAAATATCCATAATTATAATATAGCAGGACGGGTGGAGAGTGCATTAATGCAGCGATGATGATAGCTACCGAGACAGAAGAAGGAATTTGAGTGTGATGGGGTGTATTCGGCATCATGGCTGTGACACGACAGTGGACCCTTGTCTTTATCAGTATTCAACTGGCTTTTTGTTGATAAAATATGCATACGTCGACTGGGATAAAAGTGCAAATGGATTTTTTTGTCGATACACATCATTCTTTCCAATGTTTCCAGTGACCAGGGTTATGAATGGCGTTTCTGGCAAGTCAAGTGCAAATCAAAGTAGAGAGGTTATTGGGTGTGTAGAACTTTAACACACCTGAGAGGCTGCATGCAGACTAGCAAGATTCTAGCCTGTTTTATAACAACTACAGCACTATTTATTAATAACTAAGCATGTGTGTGGATGTGTTAGCATGTTGTGTGCCGTTTCACCAGGACCAGACACTGTGACGTGATTGAAAGTGTTGACTCTGCGCTTGTCCCTGGTGTCCCACTTGTTTAATGGCTGTGACAAAAGAATGAAATTAAATGACACATGCCGGGACCCTGATGCTCAACGTCCCTAACCCACATTTACCTGCACGATAAGAACCATGATCGATGGGAGAAGGAAAAGCATCATTGCCACATCTGGGACAAATAATTAAGTGCCAGTTTGCCATGAGAAAGGCTTAATATTAAGCAAAAAAGGGAAAAAGTTATCCAAGATGCTTCATTGGGCTAATCGATCGTCCTGCCATCTTACAGGAGGCGGCTTTCCAAGTTGAGCTCATGGACTTGAATTTGGAATGTGATTGGGAAAGGTTTACATGACAGCTTTAGGTTATATTTAAGCACCTTATTGTTTCAATAGTAGCAGCTAAATCACATGACCTGTGGTGGACACTCCACATAATTAAAATCTAATAATAAGTAAATTTTGAAAATGTTGAAATGCTATCTAATATTTTATATGTATATAACATATGCTGTTTGTGGATATTTACAGTATAGAAGGAGTCACCAGTATCAGTGCTTTGTAACCGTAATGTTTTCTGTCACATTAAAGTATATATCTTTTATCTATTAATATATCACTTTTAAATGTCAGCAGAAACTGATAACTGATAAAAAAATATTGCTTTGTTAAAAGAGGAATAAAACACATTAAAATAGAAAGTTAAAGAAAATCAATTTCGAAATTATAACATAACCTCCATTTCACATTGGGTCATGTCACACAATACCATCAATGATTGTCTTCAATGAGTTTCATATACCAGATTTGCCTGTATTGGTTTTATTGCTTACTTGTTCCCTAGTTCCATCGACATGTCTTTGCAAAATGCTGCATCTATCACAGACTATGAAGTAATTGTGTCCTAGTAATTTCCCTCTACTTAAAAAGTTCTCAACGTCTCCTTTGAAGTTGTTATTAAGGTGAAAAAGGCCCGTGTTCTCGTTATTAAAAGCATGCTCTCCTGCACAGCGTGGTTCGCTGTGCTCTGTCTTTATTACACCGAGCAGTCACTGTACATCAAACAGCTCCTAGCTTCTGAATTATAACGATAATTAATGGAATGTGTTTGTTGTGGTGCAGCAGCTCCTTCAGGCTCCTTGTTTTTAAATGCATCAACTGCCGTGAGGAATCCAGTGACGTGATAAACATTTATCCCTCAACACTTTTAATCAGCCCACTGACAGGAGGCTTACATAAAGACGGCACGGCCTTCGGGTCATGGTGCTTACTGAAGATTAAAGTCAAGAGACAGGCGCTGACTTAGATCAAGGCGGAACAATTATGGGAAATGTGTTAAAACCTAGAGAGAGAGAGAGAGAGAGAAATCACCAACAAGACAATGGACTCAAATTATCCTCTTTTGATGATTTTTTCCCCTTGTAATTAGTAGAAAAGAACATAGTCACATTACATTTAATTTCTCTGAGTTCACATACTGTATACTTGCATGGGTATTTTTCCCCCTTTCTTCTTATTATAGCATTAATATCTCATTTCTCTTAGTCTGCTGTCAGGGAAAATTCCTTTTAATGTAAAAAAGATTTTTTTTAATCAAATTTCTTCAATGCCCTCCAACCAAAAATAAAGTTCCATACATTAACCACGTATTTTCTTTTTGATTATAAGTTTTAAGTGGGCCTAACTCACTGTACACTAGATTTGAAATGGCATAATTATTAATTATTAAGGTTTGATTTTATATCTATTAAATGGGTATAAAGGTGTGTCTTATGTTACCCCATTTAACCCTATATTTTTAAAGTATCCCATTAATTTTCTACAAAATTTCACAATACCAACCAAAATTTCAGCAAAACCACCAAATGTGACACCATGATAAGAAACAAATGACATTTAAACTGAGGATTAATTAATTCTCTGCAAATTACGTAGGACACCAGTGCCAACGATCATCTTGACTGCTTCCCAAGATCAATCTTTAGGCATATATGACCAAACATTTATTTCAGTTTTCCAGTCACAACCTTAGCTCCTTCAGTACTTGTAGTTCTTTTCCATTCCACTCTCATGCACAAAATAGAGGAAAAATATACCCTACATTTACATTTCATCAGGTCAAATATGACCTCTCATTAAATGTTTTTATAAAATGTATACATTTCATAAAATGTATTAAAAAGTATTATATAAAAAACAAATAATGCTTGGAAGCCTGTTGCCTTTCGTGAGTACAGTTGGTGTTCTTAGTTAATCTGCCAAAAGCCTAGCACATAATGTGCAAATTAATTGTACATGTATTATATGTATTTAAACATAAACATGTGCAAAAATACATATTTTCTAAAAATATGTGTTTTTCTTGAGGTACTGATTCTGGCACTGATACAGGTACCAAATGTCATTCTTCACCAGATAAAGGGTTAAAATTAAAACCTAGTTCTGTTTCTCAGCAAAGCATTTGGCTCTCCAGGCTTTTCCTCCTAGCTTGCTTCGTTTAATGGCTTGGGATTGTTGAGTATGAGCGGAGCTCAGGGCCTCATTTATAAAACCTTTGCCCACGATTACAAGACAACTGTTGATATCAAAGAGGACCTTGAAAAGTCAAGTCTCTCCCCAGGCTCTCGCATTCTGTTTGATGCCATTCGGAAAGTCCTATGATTGCAGGACTACATCACTCAGGACTCCTCTTTGCACTTACATAGAAGGTGATAGATGTGGTGAAGAAATTCTGTCCTGTCTGCTGTTTTTTTTTTGTTTAGTTTTTTTCCAGCAGCCTGAAGGTAAAGTGCAGTGTCTTCCTCATCATTTGGCTACCAGAGATGACCACGATGTGGCAATACAATGTTGTTTTCATTTAATCAATATGTAGGTTTCTGAGTAAGATACAAAACATTTATTAATCTTTAATTTTGGAGGAAAAATTAAAACATATGCTAGTGAGAGGATGTTTATGTTTATAGCTACCTGTATTCTACCACTAAAGCATTTCACTAAAACATGAATCCATTACAGTTTTCTGTGTTCCTGCTTAAATTTGACCTGAAGTGTGAACAGATCTTCATCTAAGTCCTAAAACTCGGAAAGTAAGGACAACATGAAATGTTACAAAATAAAAATCCAAGTTTGCCATTCTTGTGACTTCAAATACCCATTTAAACTATGAGGGATGTTCAAGTCAAACTGTCAATTGTGCTAAAATTTCTCAAGAATTAAGGCATAAAATTCTATTGACATTTAAAGAACACTCCAAGCACAGTGCGCTGATGAGACTCTTACCAGCAGGAAAACATTTGAATGGTGCAAACATTTTAAATTGACAGTTACTGTAACTTGTCAGCAACTTGCTGTAGAGGCGCATCTCTCTGCAGGAACTGTACACAATCATTTACCAGCACCAATTGCACATGGATGCATCAGAATGGTGTTCTGTTATTCTGCACAGTCAAAAGTCCTGGTTTTACTTGAACACTCGTCATATAATATTTTTTTGTATCATTAATTTAATTAGGTTCTCTTTTTTTCTCCTAATTTTAGGATTTCTAGGAAAATCATATTTCAGGTCAAATGTATGCAGAAAAACAGAAACTAATAAAGGGTTCGCAAACCTCCTAGCTGTGCTGTATCTTGTTTTCACTGACATTTTACAACATTAAATGTATCTTTAAATGAATAAAAAAGTACAATAAAAAAAGTTTTTTAATCTAACATTGTTAGCTAAAAAAAAAAAAAAACTTCTGGTAAATATCAGTGGTACAAAAAGAATCAATCCCCAGAGGATCTGCTGTTATTAGAAAGAAATCAAGTTTATTAATGCAATACATCATCAGTTTCATAGTGCATCATCCAGCATTGAGTATTTTCTTATAACACACCTCCATTATATCATACCTAAAAAGAGTGTCAAATTTTGATTGTTTTATTGACTAAAAATCTAACATTTCTTTAATGCAACAGACATCAATATGTGGCTTTTTTTTTTTTTTTTACCTGCAACGACAGATTTTCTATAATGTCCCAACTCCCAAACCTTAGTGATGAGGTTTACATCTCTCCTTCTTTCTTGACCAGATGATTAAACATAGATGTAATGAAAGTGCATTTTAAAATTATCCATTTATTTAATTTATTGATTTTTATTTAATTTAGATAGATATTTTGGTTACTTGCTTTTTGGACTGTTTGACAATTAATTTCTAATTAATTTAAGTAAATTTCTAATTTCTGTTCATTTCTTTTGTTGTAAACATAAATTTTTGTCTTGCTGTTGTACTTCACTTTTCATTTCATCAGACAGAATTTTAGAGGTTTATATGGGTTGTACCCTTTCAAAGATAAATGAACGCTTTTGCATTCAAGATTTAAATTTCCACAGATAAGAAAGGAGCAGATCTACGAACATTCGCTGCGAACATTAGATGCGAACAAATCGTGGAAGTAGCTCGTGGCAGTACCAAAAATAGACATTGCAGTGCACCAGATATCATGTTCAGTGTATAAGTGAGTGTATAAAATGTCCAAAGTCCAGGAAATTGTATGTGTGTGTGTGAAGCAGAAGAAATGAGTCGCCCTCACCAGTTTCAATGAATCAGTCTGGCAGCACAATGATAAAAAAAAGCTGTCCTGTAAAGCTGTACCGATAGTGAATACTTTAATCCTAATTTTGGAAAATCCTTAATGAGACAGAGTAAACAGTCCAATGCAGCTCTGAGAAAAATGACGACCATTCAAGAGTGCAATAAACACCATGTAGAGTTGTCTTTGCCCAGCTGCCTTTAAATGAGGTCAGCTGATTCCGCTTCATCTCCGGGATTCCCCTTGCAATTTGGAGGAGCAGTCTCACAAGATTATGATGTGGAACCAAAACACTAAACCTATGTGTTTGGTTTCGTTTCGCTTTACATTGTATATTTTTGTCAAAGGTGTATAACACCCCTATCTCACCTACACAATTTGTCTCGTGGTGAGACATGGTGTTAGGCCAGCGAGTGACAGCTCGACATTTGCGAGGTTCAGCAAGGTCTGTGAGGGTCCGCAAGAACCATAAAAAAAATAATACAGTGATAAATTGTACTTATGGCCCCCATGTGAAACCGTGCTAACTCTGCATGGGTGAGATAGGGTTGTAAGACTCACTTTTTCAGACTTACAAGCAAATCTGACTTACAAACATGCTACCGGAACAGAACTTGTTTGTAAAACTGGGCTGTACTGTATTTGTAAAACTGTAACTGATATCGTTATGGTAGTACTTTCCAGTTAAAAATAAGCAACAAAACATTTAACATGCTGTTTAAGCAGAATAATCAACTTTAGAATAAGAAGAGTTTTTGTTTTGCCCTTGGCAGCAGAATAATCAACTTTAGAATAAGAAGAGTTTCTGTTTTGCCCTTGGCAGCATCAAACATCATCAATGATTAGTACTGTGCAAAAGTCTTTCCTAATTTCTTCATATTTTGTTTTCAAAGACATAGACTTTCTTGTATTTATTTGTAAATAGTTCTCCAGACCTCCTGAAGGACTTTTTTGGCCCTTATTTTTGTCAAGTTTTTGTCTCTGATGTTTAGAGCAGTATCCGAGAAATGTTTTTTTTTTTCATTCAAGAATAAATCCTTCTATCTTAAAGCATGAACCAGTGGGAAACAGGTGCAGATGATGACAGATGATCAGGCTGGCGATGGATTAGTCTACCGGTGATGCTGAATGCTGAGTGGTTTGAACAGACGAGAGGGGAAATGAGGTTGCTGCTGAGGTTGTTACATAAACAGACAATTTTTAAATTGTATCAGTAGGCACATTTGCTCCCATCTCTTTTACTTGAATATAAATAATTTTATTTAATGTAATTCAATTTAAATAAATTGTAGTGTAGTGTGTAGTGGTTAGCACCATGGCCTCACACATCCAGCATTGAGGGTTTGATTCCCACCCTGGGTCTGTGTGTGTTGAGTTTACATTTTCTCCCTGTGGTGAGTGGGTGGGTTTCCTCTCACAGTCCATAGACATGCAGATTAGGTGAACTGGTGTTTTTTTTTTGTTTGTTTGTTTGTTTCATGGTTTGCATTTGGTTCCTATAATAATTCATATCATTAATATAATAACTGCAAAATATAATACATTATTAACAAATTATATAACAAATAGATATAATCAATATATCTTTATAGGGATTTACTGTATTTAGAAAGCATTTTTTATACAGTAATAAAGTTGTTTTCCAAAATAACATTTGCAGTTTTACAATATCTTTTTGATTTAATTGTGACAAAAAATAGATTGAACATGGGCAAAATGGACATGGGTGGAATTTGTATAATGAATGGATGCCTTCTAACTTAAAACATCTTATCTATCTGCATAACCTGATAAACAAAACAATCTTAAAAAAAAATAATAATAAATAAACATTGAATAAATTAAGTTGGAACCAGAACAACCACTTACACCAATCTCTCAACATAAGCCTAACCACAAGCCCCAGTAATGCTTTTGTGATGCCATGTTGGGCGTCACGTTCTCTTAGCATTACGCAAACCCCCCTGACATCTTGTGATCTGAGTCTTTGCCCTTTAGCTGGAATGCCACAGAGGCTGGTTTGTCCCTTGGGTATCTGGCATGATTGTTCTGACTGTTGAGAGTTGCTTTGCAATGGCGTGTGCCGATAATTCCTACTGTGTCCTGTTCTAATCTGCATAGTAGGAGATAATGTCAGCGCAGTCAGGATTAATCTGGCTTCTGCAGGCCAGAGATTACAGCACTCCATTAAAGTGGGACAAATTTCATCAAAGGCATTCAACTTAAGAGGTCATCCATGCAAAGTGCCATCTAATGTGTAGTGCTGATGGGGGGAAAAAACAGGAAGCGTACATGATAATAGCTTTGGTTAAATCGTTAATCTTAGTCAATCAGTTGTACATCCTATTGCTACTCAATCATCTCTAAGCCTCTTTAATTATGAAAATATATTAAGTCATACCCATTTAAATAAAGTGCGGTGGACTTTAAACATCATACTCAAAAAGATGTCATGTCTGGTTTCTTGGATTCATCCGAAGCTTGAAAGGCGTGTTCAGGATTGAATTTGAGCCATGGAAATATCAGATCAAACTGAATTGGTGTAGTCTCATTGATCAATTGATTAAATTTTTCTTATTTTTCAGGTGTTGTTACTGCACTACTTGGTGTGTAGAACAAGAAATTGTACACCATACATAGTGTATTGAATCTTGTTCATTTCTCAGGACTGTCCACCACCTCCATGTATTATTCTCCTCACCATCTGACTACATAGTACTGGAAAGAATTGAAAACTACTCTTACCCCTGTTAATTACACTAACTTTTGGTTGTGAACTGTCCGAGGCTGAAGAGGGTCTTTTTTCCTTGTTTGAACGTCACACGAAAAGATGAATCTGAAGAGCAGGATTTTAAAAAATAATAATAAGTGAATTTAATAAAAGAAGAAAAAGTTTCTATTTTACCCACACACAAAGACTCATTTGATTGTACACAATGATCAAAAAGTACATTTTGCTTATTTGGCCTCCTTTAAATGACCACACAATAAGTGAATTGCTTCCTACACTCCTATTCACATCTTCTGTTTCATTTTTATTCTATAAAACAAACTCTATATCAGGACACATTTACCTTATAATGGTAAAGAATGATGTACTCAGACTTAAGACAACACAGCTTAACATAATTGTGTCTAGATGTTATGTAAATATTACTGTTTAATAAGATTATAGGTTACAAACCCGCTAGATGTGACCAACCTGTCATTTTTTCTCCTAACCACATAGATTATTACATATCTGAATAAATAAACCAAGCTTCCAGATCTAATCTTTTCCTGTGCAAATAGCACTGACAGTGTTACAGTAATGATGAGTGCAAATACCTAAAATATCAACCCCATGTGTAATTACATAGCAATGCCTGGACTCAATCTGTAGTGACTATCAATAATGGAGCTAAGCAACATCCCGGCACTATGCTAAATGACACCTTTATTATCTCCCAAGAACAACCTCCAATAGACCTGACTTTGTGTGCTTGTCAGATTCCTCGATAGTCATAAAGTCATTGGTGTAATTGGACATTACTGACAGTCCCTGAGTCACCATAATGGCCTGGTTCTGAAATCTATCAAAACAATGTGATGTAAATAACAGGTAAATCTCACAGCCAGCCAGACTGTAATATTTCAGTGATGGGGAATATTAGTTTATGAACTATAAGGAAAATAGCTTTTTGGTATGTTTGAGTAATACCCTATTGATTACACTAGCCAAGATAGTAATTACATCTGCGTATTGAAAGCTGCATTTGCTATTTGTTCTGACCGAATAATCTGAATGAGTGGTATTCCATAAGTGGTTATAGTGCATAGCAAGACTGGAACGTTTAACTCTACTGTATGTTTCAATCTGTTTCTTCACAGGTGTTCTGTGAAGTTGAAGCCTGATGCCAGTTGCAGATGTATGTGTGTTGGCGGAGCGAAATTAATCAGCAATATCAATAATCAGCAATAGCTCGTGGTTGAGCTGTTGTACTGAATATCGGCACAGCTGTGATATATTCTAATATTCATTAAAAAAGCACACCCTCTTAGGTGATATTGCTTAAGTAAACTAGTAGACTTGTCAACTATTACATTTGCTAGCCATTATTTTAGGGAATTCTGCCTTTGAATTATTTACAAGAAAATATTTAAGACAAGATGAAACCCAAGGAACTGGTCATTGGACTATAGATAGACATTCTGTAAGCTTCTATAATTAATGAGTTCAGATTTCCAAGTTCAGAAGTTGTCTAAACAAGTGCATAAAAGATGTTGCATGATTGCAATGATTTTATTTTGTTATTATTTAATTATATTATTTTGTGCAATTAATGAACTGATGTATTTGATTTGGCTGTTATGAACGTAGCCTAAATATTGTTGCACTGATGCTTTGTACAATCTGCATGACTGATGCCCTATTTGCTGTTGTTTAGGAGAACTATTAATATATTAATGCCCTGATTATTATTATTATTATTATTATTATTATTATTATTATTATTAATAATAATAATAATAATAATATTGCTTTAACCATGGAAATGTTGACTTGATTAATTTCAAAATTTCTAATTGAGGCAGTGTTACTTAATTATTTACAATCAGAAGATTCATTTAAATCACAAGATATTATATTATTATTACTATAATCATTATAATAGCCTATTTTTTTCTCAGAGGTGCAGCATAAACACAAGTTAGCTTCTTCTTTCTGGATTAAAAATAATACTTTCTTACCGAATCTGTCTTATAACGTACAATTTTTACTTACTACATAGTCCCTATTCTTTAATCACGCACTGCAAATAAACGGTCGTAGGCACCCCCACATTCAGTCAAAGCTCGTTCTCCATCTCCCTCCCGTCCTTTGCCTGGCTCAGCAAGATAGGAAATCAAAGAAGCAGAATTTATCAGGTGTCTCAACAGCTCCTGCATTTCCTTCTCCCTATTGCTAAGCAAACAAATGGCTAGTTGTTATGCAAGGCAAAGAGAAACACCAATTATCTAGTCCCTACTGAAGATAACACCGTGTGTTCGCGACTTCATTAACTACACTCTGTAGTGCTTTTAATACACCCGCTTTTATCCTCTGTTGTTTAGTCTTAAATATTGGGTGCTGCCGGGACATGTGACAAGGTGAGTAGTTATCCTAGAGAACTTAATATATATGCTAATCCAATATTAACAGTCTAAAACTAAAGCGCTGTAGTCAGTATGAAAATGGGCAGGGCGAAATGAAGCAAAAATTTGTGGTGATGAATCTGTAGCAAGGATTTCTATAAGACTTTAATTCGGTATGAGTGAGAGGTATAATCTGCTTTGGTGCAGCAGATGATTTGCTTATTATTTTTTGTACTCTTTGATACTAATTAATAATAATATGTATATTTGTCTGTCTGTCTGTCTATCTATCTGGTGGCAAGGTGGCGTAGATGCTAGCACTATCGCCTCTACAATCAGAAGATTCATTTAAATCACAAGATATTATATTATTATTACTATAATCATTATAATAGCCTATTTTTAGGCAATCATTATAATAGCCTATTTTTACCTCCAGGGTCTGGGTTCGATTACCATCTTGGGGTCTGTGTGCATGGTGTTTCCTCCAGATCCGGTTTCCTCCCACAGTCCAAGGACATGCAGATTAGGCTAATTGACATTCCCTAAATCCCAAATCTATCCTCATAAATATATTTTAATATGTTCTATGACATGTGTTGTTTTTTAGATTGACCCAATGCTTGTTTACAGGAATTACAAACTTTTTTAGTGTATGACTTGCCCTAATCACTGATTAAAGTATATCATGTTATGCTATGGGATATTATTTCAGACCATGTTATACTATGTAATTAATTAATTAATTCAATCTCAATTCATTTATTTTTGCATTTAAGATGATGATGGGGATGGTGATGATATTGTTATTTATATCAAATGTATTGTTATTTGAGTTAATGATTATTGTACTTTTTCCTCATCACATGAATAAGCAAGGTTAATTTGGACTTTATAAAAAAAATTGAAAGAAGAAAAAAAGTAACATGAAAATACATACAGGAAGTCCTGAAATATTATTTAAAAAAAACATTTAGAATACATTATTCTCTGTATTTTTATGTTTCTTTCCATTGTCTAATATGATTTATATATTTTTTTCTATTGTGTTTTTCAGGCTGCTTTACGTATTATTGCTGTTTTATCATAGAAAGATAAAAAATGCTAAATATTATTACAAATATTTATTCATTTATTTATTTATTTATTTTAAAGGTTAGACCATTAAAGGCTTAATTTAACAAGTGATTAACTCAGTGGAACACGGGACTACAGCACTGGCTGACTACCACAACATACTGTAGAACCAGCTACCACAGAATTTAAAAAAATAAATAAATCTGAGCAGTTTTTGAGCATTTATATCTTCTTTAAGCTCAATCTGCTACATTGTTAAAAATTATTTCTCTTCAGGTTCTTCTGTTGATAGATATCAGAATTGATATAGATGATGGGATAGCCGTGTGAGATGTGTCACATTGAGCCATTTTCCAGGCAAAATAAATAGCTTGTTTAACAGCTCTATTTAAAAAAAAATCTTCCTTTTTCCATTAAGATAGGGAATAGTCGTCTATGTCTGTCCAACAGCATATGGCGCAGTCCTGATCTGGCTCTGGATCAGGCTCTGCAGGATGGAATATAGACCCTGATTGAAAATATGTATAGTAATTACATTAGGCTGTAATATGGTATATACTGGAGACAGACAAAAGTTCTCTTCCTCTTTAACTACATTTTATAGCATGATTAAGTGTAAAAGTTTCTACATGCCCAGGATAAAAAAATTTAAGACATCGTATCCATATTGATATGCATAGTAAATAGATGCAAAGTTCATTCTCTGCTTGTCATCTAAATATTGTCTAATAATTTGCATACACACTCGTCTCAGTTATAATTTACACACTGTCAGCTTCAAATTCTTAACCACTGCATGAGAGTTATCATAGTCATGATTAAATACTTCATTGAGTCAAACGCTGACACAGTAAATAAGACAGGAGCAAATCTCTGTTATGAGCAAAAGATTTCCTGATTTAAACACTGACCTGTTCGTTTTGAAAGAGGACTCAATTTCAGTATTCACTAAAAGATTCACTGGATCAAAAGATGACCTCATGACTTCTTCATTTATGACCATAATCTTTGATGATTCAAACACTGACCTGACTAAGAGATGACTATATTTAAAGAACCAACTCCTGGTTGGGTCTGAAAGATTAGCTGATTTAAAAACTAATGATGGTCAAAGTAGGAATAATTCTTTAGAATTATAACCAAATGATTTAGTAGTTTAGTGAACATGGCTTTTATAAGCACATTAGTAATGACCGATCAAAGCTGTCCACGTCCAACCAAGGAATTAACTAAACAAGGAATTCAAGGAATACATTTTTCATACATTATAAAGAGGCACAAATCACTTATCAAATCTACAAACTACAGTACCTATAAACTGCTACAATCTATCAATGAATAGATATGATCCAATGTCTTTTAGTCAGCAATTACCTTGCAAATTTTCAATCATGGCCAAAAATCTTCTTGTCAGTTCCAACTTCTCACAAACTGTGATGAGCCATATCAAACTCTGATTAACTTCTTGGCAATCTGCCTATGATTTTCCACAATCTCAAGTTCCTACCAGTCCAGGATTAAATTCGGAAAAGTGGGAAATGCCACTTAGTCACTGAATGAGAAAGGAATGAATTTGAATCATGACCTGAATGATTCATTGATTCAAACACTGCCCCACTCCAATGGTGAAGAACTTCCTTTTCCAGCATTTATATTTTTATGCCATTGTACATCTGAGCAGTTGAGGGTTAAGGGCCTTGTTCAAGGGCCCCATAGTGGCAACTTGCTGGGCTTGAACTTGGGACCCTCTGATCAGTAGTCCAATTCCAGAACAGTTGGTTTAATATCATGACCCACTTTTTGCCTCATTATTCATTTAAAAAATAGACATTTTACGGACGAGAAGGGTTTACTTTAAAATATGGTTATGTAGCGATAACTAGCTTGAGTAATGAGGGGTATCTTGAAATGTATTTTTAATTTTCTTTAGCTTCAAAATTATTCTGTCATTCTAAAATCCTGAATTAAATTATCACTTTTCCTGTTT
The DNA here is from genome assembly GCA_030014305.1 of Clarias laeviceps. Taxonomy (NCBI): domain Eukaryota; kingdom Metazoa; phylum Chordata; class Actinopteri; order Siluriformes; family Clariidae; genus Clarias; species Clarias laeviceps. The sequence goes on along the minus strand of JAQMYJ010000016.1, from coordinate 5,929,792 downwards.
TAGTATAACTTAAAATAAGTCTAGGTTGTTCATTGGTGGGTTGCATTGTGAGGTGTTGTACTTTGATAGCAAAAATGCTGCTGTTGGCTGTCAACATCTGAGCCGGTCGTGTAATAAATTCAAGTCAATAGAAATAGAGAGAATTTGGATCGGGCAGCTATGTCAGAGTGAACTTTTAGTATGTCACTTTAGTCCAATAGATTGAGTTGCACAGAATTGCATGGACTTACATTCATGCAGATCTTTGCCTGACTTTGTGTTACTCAGTTTGAATGGAGGGAGAAAAAAAAAAACGACAGGTGAAATATGGAATGGTTATTTTTGAGCTACAAGGACAGCACAGGTGCTGGGAGAAAAAACCCCCAAAACAAAACAAACAAAAAAAAAAAAAAAAGGAAAAAACCCACAACAGGTCCCAAGGATGGATGAGGAAATTCATGTGACAGTGATAATGCCGAATGTTCAGCTGTCACACGTCAGGTTTTCTCAATTGGTATGGTAGAAAGGCCTCAGGGGTTTCTCTCATTATGTGTGGGTTTGCTGCGAGCCTTGACATTACACCTCGAAGTTTTCACTTCTGCTCAACGATGGCATTTAATCAGAGCTGCAGGACTCGCAACTTCATGAATACTTTTGGGAATTTCAAGGATTTAGAACATTTGAATCTCTGATTTAAACTTAATCGGTCATAACATTTCAAATAAATTCCCTCATACCATATTATTATGATAACAAGAGACACGAGACTGCATACAAACTGCCAGATTGTGTTTTTTCTCAACAGGTTTAAAGAAAGAAAAAAGTTAACAGTGAAATTAAAAATAAGCTTGCAAGTATTCAATGTAATTACATCTTGACTATTTGATTGTAATTTTATTAAGGATTAAAACACCACTCTGTGTGCTGTTATAAGAAAAACAATCAATAACAGAATGGAATATGTTTTTCTTTTTATACCACAGAAATCTGCTAGCAATTGTTTTTATGTAATAAAATAATTAACAAAATGTTGCTTTCTTATTCATTTATAGTTACATTTAAGGTGGTATACATTCAATGAATGTCACTTTTTAAAGGTAATGAGCAAAAAACAAAACAGTTTGTTATAAGACTCTAGTAGAAAACTCATTCATATACAGTACTTGCCTACAATTCTTTGTTGTGACTATGGAACCAAGAGCATGGACCTTTATATATGTAATATACTGTACATATACTGTTTATCATTAACATTATATCCGCCATGGTCCCAGGCACTACGGGACAGCAAAAGGAACGTTAGTGTCAGATGCTCCTACCAAAACTCACAATGCAAGCTCAATCACGAAATCACTTTCAGCAGGAAACAGGTCTAATAACGTTTAGTCATCTAAAACAACAATTTGTCTCCTTAATAACTGCTTCTACATTGCCTTTGAGCCATCTATGTTGTTTTTCATGGCTAACTAGCTTTTAACACAAGGCTGAATCCCCAAACCCTCTCTAACCCCTGAACCAGGGCATTACTTAATGTGTGGAACAGGGGATGGTACACACTACATACTGCACTAGCTTTCTGTTATACACAATTTGGGATTTAACACCAGAACAGTTAGTTAGCTGTTAATTAGAACGATTGAAACATATTATTTAACTTACCGGCACATAATTTTATGAAGAAGAACTGAATGAGCTAATGCTATCACTAGCAAATGCCACCAAATCCTGGAGGAATCACATATTTGTACACCGCCTAAGGTCATCACATTAGCATGATAACAAATTAAACTTCTGCAAAGTAATATATCTATTACCTTCTTAATCCATTTTCACATGCTTGTTTTTCTTTTGGATAACTTACAAAGTCCACCCAAGATACTGCAGATGAAAAGTATCATCAGAACAGAAGCCAACAAATTGATAAAAGGTTACTCTTTTATTTGTGTGATTAAGCATTAGGTAATCCAGTACTTATAGGTAATCATCAGGTTATATATACACACACATATAATTCTAGTAGTTGCTGTTTTTTTGCCTTTAAAAACACCTCAAGACCTAATTATCAATTAAAATACTAAAATACATACCCTAATGTGAGGTAACAGTATTGTAATGTCATTTGCTGTTGTTACAGATGTCATTATAGTCATGTGTCATGTGTCTCACTTCATTGTTTGTCTTCAGTGCTGGATTCCCCTCTTCATCCATCTGTCCATAGTTGTCGTCACTGGTGTCATCTCTGCAAACATTCTGTAGCACACTAGGAAACCCTCAACTGCGAGAAAGGGGATTTTCGAAGAGAATCGAGAGTTGGGTTCAACAATGATACAAATGAATCTCTTGTGATGGAGACTAAGTACATTTGTACTTTTTGTGCTAATTGAACAACCTGTGTCAGTTAATTAAAAAAGTTATGTCTTATTTCGTATTACTTTTGGTACAGCTCTCATGAAACAATATAATAAACGGGAACTGCATTCAGATCCGCTGTTATAAAAAACTTCTGCTGCCCAGTTGGAATCTACAATATGGAGTTTAAGCGATTAATAATCACAATGTATTTTTGTTTTTATTTTTGTGCACTGAGATGATGACATCCCCTTTAAATTCTTTCTGTTCTTTGTCATAGTGATTTAGCTGAATAAGAAACCTTTCTCATAAAGTTAGATATGAGATATGACTATCACAACAAAATGTTAAATGAACTCAGATTGAAATGAAATCAGATTGCTGTGTCTGAAAGAGGAAAACATTTGTAAAACATCTTTAACATGATCTGGTGTTAGGATATACCACCAAGGGAGTGTCAAAATACACTTTGAATTGTTGTCTTGTCAGGGTATGTACACATTAAATGGTAATACAACTAAGTGGTACATCTCTTGTCTTTCAATTACAAAGCTACAGAGTCAAACTTTTTATTATTTTAATGCAGTCAGCAAACTTTTCTTCAAAAGCTTTATACTTGGTAGGAAATAAAACCAAAAGGAAACGTCTTATTGAAGATTAAAATACTGTAGCAACAACAAAGCAAAATCCCAAGTGCATGCTGCAGTACTTTTTTTTTTTTTGAAGACGAACCGTTATCCTATTGAGAGAATGCCTATAGTAACATAAAAGAAAAAGAACAGATCAATCGCTATGCAGAACAAAGTGCATTGGTATAGACAAGACAGAAAAATGGGATCTTCAAATTAATTTTTGCAAAATTATGACATTGTAAAATAACATTTATTGCGTTACAGCAAAAAAAAAAAAAAAAAAACATGCAAACACCCCTACAGACAGAAACATATTTATTTATTTATTTATATATTTATTTATACAGTCCTGTGCAAGCATTGAAATTAAATAATGTAGATTACATTAAAGAAAGAAGAACAAATGCATCTCTGTGACAGGATGCTAAGTGAATAAAAAAGGCACAATTAAAAATAGATTGTTTATGTAAAAAGCTCAGCAGCAGCCACATTTCCCCTCTCATTTGTTCCAGTGACTCAGCATTCTGCATCACGAGTATACTACTGTACTCACCAGCCTGATCATCTATCATCATCTGCATTTGTTTCTCACTGGTTGATGCTTAAGTTTTAAAATCTTTTTTTTAGATTATTATTTTTTAATTTTATTTTATTATTATTATTTTTTTTTATTTTATTTTATAAATCTAGTCTACGTCACTGTGTAGCTTAACAAACAAAAACATTTCTCTGAAACTGCTCAGGTACAGGGACTGAACTGAAAATGAAAGCCAAAAACTTGACAAAAATTAGAGCCAAAAATGTCCTTCAGGAATCCTTGAGAACTGTTCCTCAAGACTACATTAAGAATACAAGAATGGCTGGCTCTTTGGAAGCTGTATATATATATATATATAGTTTGACTGAAAAAGATTGTTGCATTTTTTATTTTTGTATTTTTGCAAAAAGGAAAAGTATTACAAGCTGATGCAGAATATTTTCTGCATAGTTTCTTGGGGACGAAGTGTTAAAAAGCAGCAACGTGGTGTTAAAATAAAAAAAATAGATATGGAATATATTTTGGTTCAGTGTGTGTGTATATATACTTTGTAATATTTCTCACAAATGATCTAACCGTGTGAGCTGGAGTTAGAGCATTAACTATATATGATTTTGAATCATGTATATATAATTTATGAAGAATTTGCTCACCTGTCTTTAAATGCATATGAACTTGATTAACATCCAGTTTTTAATAAATAGGGTTTAATATGATGTTGCCCCACTCTTAGCAACTATAAGAGGGTGAGGTAACACACCCTAGGGACTTCAAAGGTCATAGAACTGAGGGCCGCCGTTTGATCTTCCCACTGGACTGCGCAAGCTCCCGCGGCAATCGTGTAGAGCCAGCCTTCAGGATCCTTCGACTGAAGAAAAAAAAAAGAAGCCGCTGAACTCACCAATTATTGACTGCGTTAAGGTCCCCATTCCCAGTGGGGAAAGCCACCCAGCTGCTGGACGTCAGAGGAACTCCCATCTGTGGAACGCCCAAAGGAGAGCTGGGAGGGGCCGGTTGGCCAAGACAGTGGGAGGAGTTACTTAGGCTAGTCAAGTTCTTCCACACCAAACTTGCACAGTCATGTCTTTATGGACCTTGCTTTGTGCACTGGTACGCAATCATGTTGGAACAGGAAGGGGACATCCCCAAACGTTGGGAGCATGGAAATGTCCAAAATGTCTTGCTATGCTGAAGCATAAAAAAATCCTTTCACTGGAACTGTTGTTTTTCAGGAGTTGGCCAAGCCCAACTCCTGAAAAACAACCCCTCATCATAATCCCCCCCTCTCCACCAAACTTTAAATTTGGCACAATGCAGTCAGACGAGTACTGTTGTCCTGGCAACCGCCAAACCCTTGTCCAACAGACTGGCAGACAGAGAAGCGTGATTTGTCGCTCCAGACACATCCACACATCTTAAGTGCTCTAAAGTCAAATGGCAGTGTGCTTTACACCACTGCATCCGATGCTTCAGCATACGTTGACCAATCTCAGTAATTTTACAAGGCCTACGACTTTGTGGCTAAGTTGCTGTCATTCCCAATCGCTTCCACTTTGTTATAATGCCATTAACAGTTGACGTGGAATATTTAGTAGTTAAGAAATTTCACAACTGGACTTATTGTATACTGTAGGTGGCATCCTATCACGGTACCATGCTGGAATTTCCTGAGCTCCTGAAAGTGACCCAATCTTTCACAAATGTTTGTAAAAGTGGTCTGTCTACGTAGGTGCTTGATTTCATACAACTGTAACCGTGCAATTGATTAGAACACCTGATTTCAATTATTTGGATGTGGTGAGTTAATACTTTTGGCATATATAGGCATATATATACACAAACTGACCCAAAATATTTTTCATATATAATTTAAAAAAAAATCGCAAATGACCAACCATGGCAGCTGGAAATATATACATATAAACACTAAAATATAAATACTAATAAAATATATATATAAAATAAAAATATAAATAAGTACTGAAATGAAAAGATGAACAACATTACCTTAGTCATCTGTGAGTCTATTACTCATGAAAGAAAATAGCATACAGACTACTAGCATTTTGAATTAACTCTTGACAAAATGTTTGGCACAGACCAAATACTGAGAACAATCCCAGATGACTACCTTGTTAATCTGATGAGAGAATGCCATTATTGTGCCAAGCTTTGATCAGTAATAAATCTAGCTACTTTGGACAATCTAAAATATAAAACATTTATTTTGTCTACTACATAATTCTAAATGTGTTCTTTGATAGTTTGAATGTCTTTAGTATAAATGAACAATGTTGAAAAAATAAATAAATAAATAAAAACACTAAAGGAGAAAGCATGCACACACACACACACACACACACACACTACTTTTAGGTACCATATTATCTTGCTATCTGTGTTTATCATGTTTGTACTTTTATGTCAAAAGCATTCACTGTTTTCAAACATATGTTAAAAATTAACAAATGAACAACATTACAGAAGAATATTTGCATGCCTGAAAAGAAAGCAGCTTACTGTATTACATGACAGACCAGATTTCAGATGGAAACAAACAAACAAAAAATTTCCCTAGGTTTAGCATGAAAATGAAAGGAGCAAGTGTGACATTACTCTTTTTGTATCTAACATTATTTTTAAGCAAAGGGTTTTCACACCAATTATTGACTGTGCTTATTTTATTCCTCTTTAGTGCCATTTTGGTGGCACGTGGCTTAGTGCTTAGTACTGTCCTCTTGCACCTCCAGGGTCCGGGTTTGATTCCCATGTCGGGTCTGTGTGCATGAAGTTTGCATGTTCTCTTCTTCCTTGGTGGGTTTCCTCCAGGTTCTCCAGCTTCCTCCCACAGTCCAAAGACATGCAGATTAGGCTAACTGGTGTTTCCAAATTGTGTGTACTGTAAATGCGCATGTGAATGTTGACCAGATGTCCTACCACAGTCGTACAAATGGAAATAAATACAATGGTCATTATTGGCCTCAACGGGCCCTAGTTGGACGACAGAGGTTCCTAGACGGATGGATGGATGGAGTGCCATTTATACAAGTTTCTTTTATGTAGAAATGTTTAAAAAAAATTGCATAGTACTGTAAAGTAAAACAGATGTTTTTTTTGAGGCTTTACTTATTTTACTGAGCATTCTGGAGAATGTCAGTACTTTTTCAGATAACCCAGGAGCCTACTTTTTTTTTTGACTGGTCTGTTATGTAATATTTTGCTTTCTTTACAAACATGCGAATATTCTTCTGTAATGTTAATTATTCATGAATTTTAAGGTATGTTTGGCAACTCTTAAGTAACTGACAAAGCAACGAGGAAAATATGTCTTCAGGGTTGGGAGAATCCATTGCTTGAAGTGCCGGATGGTATGTGGATAGAGCAAAATATAATATAATTGTATACTGTATATAGCAAACTCATGCTTTGATTGTGTGTTTGTTGTCAGTCAAATTTGCACCAAATTAGAACAAGCAAAAGGAGTGTTGAGTTGAGTTTGTTCATAAAAAAAACTTTTTACTTACTTTTAAAAATATAACCATTATTCAACCTGGCTCCCATAATAAATGTATAAATTATAATAAAACAATAAATGTTCAAAGCGTTTATGAATGAATTACGGCATATTGCAAAAAAAATTATGTTTTTCAAAAAGTTTCTTCCGAGATAGGGCCTTCTTGGATACAAATTGTTTGTCCAGTACATTACATTTACCTGGGGAAGAGGCGGCACTTTGCGCTTTAGGATGAAGACAAGTCAGTGGTAGCAATGTGCTGCCCTGGGCAATGTTCTGCTAGGAAACCTTGGGTTCTGGCATTCGTGTAGATCTTACTTTGTCATGTAATGCCTATCTAAACACTGGTAATGATAACTGATAATGCACCCTGCCACACTGCAAACCTTTTCGGGGAATGGTTTGAGCAGCTAAAAATTCAAGTAATGAGTTTGGAATTTGGTTCTGTAGTGTGGTAGACAAACAAGTCCTGCACATGGAGATCCACCTCACACCTTATAGAATTTAAAGGATTTGCTGCTAAGGTCTTGGTTATAGATACAACAGCACACCTTCAGAGGTCTAGTGGAACAGTCAGAGCTGTTCTTGTAACACAATAGGGACTTAAACAGTAATAGGCTCGTGGATTTGCTATGGCTGATTGGTTTATATATTCCATTTTTTTACATACAGCAAGTGACGGTTTTTGACTGATACATTTGTTTTTTTTTCTCTCCCTCTTTCTTCCTATTGATTTAAATTTTCAGAGGTGATAAAGTAACATTGTCATAGTCTTAACAGCTTGAGATTCCATTTCACTCTCACACCATAACAACATCCCTATAAATTTCCCATCATACTTAATGTATGTTTACATATGAAAATCTCCAGCGGGTCAATCAATCTGCTCTGTGCTATTAAGCATCCAGATGGCTGGTATTTAGAGATTTTCCCCCCTAGATCATTCATGCCAATTTCGGGCTGCTCAAGGTGGCCCCCTACAAGTCGGACACTAATAAAATGACCAAATCCATCTGGATCCGGATAGATTATATTGGGATAGGAGAGCAAAGAAATAGGAGAGAAATTCCATTAAATCTTGGAACGCACTGATAATTTAAGTCTGTGCCAACACATGTGGCACAACTGTAGGATGTTCTAAAAATGAAGAACCATTCTAGGCTAATTCTCAAACACACCATATTTGTGAATTAAATCTTTATTTTTTAACTGCTACTTTTTTGCTTTATTTATTTTTTAACTTGCAACTCTATATTTACAGTATGTAATTTTTTCCTCAGTCATTCACACATTATTATATTATTTTATTTTATTTTCAACAGACATTAATATTTAAATTTGTATTAATCTGCTTATTCATGCATCTTTAGTGATGTCATTATTGAACATCTTAGCTGATGTTTTCATTAAATACAAAAACATCTCAGGCCAGGTTGTCTTGGCAAGACTGGGGACGGCCTAACACATTCTAAGAAAAAAGCTATCTGTCCGGTCCATTTTCGTGAGCACGCCCATGATTGGCTAAGCTGTGATTGATGTGAGAGTGCGGGTATACCACACCTCCCCCTGAGAGAGTAAGCCCAATCTGATCTCTAGTCTCCTGACTGCAGATGGCTGTAGCATCTGTTTGCGTGACTTTTCTATAAAGGCTGTAAAAGTTCATGTCATTCAATTCATTTGAAATATAAAAGTTTTACCACTTTGTCACATAATAAAAAATTCATATGACTTCAAAGGACTTCAAAATTCACTCTACTTTATTTGAATTTGTAGCTTTTTTTCTGAGATGAAGCTGAAATGAAACTAGACTCATTCGAGTGTCAGTGCCGATGAGGTCATGTCCCACCTCAGGTGTGCTGATGGTGATCTACAGTAGGTAGCTAGACAACCGGAACTTACACGACCACGGTAATGATGATAGAAAGTGAAGTGTTGTTCGGTGATGCAATCGACATGCTGAGAGCTTTGCAATAAAGTGTGCTAGAACTCATTAAAGCCAGTGGCTACGGACTCACTTTATTAATGAAGCAATGAGCATCTCCAGAGGCTCTGTCACCGAAATAAGTCGCAGTCGTTTCAAATCAGCCTGTCTCCTCGAAAGAACAACAGCCTTTGGCAGCAGCCCAGTAGTTTAAGCGATCATTAGGTGCCACTAATCAATGAGGCAGCTAAGTAGATGTTTCTGATACATTAGCAAATGCATGAGTTTGGAGAACCTGTTGAGTTTTATGTCTTTTTTAAATAAATAAATTAGAAGGATCTGCAATCTCAGTGTATTTCCTCACTCACTTCTCTGCATGGTAAATATAGATGGGCTGCTTGGCAAAGATCACAAACATGGTTTTTTTTTGTGCATTTGGAAGCTCAAATTAAACTGCATAGAAAGAGTAATAAATCTTTTAATATAAGCAGATAGATACACTAGCTAGGTAATCTTAATGACAAAAAATGTTTGACTTACATTACAAAGACTAGAATAGAAAAGGGGGAAAAGTCAGTAAAGTGTAAGATTGCAAGATTGTGCAGGTCCAAAATCAAGCAGAGATATTTAGAAGAGAAAAAAGTATTTTTTCCCTAAGCCTGTTAGTCTGTGGACCTCCATTTCTACTGATCTCAGTTAAAACCTCAATAACTGCAGAAAAATAATAATATGCATCAATATGTACAGTACTGAAATGAAAAGACAAACAATATTACCTTGTTGTCATCTGTGAGTTTATTTCTCCTGAAAGAAACATATACACTTTTATGTAAATAATGTAAAAGTGTTCAAAGTGTGTGTGCACCGCCTTGCTGTAGACAGTGTTTATATTGTTCACCCATATTCTTAACCCGGATTCCTGAAACAAAGGTTGCTGCAGGCTCCCGCAAAAGAACATAATTTGCCGGATGTTCACAGTTCTCCTTTAACATTCCCTACAAGTAGGCATCAGGTGGTATAAGAACGGGGGAATGGGAACAAACTCAGTCCCCACTCACGACCACTTCCGTTTGAGTGGAAAAAATACTTTTTCCTCCATTGAGAGACCCATTTCCAACAACAACAGCACAACACAACTTCTTTTTCATTACTGGCAAATATGACCAATTTGTGATTTGCACAAAAAAGAGCAGCATGCCGTGATTATTTTTAATTTTTTTGTGGTCTGAGGCTGTACCTGGTGCCGTTCCTTTCTAAGACTTTATGTGCAGTCTGAAGAAAGCGTTTCAATATCTGCAAACAAAATTTTAACAGATATTTTAAGGAAAGTGAAAGTTTCTTGAAGAGAATCATTATTGGTGACAATACATGGACTCATCACTACAAGGTTGAGAGTAAACGGCAGAGCATGGAATGGAAACATCCTCAATTGCCAGCAAAGAAAAAAATTTCTACCATCAGCTGGAAAATTCATGCTTACATGTTTTCTGGGATTCTCAAGAGCCAGTATTAAAACATTATCAGGAAAAAAAAGTTTAACAATCAACAGTGTCAGTTACAGTGTCATTCTAATTGTAGAGCTGAACCTTATAATTCAGTTTAAATGCAGAGGACTGCTATCCAAGGGCGTGGTGATCTTGCATGCCGATACACGTCCTTCATTTTAACACCTCAAAAACTTCAATTTGAGGCGTTAAAGCATCCTCCCTATAGTCCTGATTTTGGTCCATTGAACCCTGTTTGGTCCCCTGAAAGCAGCCCCATGAGGATGAAGATTCACTTTGATGCAGAAGAGAATACAATGGAGCGTCCGTGGCTCGCAGCACAGGCTAAAAGCATGTTATAGATGGACAAAGTGTATTGAAAAGCAAGGATATTAGGTCAAAACATCTCTTCCCTTACTTCCTAGCTAACCAAAAAAAGAGGAAAGGCACATAATACAAATGGGGCCTACTTCCTACTAACCACTATTTACAGTGGGGAAATCACAAACGAGGTCAGATTGATTCAGCTAATAAGGCAAATTCGAGGGCTATAATATACTTATATTATATTACACTTGTCTTACTGTGGTACTAAATACATTACCAAGGTAGGCATCATATGAATTTAGTGTGGCATTTCAGTGGGTACCATGGTAGTTCTATGTTTTTACAACAATGCCTGGGTAAATTCCATGGTACTCATTGGATACCATACTGGCTAAGTTCAGCAGGTATCTAATATATTATGCTTGTACATACTGTACCATATAAAATATGGCAGTCCATACTGCTAATATGGTACTGGTATGTACCCCATTAATCCATCCATCCAATCGCAAAGCAGAAGAGGTAGTCTGTTGTCCATCCAGCCAACTGGTAAATGACGTTCAAAGTCTTTTAAACTCCTTTGAACTGACACAATCAGTAAATGACCCTACGCATCAGCACAATGGACCTTGTAATTTTACACCTACTTCCAGTATCCATCTCAGAAATTATTGATATTTGAATTTCGGACCACTTCCCTGTTATCTTTGAATTTACTGTTCCACTATACTATCAAATCATTTTCTTCGTTGTACCATTACTTCACTGTAAAATCCAATTAGTAAACCTTACTTAAAAAAAGCATGCAAACCGATTGCCTTAAAAAAACCAAGTAAAGTTAAATGGGAATAGTTTGTAGTGTTAACAAACGGGTATCTAGTATTGTATACTTACAAGAGAGTTCCAGTAACTTAAAGCTAAATTATAGCATATACTTGATTGTTTACTTTAGATGTACTCATCTTTAGTACAGGTTACTCAGAATTACTATTTTTAACAACTATAGAATTTCAAGTGAAAGATACTTTAT
>JAQMYJ010000016.1:5884948-5905659 GCA_030014305.1 Clarias laeviceps | reverse complement strand
CCTCCATGATTTCTAAGTAAGAGAACTTGCAAAATCACAGGGTGATCAAATACTTATTGACCTCACTGTATATAAATATTTATTTATTTTTATTTTTTCTTTCTCCCCACACATACATTCATCAATTAATACAGTATATACTCTGAAGTACATATTACACTTCTTTAGGTATACCTTGCAAGTTAAATCATGTGCTATTGATCCTGAGGGGCCCAAAATGTGCTGAAAAAATTTGAATGCATATTGCAGCAGAAATTGAGACTCCTCAGACCTGGCAATGGTTTTTCTCATCTATTGTTGAATTTCGACAAGTGTATGTGAATTGCAACCTCCGTTTTCAGTTTTTACCTCTCAGGAGGGACACTGGTGTGGCCTTCTGCTGCTGTAGCCCATCTGCTTTACTGTTTGACATGCTCTGCATTCAAAGATGCTGTTCAGCATACTTCAGTTATTACTGTTGCCTTTCTTTCAGCTCAGACCAGTTTGGGCATTCCCATCTAACCTCTGGCATCAACAAGGCATTTTTGCCTAGAGAACTGACACTCGCTGGATATTTTCTCTTTTCAGACTATTATCTGCAATCCCTAGAGATGGGTGTGTGAAAATCCCAGTAGATAAGCAGTTTTGGAACACTCAAGCCACTCAAACATATACATACAGTACCAGACAAATGTTTGGACACAATTTTCTATTTATTTTCTATATTTCGTGACAGTATTAGATTTTTTTAAAAATTCTATGAAATAACAAATATGGCATTAGGTAATTAAGCAACAACATCAGCAACAGTCAGTCATCATTTTAAGACATGAACGTCAGCTGTTCTGGAACAGTTCTTGAATACAAAACCCATTAAGCACCATGATGAAACTGGCTCTCATGAAGATCATACCAGGAAAGAAAGACCAAAACTTACCTATTAACAACCTGCACCTCAGATTATAGGCATTACTAAGGCCTTACAGAGCATAGCAGACATACTGTATCAATATACAACTATTCAAATATATAATACATATATAACTATATTAAATATATAACTGTTTAAAGGAGATTATTACATATTTCAGATGCCTTTAATTTTGTTTTATAATGTAGAAAGAAAAAAAAAATCAGATTTAGAATTAGAAGGTGTTTGCAAACTTTTGACTTTTCATGAAATTTGTATTTACAAATACTTTGTACATATATTATCACTTAATGTTGTATTAGTTATTTTTTAACATCTTGAGCTCTTGCAAACCTTACAAGTTTTGAACTTGTATTTGCTCTGTATGTCCTATAGTGATGGGTCATTCATGAACGATTCATTCTTTTTGTATGATTCTTTAACATGACTCAGAAGAACAAGTAGTCTCAGAGGTAATTTGTTAATTTTTTACTGGGCATGCATGCGCAAAGCATTGCAAAACTTCTGAAGGCGATGTACAGGAAACAGAAATGAGCGGTTCATCTTATGAGTCTTTTAGTCAGAGTCGTTTGTTCTTTTGTCACTTGACTCTCATAGACTCTAATAACGTAAAAGAATGAACAACTCGGACCAAAAGATACATGAGAGGTGAGCTGTTCATTCTGTTTATCATAATATGTCCTTAAGCTGCATCGTAATATTTTAATTACTGGAACTATAGCCAAAACTTGTGTATGTAGACGTGTTGTGTATTGTAAATGTATTTTTTTTTTTGATCAAAAGAACAAAATGAACGAATTGTTTTTGAGTCATTTAGTTCATTTTGTTCTTTTGATCAAAAAGAAAAATACATTTACAATACACAACACGTCTACATACACAAGTTTTGGCTATAGTTCCAGTAATTAAAATATTGAACGATGAACGAGATCCAAAGCACGAGTCACTAAAATGATCCAAACGTCTCATCAGTAATATCCTGCAGGACCCACACCACTCTTGTTTTTTAGGGAAAATATTATTATAGAAATATTATTTTGACAATAACAAACACTAAGGTGGAACCTATTGTAATATTTATCATATAGTACTTCACTAAAATGTTTAGCAGCGAAAACCTAACTATGTTACAAATGTAATGCTTAAAATAAACACTATATGAACACATTTACAATTCTCTCATGTGCAGTAGCTCTGAAAAGACTAGTGTCATCACGATATTCCTTGTTTTGTCCTCATGAGCATCTTGGGTGATATACTGAGATCGTTGCATGTTTTTTTGCAAATATATACATCACATCTGTGGCATAAAAAGCTTTTTTTTTTTTTTTTTTTATTTATTGGTGCACACAGTCAGCACCTTATTTCTTTTGCCTCCTCTTTCTTTCCTAGTCGTGGATGTTGCTGCTGTTGCTTGCATGTCTCTCACCAATGCAGCAGAGGACGTGGAGGGTGTCGGCACCCTTGAATGAGGGGCTCTGTCATGGTTTTGCCAAGTTCTTCAAGAAAAGGTCTCCTCTTGTAGTTTTTGTCTTCCTTCCAGCATGAATTGATCTCCCGCCAAACCACAAAGCTATTACAGGCTGACACATGGATGATATTGAAAAGTCCATGAGGAAAAATTGAAAACAGGACTTGATGTCACCCACTCGGGATATGGCATATCGTGTTGGCCCTGGGGTCATACTGATGACATTTTCACCTGGAAGCCGACCTCTTCTCTCGGGTGAGGATGACATCCAGGATTTAAATTTTTTTTTGCCCGAAATGAGACCGCAACTTCACCTGGGTCTTCTTCCTCATCAGTGTCAGAATCTTTCTCCTCTGGGTTGTTCTTGGTGTCATCCTCAACCTCTGGCATTTCTCCTCTAAAACCTCCTCACTCTCAACCTGGCTTCTCTCCTCCTGATCACGGTCATTGTCAAATATGAACTCCAGAGCTTCACGTGCAGCATACAGTATCTCTTGACCATTTTGCTGCCACAGCCTGAAGTGTAAGGGCTCAAAATAGATTTATATTCCAGAAAAAGTTCCAGAAAGTTGTATGATTGAAATAATGTTGCATTTTTGTTTTCCAATAGGTTTAGTTCCCATGGGGTAAAAATTATAGGTATATGTCTATAGGTTCCTGTGAGGGTTGACATGGAAGCCAAAAAGGCACATAAAGTGTGTGTCTGTGTGTGTGTAAAAAAAAAAAAAAGAGTGTAGAAAACATGCTTGAATTTTACATTTATTTTGTGTTCAAAGTCATGGAACCTCATGACAAACAGATATAATTAACTGCACTTTTTTAGAGAGGAAACATATAAATCGGTCAGATTTATAGTTATGACAATGTACAGTATATAATGCTTTATTGTATTTTTACATGTTATGAATCTAACCATAATATGAATATAGGTCATAGAAAATGGTATTGCTTTTTACTTCTGCTTTGAAATAAACTGAAGGACAATCCAATATAAAACTAGGTCATAACTGTGGACCACTGATGAGGTGGGGATAAAATGACATCCCCTGATGCAGCATTATAGAATATGTTTGTTCTTTAACTTCTCCTTGTTTAAGATCCCTTAGGTATATCCAATCTTTTTTATCCATGACCTAAGGAAAGATCTCCCAAAGTATTTTTTTTGATGAATTGCTGATTAACTGTAATTCGTGGCTGATCTACAAGGTCAGTGTGAAAACCTTGGCATCTCGAAAAGTACAAAAACAGTACACGAGAAATTTGTTCATATTTCAACAACCTCATTTCAACATCGACCTTGAGTTTTGTTATACTGTATGTGTTTACATATACATTTACAGCACATACTATGCATTGCCTTACATACTGTAGCACAGTGTTACTGCATTTTGTGAATAGTGTGCATTACATTGTATACATACATTAAAACTGTAATTCATTTTTAAAGCATACTTTACAAGCAATGAAACATGTAGAAATCAAAACAAAACATAAATTAATCAAGTGGCAAAAATAAAAAAACACAACCTAATCAACTTAAAAAATCCCTTGAGAAAAGATGTATCGTAAAAAATTATTTGTGCATAAACTGTGTACATTTCACATGTGATTATTACCATGTAGTAACTTTTCTGTAAAGCTTCACACAAAACGTCAGCTAGAATGTACAAAAAAAAAAAAAAAAAAAAAAGTTTACAAAGTGGCAGAAAATCTGTTATTAAATGTAGAAACATGGCCTGATTCCTGCACCCATAGTGAAACGAACTGGTAAGATTTGATTTTACACAAAAGTTGTTAGGTTTAAAGTTTGATGAATGAAATGCTAGATATGTTCACTATGCTTTGACATGCTTGTTGAAATCAGGTAGACACAATCACACACGTGCATGATGAAGTGTTGGAATGCTCTGTTTATTAACAGAATAAAGAGGTATATACAAAAAACATGTTCAAATGTTCTATAAATATCCAGAAGAAACAAAGATGGGGATATTCTATAGACATCTGGTGGATATTTATATCCAAATAAAAAATTATAAAAAAAAAAAGGAGAAGCATGTGAAAGTCAACACAATCAATAAAATATCAGGAAACATTAACACAAGTTATCATGTGACACCCAAATCAATCAGCCATATCATTACAACAGAAAACTTTATGCCTAGTATTGTGTAGTTCCCTTTGTGCCACTTGGGTGGCTCTGGACCCTCGTGTTGTGACTCCACAGGGTCTCTGGGACTGCTGTGGTGTCTGCCACCAGGATGTTAGCAGGGGATCTGGTGGATGCTATGGGTTGTGGGGTGGATCTTTGGTGGTTCGGACTTGTTTGTCCGGTGCATCACATGGGTGATCAGTTGGATTAGGAAAGAGTTAGGCAGGGTTGGTGGCCTTTGGCTCTTTGCCTGCTGGGCCATGTGTGCAGTGGGCTTCAGTGGGCTACAGTATTTGGTCTTGTGCCAGTATTGACCTTTTTGGGAGATTTGTACTGCACTGGCTTTTCTGTGGGATCATAGACATGTGTAACCCTTGGTTGCCCATGATTCTGTTTGAATATGACAATTAATGATAATGTGTAATGGTTTGTGGTATTAAAGTTATGTCTGATTTCTGTATTTGAAAGTCAACTTACAGTGTATTTTTTTTTTCATGCAAATACACAGACATGCAAGAAGTAAACGCACATCTATAGATTTATGATAAAAATGTATGTGCCACAATTTATACCTTATACCTAATATTGTTCCCTTCTTTTGAGATTGGAATAGACACATCTTTTAGCATGTTTAGAACCAAAAATTCTGGATAAATTTCAAATTTTCAAAGAGTCTTGAATTTTGGGATATACAGTATGAAGCACAATTGTCTCATTCTACTGTATACCTAAGCAAGATATTGTTCTTAACTAAATTGCTAAAGGAAAGTCAACAAAATATTTATTAAATAGCTAAACTTCATTGACTTAGCAAATGTAACAATTTTGGTGCATGCATTTTAATCATGAAATTATGACTATCTATTAACTTCTTGCATTTGTATACAACATGATTCGAAATTATATTCGGGCCTTGCTACTGCTTGACCAGTTTCCTCGATTGGACCACCCACCACTAGGTCATCTAATAAAGCACGGTCTTCTAACACTTCATTTCCCTTCATCCCTTCAATGCACTGCCATCCTGTAGCAGGCGCAGCATCTCACGGTAGTCTTGACATTATCATCAATTAAATGCTAATCTCAGACAGTACACATTATATACAGACTCTGAGACCTCTCTGACTACGCCAAGAAAGAGTAGGCCGCCGAGCATAATCCAGCACCAGCTGGAACTGCTCTCCCAGCTCACTCGCCTCCCGCATTGTCCGGCTCAGCTCCGAAGAGCACTTCACCTGACCACGGTCCTTGGCAGCGCCCCAGGGAGTGTCTCTGCCAGCAGTTTGAACTTCGATTTGAGAAAAGTGACTCATATTTTTTTGTTGTTACTTTAATGTGCACTTTATTTGCTGCATTAAGATGTGGAAAAATGAAAAGAAGCCTTGTTTTTCGCACTGCACTGCTGTCTCCTGCCATATGTGTCCCACTCATTGCCCATTTACACTAGTGGAGAATGCAGGCAATTGGAACAGAACCAGGGGCCCAAGATACCCTGAAACAATACCTGGGACATTTATTAGAAACAAGCATACAACAGCAGGCGTCGTTACAGCAACTAACACAAGGGCTTCAAGCAACTATGGCAGAGCTTGCATGTCTACAGCCGCGTGGAGTAAGGATGTGCCACTGCCTGACACATGTCAACATGCCAGCACGTCATTACAAATCTCACTCCACACGATGACATTGAGGCGTTTTTTACAAACCCTCAAGAGGATGAGGAGAGGTGGCCGACAAAAGAGTGGAGTGGCATCATACTCCCTCTTTTAACCAGAGAAGCTTAACAATCCTACATTGAGCTTGTGCCAAACAAATGGATGACTACAACCAGTTGAAAGAGGAACTCCTTGGACGTGGCAGTCTCTCTAGCAGCCAGACGCTGATTTTCTTGCTCATCACCAGCATCCAATTTGAGCGCATCTACATGGATGTCGTGAGATCACTCCCGAAATTAGCGAAAGGCCACGAGTACATTGCCGTCGTGGCCGACTCCACAATGCAGTATGCAGAAGCCATGCCCCTTTGCAAAGTTACGTTAAGGAACATTGCGAGAGAGCTGGAATTATTCTTCAGCCGTGTGGGTCTACCGAAGTAGCTACTCATAGACAAGATACTATACAACTTTTAGGTCCTGAGCCTCCAATAACGAACTGGACTCCATATTAACTTAAAGACATCAAATACTAGATCAAATAAGAAAAAACTTCCAGCTGCCTAATACATAGTATGACTACATACTAAAAATGCATGGTATCCATTATCACCCAAATGAGGAGAGTTCTCTGTTGAGTCTGGTTCCTTTAATTTATTATATTTTCCATCTCAGGGAGCTTTTCCTTGCCACCGTCACCCTCTTTTTACTCATGAGGGACAATCTAATCATTTTGATTTATACACACTTTCTCACATTTCATTAACATTTCTATATTTTCTTTGATTCTGTAAAGCTGCTTTGAGAAAATGACCATTGTTAAAAGCGCTATACAAATTAAATTGAATTGAATTAAACTGGATGTCTAAATTGATGTTAGATGTTTGTCAGCTGTTGCAGATTAAGCAGGCTTGGTCAGGTCTGTTAACCAGACACTAAAAAGGATGTTGCAGTGAGTAGTGGATGAGGGCAGCCACAAATGGAATCAACTGCCTCCCTTTTTTGCATTCCGAGAAACACTGCAAGCCTCCACCCAATTTACCCCCATTTAAGCTGTTCAGGAAGAGACCATGTGGTCTGCTTGACGTGGTAAAGGAAGCCTGGAAAGAGCAGTCCTCCCCATACAGTCTAGTGATTGAATATGTACAAAGTTTATTGTTGGAGAGCACATGGAGAAAGCCCAGGCAGAACAGAGACAAACTTATAACTGGTCCGCGCAGCCCTGGAGTTCAGGTCTGGTAAAAGGTGCTCTTATTACTTCCCAGAGCCAACTGTAAATTCCTGGCCAGGTGGCAAGAACCCTACACAGTAGAAGAACCAATGAGACCAGTGAACTACTGAGTGCAACAGACGGGTAAGAAGTACTAGTCTTTATCATGTGAATCTATTAAATAAATGGATTGAACCATTCCAATGCCAGCTATCAGCTTTCGTTACTCTCTCACCCATGCTCAGGGCTGTGAGCTGATATTATAAGGAGACAATCTGACTCCAGCACAGCACCAAGAGCTGAATGAGTTTGTGGATCAGTTCCAAGACGTGTTCTCCACTGAGCAGGGGCTCACACACTTGGTACAGCATGACATAAAAACCCCACCCAGCGTGATCATTTGCTGATCACTTACAGAGCTCTGGGAAGCCTGCTGCCATGCCACCAATGCCAAAGTATACAGCATGTTAAAAAATGGCATCATGAAGGAGTTCACACTATAGTTATGATACTAAAGCCCAACGGTTCAATCCGGCTGTGTAATGACTTCAGAAGATTGAAGTTCGATGCATACCCTCTGTCACGAGTGGATGAACCACAAGAGTGTTTTTACCTATACCACCTAAAAAAGGTCCTTGAAGAACTCAGTAAAGCTGGGCTAACAGCCAATCAAACAAAATACCACCTGGGGCTGATGGAGGCACAGTACCTTGGGTATCATATCAGGTGTGGACTGCTGAAGCCACAAGAAAAAAAGCAGAGGCAATACACACCTACCCACAGCCCAAGTCAAAGAAACAGATACGCACCTTTGTGTTGCTTAACTTTATTAATTAAAAGCATGTATATATTTTCAACTGCTACTAAATAAAGTAGTAAGTGATGCATTGTTATAGAAAATTAATTAATTATGAGGAGATGTTATGCTTAAAGTGTTGATTTACTCTCACTACCCTGAAGTTTATTATTGTTTAACAATTGTAAGTGTTTCATTCCATTTATATTATGAGCTAATGTATATAAAACTACATTTATGATGTACTTACTGTATATAAGTACATTTAACAGTGTGGAACAATCAACAAACAAGTTATATTTTGATATCACTAGTTCATATTAGCTATTAACAATCATTCCTTCACAGGGTTATTATGTTTCCACAAATTTCAGAACCATAGAAAAACAACACAAGACTTCCTTATATTGGGGAACTGTTACCTTTTATATGAAGTTACTGCTTTTAACTTTACAACATACAAAACGTTACAACATACCACATGAACCACAAAAAATCTAAAAGATTCCAGAAAATCTTATAAACCAAAACCGAAAAATCTTTACCACATACCTTACTACAAAACACTGAAACCTACTGTAACTTCAACACAAATTTTTTAAGACGCTATTAGACTTAGCAGCATAAAACAACAGTTTTTGCTTATTATCTCTCCATGTCTTTGTGTAAATAAAAAAAATCTACTTTTTGTCTTTGCATTGTTTCACACAAGAGCATTGCTGTACAGTAAATATACCAATAATTCACCTCCCATCATTCCAGCTTGTCAAAGATCAGAAAGAACTATAAATAATTATTCTCTATTGCCTAAATGGACACAGCATGAGCTTGATCTTTCTTAAACCTTTATTTTATCAAGCTGTGACAATTTCCCTTGAGTTCTGCTTTCTTTTATATCAGCAAGATTTTGAAACGGTCCATGTATTTTAAAGTCTCTATCGGTAGGCAATTATATAACGATTTCCCGACTTCGATAAGTATTTTAGCTGTAATGATGAAATGATTATAATAGCATAAGTTAGGGGTGGTCTCAGTCCATCACAATGAGTCTATTAGGACTTTAAAATACTGTACAGCTTTCAGCATATCTCTCAAAAGCTTTTGAAGCTGTAAATCAATTGCTAACTGACAAAAGCAATAAAATGAATGCAAATTGCCCATATGCTGTTTTCCTCCCATCTCATAGTGCTAAATGAGGATGTAAACACATGGTTGGAGCTGTAGCCAGGACATCTGAAAGAGAGATGCCAAGTTATTGTAAGAATGAGGAGAAAAGGAGGACAGCGAACACACCATGCGGTTTGGTGACATTTCGCTGAGAGAACAATGTAACATGGCCCAAGAAAAAAGTGTCAAAGCAATGGCTCTATTCATCGCCGTGACCTTTAGTGTCATTCCTCAGTTCATTACGGTAATATCGATTTGTGTTTCGATTCATTTCAGCGCATAACATTATGGGTACTTCTTGTGTAAGACTGCTACATCACCTAGATTCTCCAAAAAAGAAGCACTTTTTTTTGTAGCTGGTGTTCTTACTATTTAAACCTTTGATATGTAGCTATCTGTAAATGTCACTGAAGTGCATACCTCTAAAAGGCATATTCATTTTTGGCCTGTGTTTTTAGATCTCTTTTCTAATGCATGCTAGACCAAAGGTATTGATAAAGATGTAACGATCTGTTACTTGCAAACCTCCAGAAACCAAATCCACAGTATGTTCAGAACCCATGTAATTCTGAATGAGCCTCTCAGTCAATAACAACCCAAATGTCCTACATAATTTAAGAAATATTAACTTGAATATAATAAGGGAACTCAAACTCTCCTGTTTTGTGTTGGTTTTGATTAAAAAGCAATTCTGTTGAAATTACATTCTACAAATTGCTCCCCACTGTTAACACGTTCAGTTATTGCATCATATTAGACATTATTTCTTTGCTTAATTTCTTAAATTCTTATCACACTGAATAAACCCAAATTTACTTAAAATGGATTTCTTTTCTATTTACTGTAATGTGTATGGCATATACAGTATGCATGATGTATATATGAGTGACTATAATTGAAATATATCATTAAAATGGCACCTGTCAGGAACAGGGGCATTCAAGCTAAATGGGGAATTTCTCATGAATGAATGTATAAAACCGATGTACAGAACATTTTCAAA
This sequence comes from Clarias laeviceps, assembly GCA_030014305.1. Lineage (NCBI taxonomy): Eukaryota > Metazoa > Chordata > Actinopteri > Siluriformes > Clariidae > Clarias > Clarias laeviceps. The sequence continues at coordinate 5,895,299 of JAQMYJ010000016.1, read as the reverse complement.
GACTTCAAGCTCAGTATCGTTATGAGACACTTAGCTGCAGTATAACATTTAAATGGTGCAAACATTTTAATATGTAGTACATGGATAGATAGATATGATGTTTAAAATCACTGGGGGATTTTTTCATTTATTTATTCAAATTAAAAGTTTGTAGAGGTTTGAAAAGAAAAAAAGCTCAATATCTTGTTATTAATTTTGTTAATTTAATCTGCTTTGGACAAAAGGACAACATTTCAGCATGTGTTCAGAATGATATTCATTTGGACGTAACCTAAAATGGATTATAAACGTTTGCACAAAGGTGTGAAGTTCTCATTCCTTAATGGTTCCTTTTTATCTTTTCCAAGAAACTAAGATGCTAATATGGATGCGCTGTAGCTGCAGAGTGGATTATGGTATTAATGCTGCCATTTCTTGAACAGCAAACCATCTATTGTTTGTGTTGATTTGGCCTACCTTTATTGTGTTTCCTAGTAAAAAAAAAAAGCATCATGTACAAAACAATAATTTTATCAATTGACATTAAATTTTGAGTAAAAATGGATGATCATGTGCTGAGTAATTCGGGTATGATAGCATAGTAGTTTCTGTAGTATTTCTGCAATAAAAGTTTATTAGTTTTTATTATCAACAGCAAAGTCCGTCAATTTGAAGAGTCGATCTTCACTTCATTGTTTTAAACATCTGTGCAGCTGTTCAGGTTCTGCAAGGTGTTCCATGTTGTTTAAAAGTCCATGCTAGATCTAGCACTCTTTACACAAGGTCATTGCAGATGCTTATTTGCTTATTCTGTGGCAGTTATTTTTAGGGCTGGGTTGCCAGCTTGATGCTAATTGTACCAGTACATAAGAGACATAATTTGTCTCTTAAAAGCAAAACAACATCTTTTACTGGCAACCATTTGTACAAATAAGGTACAATCATCTATTACTCAGTAGAAAAATTACAGTGCTTTAAATTCTTTTAAAATACTTTATGATGAGCTTTAATTAGTTGTAAGTGTTTTAATTCTTGTTCCAACTATATTAATGCATATCAGATTACTATATACAAGGTGTTGTCAAAATGTTTCAACACTAGTTTTGCAACACGCCAACAGATGTTAGCACAAGGCTGCACGTGTAACGAGGCTAGAATATGGTAACCAATGAACTACATATAGGCCATTAGCAGCAAAACTCACTACACTGAGTTGAGGAAGAAAGTCACAACTCTGCTTTATTGCACAATGAATAGTGGCTCTAAAGTCAATAGAAGTTGGTCTAAATTAGTTAACTTTATGCTCATACATGAACGGTAAGGAAGTTTCAGTACCATACAGAACTCATCACAAAAGTATTGGGTTAACAAATCCTGCTGATGCAAAACCAGTAACGTTCTTTTTTTGTCTTGTCCTCTCTTTTCCCTGGGGAATACTTCCGGTGTGGCCGTAGGTTTTTAGATTTTAGAAGGGTTCCAGTGCGACTGAGAAGTAACACTTCACACATCCTAAAGTGGGCGGATGTTGAGGAGATACTGCACCTGAATCAGATACTTCCCCAATCCTTGATGTAGGATTCCTACATTCTAGACACATCCTTTGTCTAGGTGTACACGATTTTCCGAGTGCTCCCCTCGAGTGGACAATTACCATGATTTTCTTCATGTACCAAAATGATCCTTGTTTGTGTTGTTTATTTGTGGTGAGTAAGAGGAGGCCTTGTGGAGTGCCCTTGTGCCCTTTCAAACTCCTGTTAAATTTGTGTTGTAACTCAGGCATGTATGTACCATGGCAACCAGGTCTAGAACGATGTAAAATAGCGCAAGCTGTCATTTCAGCTTACTGGACTGGACGACTGATCGAACCTTTGGCAATCATTAGAAGGTAAGAAGACAGACCTAAAAAAAAAATCACAAAAACAAGTCCAAGTCTAATGTGAGGCCCAAAAACAGCAAACCATTTTATGAGCTCTCCTTTGAGGAATGCGAAGTTGTAGCTGGATGTCTGAAAGATTTTGTGAGAATCTGTAATTGTCCACTGTCTGTAACCAATCCTCCGGGTGAGGTTACCATCCCCTGAAAACACAAGAGGGTTCTAGTTTAGAGTGTTGAAGTGCTGCTGCTAACACCCTCAACTTATTACTAAATTCAAGTGTTTGGGCATTAACACAAGTGTCACGTTGTTCAGTCTGGTGTCCAGGGGTATTTTGTGCATGAAAATGTATGTATGTAATGTAATGTAATGAATGTATGTGTGTCCGAGTCTGAGACAAAATCAGAGAGGTCAATCTGTATGTATTAATTGGAAGTTATTGTATAATGTCACCGATGTATGTTGTATACACTAAGATAAACAAGTATTACAAATACATCCCACAAAATGATCAGTAAAACAACCAAAAACAAGCTGTTGCACTTTAAGCAACAATTATTTTTTAAATATTCTTTTTTTGTTTTTTACTCAGTCAGTCTGATCACTCTAATTACAAGTGAGGAACAGGAAATTTGAGAAAGAATACTCAAACTAGATGTTAGGATGAGAAAACAATCCACTGTTCACAGTACCTCCGACAGCATTCTCCTTAGTAACCACCCATCCTGCAGTCCACGTCGTAGTCTCACTGCCGCTTGTTAAACCCTATACTAGACAAATACTAGAAGCACAAGCCAACCGCATTTCAAAACCATTGAAAAGAAACCGGATTGAAAAGAAATATAGATATAAAATCTCTCAAATCCTTGGGAATCCTTGCGGGCGAACAACCTCAGATTAATTAAAAAAATTAAAAAAAAATTATTAAAAAAAAGAACTATTGACAGATGTCCGGGCGCCAATTTGTAATGATTCCAGAGTGTGGTAACCACCAACTACACTAAGCTGAGGAAGAAAGTCTCTGCTTTATTGTACAATGAATACTGTTTCAATAGAGGTTGGTCCAAATTAGTTAACTTGTTCATACATGAATGGAGCAAGTAAAACCATATACAAATCATCACAAAAGACTTGGGTTACCAAATACGACCGAGGCAATACCAGTAACATTCATTTTTCATCTCTTTCCCTCTTTTCCCTGGGGAATACTTCCTCCATAACCAAAGATGTCCGTGAGGGGATTGAGCACATGCACAGTCACAGGGACCACCAACCTTAATAGGTCAGTGTGCCAAAACACATTGTCCTGTGTACATTGGAAGCTGAGCAACTTGTGCTATTTTGACAACATGTGTTACCATGTCTGCTATTTCATCATGGACAGCAAGTTGACTTTTGAGAATTCGTCTGCAGGGACCAGACCATCAAGAATGATTTCTACTGCCAGGTTTTAAGGTGTCTTTATACACAATATGTATGCTGTTATATGAAAACAATCAATGAAAGGGTGGTGTGATGAAATATTTGTTATTTTTCCTATTCAAAGTAAAGACAGTCTTGGTTGAATTTTCTTTTATTTAGAATTTTTTTTAATTTCAATGAAAGCTTTACATTAAAAAGGGTCAATTACGTGACAAAGCGGACAGCGTAATTTTGTCCATTTTTGCCGGAAAGACTTTAATGTGCTGAGAATCTTGCCCTGCTACAGTACAAAGCATGTCAAATAATTTCACTGGATTTCCTGCAAGCCTTGTCCCTTTTATTTAAAATGGAAATTGGATATGTTAGTGTGAAAACTCTCAGTCTGTTTGGGAAACATATTACACTTCTAAGTCTTTTTAGCATATTGTACAGGTTTACATCTCTTAGTGAGAACATACTGACGACACTGTGGAAATTGAATAACACTGTAAGTAACTAAGTAATAAGCCTTGCATAATGTAATTTGACTTTTCTGGTAAGGACACCAGCTGAACAAGCTGAATCTTACTAAAAGAGACAGCAGGGCAGCCAGCCAGCAACACATTACAATCGTCCAATAAAGTGGTCAAGAGAACATATTTCTTATTTTGGCTTCTTCTCAAATGATTTCTATGCAGTTTTAGGGAATTACATGGGATTCAAATAAAAGATAATCATAAACATAGAAGTAAAATTATGAGAGAAAATCTGGAATTTTTTTATATTGAAAGATTCAAAAAAGGAAAAAAGAAAAAAAAAAGCTCTGAAATTCATGCAAATGTTTAAAAGAGTCAAGTTTTCACTGACGTTTTTGTCATAACAAGAAATTGTAATTATAATTATTATATTTAATTTTAAAGGTAAGCAAAATAGAAGTGTTTTCTCTAATGGTCACAGACTTTTGGATCCCCAAGTTCCTAATTTTTCACTGAAGCTAACAAATTATTTGGTTCATAAGATTCTCAAGTCAAAACTTGTTTGTTTATACTGAAGATAATTCTACTAGAATGTCATTGTTAATAGTGTCAAGTGCTTTGTACAAGTCCAAGGGCAATAAAATGGAACATTTACATTTACAGCATTTGGCAGTCGCTTGTGTCCAAAATGACTTACAGAAGTCCTTTGAAGTCCCTATCAATAAATACACCTCTTGTGTTAATAAATAAAAATGTGGAAGCAAATCAACAATCTGGAGCAAGCAAGAGGTTATAACAAAGTTGTAATATCATGAGAAATATTTCATCATTACTGTGGCAAAAAGTGCATACAGTTGTGTGGGGTCGCCACAGCAGACCATCCTGTCAGCATATACAAGCTTGGCACATGTTTTCCCCCGGATGCCATTCCTACTACCTAGGATGAAACACCTACCTACTGAGCCACCAGTACAGTATGCAAGAAAAAAAAAATAACAAGATAGTTAATATAGATAGAAAATAAAGATAGAAAATTACTGTACTAGAAATTGCATTTCTTTAAAAAAAAGAACTCATTTCAATTATTATGTACAAAAATATAATCAATAACTGCCTCAAAACCCTAACATTCCTCAGCTACCTGAGGCTTGCCCATAAATGTGAGGACCAAAGACAAGCCTGTATGGTCAAATACCACAGAAAAGCTAATGCAGCACAAATTGCTAAAAATGTCACTGCTAGCTATGATAGAAAGGCATCAGAACTGCCATGACCATGGGCGCCGACCCAGACAGCCAAGATCCCAATCTGATCGAGCACCCATGGGTTGTGCTGGACAAAGAAATCTGTAAATCCATAAAAGACTCACCCTGCAACCCACAGCACAAAGGATCCGTGGCCAACATCCCAGCCAAACATCACAGAACACCCACAGGCCCTGTGGAGTCATGACCCAAGGGGACAAGGCTAGGCATATTTTCCATTGGAATGTTATACCTGATTGGTACAGTATAAGTGCACTTGCAAAGCTATATATACTTGCATGTTATATATGTAATCATGGTGCTTGCATGGGCTTTGCAAATTTTACCAATCTATTACCAAAGCAGGTGGATTTATTATTCTTCCCCTTCAAGATATTTTTGTTATTTGAGCACAATGTCATATCAGCAGGTTCCTTAGACAAAGATTCGCCATTTATTTAGTGGGTGTTATTAATGCCAAAATTAGGAAGGCAATATTAAGAGCTGCATTGGATGAATTCCTGGGCACTGCAGCTTTCTGTGTACTGATGAAACTTTCATGTTGGGGTTAAAGTTGATTCTTTGAATATTTATTTTAATTATTATGGGAAAGGAACCTGAGATGCTCTCCATTGTGCACTGTTAAAAACAGCGAATTGTGTTTCAAATGAAGGTTTCAAAAGTGCCATTCCTCATATTAACTAATTGATTTACACTTGGGATAAAGCACAAGTATTATGCAAAAATTACACAAAAGGGAAGATTATTAAAATGGAAATTACACATCATCCTGAGTCCAAAGTCTGCGATCTGCATTATCACGGTCAAATTGTATAACGCAGTAATCCATCACATGCTTGATCAGTTGATTATATTAGAAAAAGGACAGAATAATAAATTATAGATTTGGTACTGAAAACATAATTTCTAAAACTCAGAAGTACGAAAATATGCGAGAAAGTATGGCTATTCATTTCATAATAGAGCATTGTTGATCGTTTGATCAGATGCTGTTGCCATTTTTTCTCATAGTTGCGCCATTAAAAAACTATATAGTATGTTTTCTGCAAGGAGATATCTATTTAACATTCATGGAAGGAGACTGCAACGTCAGCACTTCGTAACAGTCATTACAATCATGAATAAAACATTCACGGACATAAAATAATCAATGGCAGGAAACAATCCATTGCCATGATGACATCATACTTTTAATCTACAAATAGTTTCATGTGCTGTAATGCTGTGAAACAACTTACAGTTGTTCTTTTACAAATATATGAGAATCAGTTCAAGGAGCTCAGTACAGACCTGAGAAAAAGGATGGTAGATTTAAGCCAGCAATGTCTCTTGGATTCCAAGCTTCAGATTCCAAGGGTCAAAGATCAGGTCAAATAATTATATGTAATTACAAGTTATTAGAAGGTGTAGCCACTCTACCCAGATCGAGAAAAACACCCAAATTGTCACCCTGCTGGAACACCGGTGTCACTTTCTATAGTTAGGATAGTTTTCCGTTACCATGGACTGAAAGGCTGCTGGCCATGAAGGAAGCCTCTGCTCCAAAATCAAAACCTTCTACCTCGAGTAAAGCTTGCAGATGACCACATGGACAAAGAAACATGTGAAGCATTTAACCCCAAGAACACTGTGACTGTTAAGCATGATTTTGGAAAAATCAAGTATTTTGGAAAAATAATGCTTTGCGGATGTTTTCCTGTCAACCTCAAATCATCAGCTAGATGGGTGAACCTACAGTATGTGTGTTTAAATTGGGTGTTCAAACAGTAGGGTCCAATGACCCCAAACCTTGCATCCCTGCTGGTTGAATGCATAAAGAAGGCTTAAGCTTTTGGACCCTAAACTGAATCAAAATTTGTCAAACATGCTTTAACGTTGGGTCCCTGCCAGTATACCAATGAATTAATTTGAACTCTACCAATGCTGCCTAGAAGAGTGGTCCAATATCCAAAAGTGACTGCTAATGTTAAACCTTGCTGGACAATTATGTGTTGTATTTTTTATTTGTTTCCTATGCTAATATAAAAAAAATAATAATAATAATAAATTACCAAATGACCAAATTCCTGCAATATTCTTTCTATGTTGCACAATCATTCTGCTCCAAAAAAGACCAGATAAAAAAATGCTTGCAAGGCATTCATGTTCATGATAAGTGTACTGTACTGTACGTCAATCTCTGACCACAACTCTACCTTACTGCCGAAACAACTCTCCAACCTGCTGTTTTTTGAAAATTAATAATCACCGTTGTGGTTTTAGAAGTTGTTAATCAAAAAATTGTTTGTCATCCTCCAGCAACACAGCTTTCCACTGTCAATCCCACTGTGCCGATACTAGCTGGCCTGTTGGCATTTCACTGAAAGCTTGTTGTTACTGTGACTGGAATCAAAACGAATCACTTGTGTTAATATACGGCTACAGAAAAGGTGGCGATTTGCTTCATTGCAGATTTTCCCACTACACTATGTGTGAGCATTTGAAAAAGCATCTTGCAGAGTGCGGTAAAAAATGAGGACAAATGTGCGGCAATAATTGCTCATTCTAGTGCAGGAAGAATTTATGTCTCAAACAAAGATGCAATCATTTTTCATCATGTAGGTTTCAAGCTCTGTGCACGCAAATGTCCGAAGTTTATCACCATCTGTGTGATGGAACAGAAGGGCAAAGCGCAAAATGATGATCCCTGAAGACCATAAGCTGTTCGTGTGTTTGTGAAATGTTGCTGGGAGTCGTGTGCAGTCGTATGAGAATATGCAAAAACGCAAGTTAGTGATGAATATATTATGCTATTGCATTTATAAGAGACAAATTTATGAAAGATGCAAAAAAAAAAAACAACACTTTATCCCGATTCCCCTAAAAAACAACCCAGATATTTAAGGTGTAAGAATAAACTTTAAGACATCATAGATGCTTAAAAAAAATACAAAGGGAATTCAATCAATTCTACACTCAACAGACACTTTGTTAGGAACACCTGTTCAACTGTTCATTACCAAACAGCTAATCAGCCAATCAGCAACTCAATGCCGTTAGACATGATCAAGACATAAAGAATGTAAAGGAAGGTGACTTTAAACATGGCATGGTTGTTGGTGCCAGATGGACTGGTCCAAGTATTTCCAAAACTGCTGACCACACACTTTAGAGTTTACATAAAATGGTCTTAAAAAGAGAAAATATTCAATGAGCGGCAGTCTATGGGCGGAAATGCCTTGTTAATGTCAAAGCTCAGAGGAGAATGGCCAAGCTGGTTTGAGCTGATAGAAAGGGAACACTAACTCAAATAAAACCTTGTTAAAACCAAGGTATGCCAAAGAGCATCTCTGAATACACAGTACATCAAACCTTAAGTAAATGGAATACAACAGCAGAAGACCACATCTCACAGCAGAAGTGACACTCCTGTCAGCTAAGAACAAAAAGCTGATGCTACAATTCGCTATTGTTAAAAAAAAGGGTAAGAAAAAAAATATTGCCAGTTCAGATTAATCTTAATTTCTACTGGGACATTTAGAGGATAGGCTCAGAATTTGGATAGCTCCATCCTGCCTTGGTTCAGGCTTTTGCTGCTGCTGCTGGTTGTAATGGTGGTGTATTGGTGTGGGGAATATTTTCAGGGTACACTTTGGGCCCTTTAGTAATGATTAAGCATTGTTTAAGTCCCACAGCCTACTTGAATGCTGTTGCTGATCATGTCTATCCCTTCATGACTACAGGATTGCATGACATATCACAAACTGGTTTCTTGACCATGACAACGAGTTCACTGTCACCAGCTTTCATGTCCAACAGAGCATTTTTGGTACAGTATGTGGTGGAATGGGAGATGTGCATCATGAATGTGTAGAAGATATCTGCAGCAATGATGTGATGCTATCATGTCAGTATGGACCAAAATCTCAAAGGAATTTTTCAGACTATTTTAGAGGTTCATTTACCCATAATAATATTGAAAATGCTGTTTTATTTAAACAGCACAACAAAAAACTAATAATCTTTTGAAATCTAAGATTACAACAAATTAAACGTTAGATTCTTAAATTTAAAATTCCAGATATATAGTATAAAGTTTTAAGCATACAGTACTCTTTTATTATGTTTTATTGGCAGGTAATTTTCCTAGTTTTAATAATTTCTTTAAATAAGGAAAACTACTGTAACTGTCTATAGAACATGGGAGCACCATGTAAGAAACTGTACTGCACTGCATTACTTCACCACCAGGACATTTCTGTACAGCACTGATGACACCAAACTCGTCATTATGGCAATGCTGTACAGGTAATTATTTGGCTTGCGCTCGAGCATGTTCTTAATTAAGTTCCTGTCAGCAATGCTTTTGGTCAGCAAAGTAGGTAATGCAGTTTCAATTTCCATGGAATAATTGCTGAACTCTTTTAAAATAATTTGAAATGACCAAATATTATCTTTCTATGATACGTCTCTACGGCGACCACTAATGGGAGCAGCCAAAACAACAACAAAAATAGGAATAGGAAATATTTCCTCTCTGTTTTGGATTTGGTCATAGACTATATGAAGCATTTCACTGGGCAGATTCTATGTTAATACTATGTAGGGTTCCTTATTTTGTAATGATTTCCATCTACGCTTTGTTGAATTTAATGAGCTATTGCCAGGAAAGAAAAAGAAGTCATGCTTTATATCCTACCCTGGCATTAGCCGATAGTTTGCTATATCGACTCTCGAGGCTGCTTATACATATCACATGCTAGAACCAAACATAAATTAGGGGGAACAGGATATACTTAGAGATTGTTAGTGGAGCACACTGAGCCTGGAGTTAACAGTAGTTGAGACACTGCCCTTGTGAAAAAATCTTTTCCAAAGTATACTTATTTAAACTTTGTTTTTCAATGTATTTTTGGTATATTTAAAAAAATATTTGCTCGAAATAATCATTGTACAAATATACAGAAAGTATACATTAGAATACATTTTTAATATACGGTAGTCTCAGTATATTATCAGTTAAATTTAAATGTACTTATATTTAGTGCACTACTCTCTCATGCGTGCGCGCTTTTAGACTCGTTTTTACACGCTGAATCTCTCCCTCGCGCACGCGCTCTCAAACTCGTTTTTGTGCGCTGAAAATCGTTTTTGCCTGTTCAGGATAATTTATGTTTGCACTCTCTCACTCTTCTGTGCGCTCAATGTCATGTAGATACACTTGCACAAACTGCAGAAGCGTTATAAGACTGCAACTATTCCAGCCAACCAGAGACTAGAAGCGACGCGACACCAGCCAATTGTCAAGCACTAACCTGAGTAGACCAGAAGACGTAGCTTTAGCGGTTAGCCCTTTGTAGCGTGGATGGTAAACCCAA
>JAQMYJ010000016.1:5846392-5866781 GCA_030014305.1 Clarias laeviceps | reverse complement strand
TGCACCTTGTTTGTTTGTTTGTTGGTTTGATTTGTACAATACACTTTGGTTTAGTTTACTACAAGCTTTTGTGTCGCATCTTATATTGTCCCGCCGCGGTTGTGCAATACCGGAAGTGTTGTATAACAGCCCATATTTTGATTCCCGAATCCATAGTTTTGTAACTAGTGATTTAAAGCTAATCCAAACGTTACAACTTTATATATAGCTGTTATAGAATTTCTGCTCTATAGTGTGAAGGACCATTTACCAAAAAGCTTTTCATGGCATCCCTGTAACTTTGACCAGAATCCCATTTAAAAGAGCAGGGAAAGAGCTTGTGTTGGTGCTGCTGAAATTCACGATGGAACACTTACAGTCTAAAAGATGACTTCCTGCAGGATTCCTCAAGAACTCATGTTTTTTGTTTTTTTTATGTTCAAAAGAAACTGAAACCTGAATTTTATTTTCCCAATGCAGCCAGGCATTAAAAGCACCATTGACAATAAATAAAATAAAATAAAATAAATACAATTAAATAATAGTGGGCATACAGACACACACATGCTTGCTCCTCGCACTGGCAGCGGAATGGTAGAGAGTGGACAGCACCCGTTCAGCAGATTCTATTTTAAAGAAGCAAAGCAGTACACACTCATGGCCTACAAGCTTTAATTTGACATTCTGATCACCTCACCTCATTCAACAAGGATAAAAGGTGCTAAAGAGTTCTTTTGTTTAGGTTTCTGTGTGAGCTGCGGTTTTGTGAAGACTACAGAAAAATGCTCTGTATTGACCATATCAATAAATGGTTATTTGCTTTCAGTTAACTTCAGTCTCTGCTTCAGTCTCTATGTATTGTCCATGCTGGAGCAATATACCAGATACAATCTATAAAGTTAAATATTGTCTCACTCACTTAACATCTATATCTCTATATCCTGTATACAGGATCGCTTGGAGGCACAAGGCAGGGTACACCCTAGACAGGGTGCCAATTCATTGCCGGTCAAACACATACACACGCTCATTTACATACTAAGGGCAAGTTTGGAATGCCAATTATATACCCATTCCCCCTTTTTCTGCAAATCTCATGTCAAAAGGGACAGACCAAAGCAGAAAGGTTGTCACAAAATGTGCAAAGATTTCAGGCCTGTCTTGCTGTAGGAGATGCTGCTTAAATTGGAATATATTATTTTTTTTATTATTATTTTTTTTTATTATTATTTTATTCCATAATTATTTCCTATTTATAATCTTTTTATTTTTAAGGTCATGGGCGGTACTGCATATCGAACTGTGTATGACTGTGTAAGTGACAAATAAAATTAGAATTAGAATTTGAATTGAACTACCTAACAAAAACCATGAAATTTACCTTATGCCGATAAAAATAAAATAACGATATGAACTAACGCAAGCAATGATGCAGCTTCCCGTCATGAAATCAACTAGAAGCGGAGGACTGAGGAGCCAATCAGAGACAGGCAGTCCGAATCTGCTCGCCTCCAGTTTCTGATTGACTGATATTGTCCCTATTCTAGTTGGCTGGAATAGTGGCAAAGTGCTAATGCTGCTGCAGTTTGAGCAAGTGTAGCTTGATGATATTGAGCGCACGGAAGACACTAGTGATGGGAACTTTGGATCATTTTAGAGTTCTTTCTCGTTCATCAAAATTAACAAATCTTTTTTTGAGTCATTTAGTTCATTTCATTATTTTGATCAGAAATAAAATTAAATGTTACATTTTCAATAAACAGACCCTCAACACGTCTACATACACAAATTTTGGCTAGGCTCCAGTAATGAAAATATTACAATGCAGCTAAGGACATAAACAGAATGAGCAGCTCACCTCTTATATATATATATATCTTCTGGTCCGAATTGTTTGTTCTTTTGTCACATGATTCTCATAGACACTATGCAGTGCATTACACAGGAGAGTTGAGCTGTTCTTCTCATGAGTCTACTAGTCTGAGTCGTTTGTTCTGTTGAATCTATTGCACTGCATAGACTCTATGGGAGTCACGTGACAAAAAAAAACAACAATTCGGATTAGAAGACCATTCAGCTCATTAAATACTCTGCAACATTAAACCATGAAATGGTACAGTAAACCATTCCTACATTTCCTGGACATTGCTTCTAGTAATTCCTATATTCTACACAAAGAACTATCTGTAGTTGCTTATCAGAAGCCTCTGACTCATAAGTGCTTCATGGAGGAGCTTATTGTACAGCTGTGCAGTGCTTCGGACCCGTGAATATTTATGTTGCGGTCTAATTAATTTCCCTACAGTTAAAAAAAAAGAATGTAGGATTACTTTTGAATGAGATACACTGATGTTGCTGCAGTAAAAAAGCAGCTTTTTTCTCAGGACACTCTTTCATGCTGTCTGTTAGTATTAGTTTAATACCATTAACATTCTAGTTTTCTAGTGTCTAACTTAAGGTGTATGTGTGATCATTGTCATGGGGCGGAGCAGAACTAGAGGAATCGATGAGCAGATGAGTGACTGCAACGTGAGACGAGAACATGTTCGAACAGTGGAAGCGAGGATCAAAACCAGGAAGTCGGTCAGCAAGGTGTCAGCACTAAACCGGGGCAGACAGGTCATGATTATATCAGTTTTTTTCTAATTATTTTTATTTTAATTGGACCTACATTAGCAGTAGAATGGAATGCTGACTCTAAAGATTTAGATGCCCGAGTTATGTGAGTCAAGTAGTGATTTGTGCAGTAGTAGATATGAATGTAAAAGTTTATTGTGAGTAGCAATGCACATATGTTATTTCCAAGACACACTTTAAATATGATGAGATATGTATCTGTATCTGATAAATATCACTTCAGACTGTGGAAATGTCACTATATTTTCTATATTTAATCCGAAGGTTAATGTTAAATCAAGAGTATGACCAGCGTTATTAGTGGTTCCTGCCATGTACTGATTTACTTCTAGTAAAGTAGAGTCCTGAATGGGCATAAGTGCTTTATTTACCATATTCGAAGATGAGGCAAAACATGAGACAACTTTCAGTATGTTCAGTGGCCTCTGGTAATATGAGGTTATTACGAGGTTTCATTTAGCATTTTCATATTGCAAAGACTTGACATTTAACACCTGCATGATACCAGGTACCTACCTGCTACCAGGAAGTTAGTAGTGCATCCTTTGGACGATGTGGGTTGTAGGGCATGGCCTCTGTGGACTTGTTTGTCCAGCGCATCCCATGGGTTCTCATTTGTTTGGATATCTGGAATGTTTGGAGGCTGGGTCAGCAGCTTTAGACTCTTTGTCTGCCATGCCCTGTGTACAGTGTGTTGTGGTACACTGGGTGCGATGTGCTGTGGTGCACTTCTTATGCCTTCCTAATGTGAACCTGTGTAAGGGTGTATTTATTGATATGCACTTCAAGGAAATAAGGTTAGGGGCAAATGTTGTAATTGAAATTTAAATGTATAAATAATTGTCTAGTCAAACAATATTTAAGTTATATTCGAGTTGCAGGTGGGGCACTTCCAGGGCCCGCTGCCAGGACCGGTGTGCAGATGCAGCATGAGGATGGAGAGTCATTCCGGCAGATAAGCACACTCAGTAACTTCGTCACTGGGCTCTGCTGTTCTTTGATAGCTGGCCAGAGGTTTCAGAATCTGCAGGAACAGGAGATACCTATGAATTATATGTTATCCTACTCATCGGACAGAAGGTATTTGGCCCTTTTATAGGCAGCAGATGACAGCGGGACGGTAGATGGAAACAAGCTGCTGCCCTTGGTGAGTTAAGGCGCCTCACGACCTTCTCATGTTTAGGAGAGCTGTCCATGGTGCTGTCTCTTTTCCGCGGAGTTGTCTGTTGGCTTTATGCCCACTGCCACAGTGTGTTAATGTAATGTGGTGTTAATGTTATGACTAATCTGTGTACATATATAAGGAAATTTTAACAGGAAAAGAAAATACTGTTCCTTTTCAGAGGAGGCAAATTATCTCTTTGAACATGAGAAGTGTATTGCACATTCTCCTATTTTTTATGTTAATAAATTAGTATTCATTCTCTACCATTCATTCTTCTCTTTATCAAAATTAGCTTTCTGCCAAGGGACTTAACATTGCAGAGTGGACTTTAAAATTTAACTGGCCTTTATTTGAAGAGAGTAAAAGAAGATCAATAGATTTTTATTTCCTGGAGAAAAAACAAACAAACTGATTTTCCATTACCTTTACATAGCTCAAAAATATATTCACATCTAAATCTAATCTAATCTAATCTTTCTTTCAGACAAATTCTTTTTATTATGCAACACTGCTTAAGCCAGTAATTGGGACCAGAGTTGCAGCATGTCAAGCACAATGTAATACTCATTATATGGCCCTAATTACATAGATATTATGTTCAAAAAGGTCAAATGAGCTTTGGGTTGTGAACACCATCTGTCCAATGATCTGTGGACCTAAAGTAAAAGACAGTGAAATGAATCACTGAGTGTAAAAGCACTCTAATCACTCTACTTTGCACTGGCCGACATAGAAAGAAGGAGGCAGATAGAAAGAGATTAGGCATTCTATTAAGAGTGATAGAGAAGAAGAATAAATGAATGTGCTATTATCTTCTGTTTAGCCACACACTGTGGAGGAGAGAAAGGAAACAATTAGACTTGGTTGTCCTGTTGCATGCTATGTATGTCTATTGCTCACTATTATACATGAGTTGAGAGTCGAAGCATGCTCATAATATCCACTGTGTTTACTGTGTCCTACACAGTAATCCCCCAACTCCTCCTACTCTCCACTTTTTTCTTACTTCAGCCATAATTCTTTTCAAAGCGCAGGTTAATTTTTATTTTTTTTACTTTATGTTTTGTATTAATTATTTTTAAATTAATATTTTTGGGTTGTGGAATGAATCATCTGAGTTTCCCTTATTTGTTATGTGGTAATTTGCTTTGATATATGGGTGCTTAAAAATACAGGCATGTTTCCAGCATGAATTATGCTCGCAATCCAAGGGTGAAGTGTACTCTTTTATTTTTAAATTACGCACTATTGCACATATACACAGGCACTTGAGCCTGAGCGCTGGCCTCTTCTTGGCAGTGTGTGAATCAGGGGACTCTAAAAGCAGTCTAAATCTGTTGGTAGAGAAACATCCTACTCATCAGACGAAACCTCTGCGGCCCTTTTATGGGAAGCCACTCCTGTGAAGGTAGAGCTCTGAGCCTAGTCTCTGAGGCATCTGTACTGTATGTACCAGGAGGGGGCAGTTGAAATCAGGGCTCCGGAGGACGGGAGAGTTGTGTGGTGGGGCTTTAGTTACTGAAATGTTGTTTCTGCCTCTAGAATCCACTACACTTTCTCTGGCTGTCCCTTCCTAAATATTAGATTAGAGAGGGATGCTGCAACAGAGGAGAAGACATTTCTGTTTAATAAATCAGATCTGGTACCCAGGTACTGTGTTTCATTAAGCCCTAAGAGACACTTTTTTGAGGTAGCAGTCAGCCTTGCCTTCCTAAGCTCCTTGAGCACTCTGTACAGCTGGCAAAAGTGCTCCTCCCAGTTGCATGAGTGAATGACTATGTTGCCAGGTAAGCAACGTTGTAAGGACAGTGGAGACACAACATGATATCCATAAGCTGCTGAAAAGTTGCTGGAGCTCCATGGAAGCTTAATGGAAGGAACTTGTACTGCCAGTGCCATTATTACTGAAGTATTTTTTCCCCTTTGCTGCGGGTGTCAGGGCCACCTGCCAGTCCAGAGTTTAAATTAACCAGGCCTTTTACAGCTGGTCAATGAGATCATCCAAGCAGTAAGGGGTATCAAACTGGGATAGTTGACTCCTAGTTGACTCCTCTATGATACCATTCTGAAGCATGTTATTTATTTCAGCTTCAATGGCATGGTTCTAACTGCTGTCTGACAACCTTTTCTTGGATATAAAGCTAAGGTTTGATTTTGGCCAATAGATGAACAGCTGACAGGGGCCATGTCACGGCTGGTCCGTGTGAGCAGGCTTGGAGGACCCAAAAGCAGACACAACAGAATAGGTTCAGTATAACTGATTTTAATGCAAAATATCAAAGTCAAACAGAGGGAGAATTATAATCAAAAAGAAAGTTACTCTGTTTGAATACCGCTGATCTTAATGAAAAAAAATATGAAAGTCAAAATAGAAAAAGGATTATAATCAAAAAGTTACTTTGTTTCAATACTACTGATTTTAATGCAAAGTATGAAAGTAAAACAGAAGGAGAATATAATCAAAAACATTACTTGGAGTGGGCAGTGGCGTGGCTTGGCAGTGGCCGTAGACAGGAGTTAAGGACGAGTGACACAGAGCACGCGCGGTGGTCAGCAGAGCGAGCGCGGCTGAGAAAGTGCAGGTTGAGCAAGAGTTGAGCACGGCTGTGTGGAGAGAAGAAAGCTGCAGCGCGCGTGCCGAATCCGACGCGCAGGTAGAGAGAGCAGCAGCGGCAGCAGAGTGAGCATGGCTGTGTGGAGAGATGAAGGCTGCAGTGCGCGTGCCGAATCCGATGCGCAGGTAGAGAGAGCAGCAGCAGAGTGAGATCAGAGTTGTAGTGATCCTACGGATATAGACAGAGTCAGCGTCGAGAGTGGAAGCTAAGGTTCAAAGCCGGGTTATCAGTCAATGAAGCAAACAATTCAGATTCGTGAAGCAAAGACGTAACTCGAGGGGAAAAAGGGTCAGCAACGTGAGAGGCAAAAAGTATTATTGTTATTATTAACACTAGACACAAAAACACTTGGCTTGGAGCACACAAAAATTCGGCAACGTGAAGGCGAGAACAAAACTTAACGTGAGGCACGAGAAAACTGGGCTATGAGCACGCAAAAATTCGGCAAGAGTTCGCTGTCTGAGGAAGAGTTATATAGAGTGAACGTGATGAATGAGATGAGGCGCAGGTGTGCTCGAGCATGAATGAACGAGGCAGCAAAACGGAAGCAGCGGAATGGAGTGTGGAAAGGAGTCGCTGGAGATCATGGCTTGGCTTGAGCCGAGGGCGTGACTTGGCATACCGTTACATCTATCATAAGTTCTTCTTATACTTGGAACTTCTCAGAATCAATTTGGCTTAAATTTCATCAGGACTGAAAGATACCAAATGTAACATGTCATTGAAATTCCATTGCAAAGATTCATTCTTTCAGATAACAGCTTCTGATATGCAAATTAGAAAGAAAAAACCCAGAAGTACAGTACTGTGCAAAAGTCTGGAACCAGCTCTTGTTTCTTCACATTTTGCTTCCAAAGAGCCTGACTTTCTTGTATTTTAATGTAATCTTGTTGAATAGTTCTCCTGGGCTTTTTTTTTTTGTCTCACATTTCAGTCCAGTTCCTGTACCTGAGCAGTTTAAGAGGAATGTTTTTTTGTTTGTTAAGCCACACAGTGACCTACTGTGTGAATGATTCAAGCATCAAAAAAACACTTACCTTAAGGCATGAATCAGTGGGAAACAGGTGCAGATGATGACAGATGATCAGACCAGTGATTAGTCTACTGGTGCTGCTGAATGCTGAGTGTTTAGAACTGACAATAGGGGAAATGAGGTTGCTGCTAAGGCTGTTATATTAAGAACTAATTTAACATTTTTATCTGTAGGCACTTTGTCGAAATAAAACATTTGTTTCCTTCTCCTTAATGTGCATTTCATTAAATTTTATTTCATTTAATATGAAGAAATTAATTGTCTCAAGACTTTTTGCATGGTACTATACTTCAATAGAGAGAAAATTAAATAATGTATTAACATGAATTATTAATTATTAAGCTGTATTTGATATGGAGGAAATATAAAAATTATAATCCTTTATAGGTATTATATATTACAGAATATAAAATGAGTATGTCTTAAATATTTAACATTGTCATGCTTAAATATTAAACCATATTTTACATAAATGTAATACAAAATTGAATGCAATCTCTGATCATTTCAAGTTCGATCATGATCCCATTGATAATGATTTTTGATTAATAGCATAACAACAAATTAAGCATGTCATAAAACCACATGGCAATTAATAAAGGATTTGATGAAATCGTGTAAAAAAATAAAACCATACACTACACATTAAAAATATTTAAAGAAAAAAGAAAAAACACTTACATCTTACTTTTCTGTAAGGTGAGTTAGTCTTGGATAATTTTCAATATTGAGATATGCTGTTTGGTAGCTTGAGGTCGTCATAATGTAGTCGTGTTTCTTAACCTTCCAAGCACAAACAGTTCGACGAGTGCTTCCAATCAATAAGCAACATCAGCCTGATAAGCAGAAGAGGATGACTTGGCACTTACCTTTATCTATTTTTTCTTTTGAGTGTATGGATCAACAGATTAGCTGATTTCTTTTGGGACTGAACTTTGAGTCTTTAAGACACAAGTTCTAATGCCATTTCTATTTCTAATCCTGTTTTGTTTTCCAGTGGGCATAGATAGGACTGCACAATGGTTTCTAAAACATACAAACTACACACCTGTCAAAGGAGCCATTAAACCACTAAAATACTTAACAAGACAAGAAGGCAATAAATAAATAAATAAATAAATAGTAAATAAAGTTGTAGGTTACTGATGACCCCAGGGGTTAGACAATTGTACAAAATTTAATTCTTTGACCATGCATCAGTGCTTTCGTTGAACATAGGCTAGTTTGCAGTATGGAAAAATAGTATTAAAAGTATTGTTAATCACTATTAAAAAATTGGTTAGCACTATGCCCTCACATCTCCAACAGTCTGAAGACATTCCCAAAATGCCCATTGTGTGTGTGTGTGTGTGTGTGTGTGTGTGTGTGTGTGTGTGTGTGTTTGCATGTATGTGTGCGCCCTGCACTAGATTGGTACCCTGCCTTGTGCCCTAAGTCTCCTGGGATAGGCTTCAGGCCCTCTACCACACTATACACAGGATAAGCGATCTATTATAGTGTGGCTATAGTGGGGTGTAAATAAATGTGCTGGATAGTGCTCATTTGTTCCAAAAGGAACTACAAGATGATGGGAAATCCAGTGCAGGCTCAGAACCGATAGTGAAGTGTACAATGAGAGCAGAGGGTTTTGCTGTTTGTGGGGTCTGTATTGCGCTCCTTGATGTTAAGGGTTTGCTGCACTGCAAGTGTGCTGGTAGTGGGGGAGCTTGGTGCTCGTGCACTTGTGTGAGATCAAAAACTTAACATATTAAATTTTCTCTTTTTCTTTCTCTCTTTTGTTTTTTCACTTTTCCTATACCAGAGTGACATGATGCTGCTCTCATACCTGGCACAAAAGCAACACCTGCACGCTGAGTGAGGCATTTGGGAAGCTTACTTTATAAAGAGGCACAGCCAGGTGCAGAGTGTTTCACCTGACTGCAGCGTTACACCTATGTAGCACTCATAGCTTATAATGGAAACCCCATTGACTGTCATAAGTTCGAGTTACATTGTGCATAGGAAAATAATGTGAAAAGTAATGTTATGGCATAAAAACTTAATGTTAATCTAGCATAAAGCCTGTGCCAAGTTGTGTGTGGATCGGATGGTCTGCTGTGGTGACCCCTTGATGGGAACAGGCTAAAGACATTAGTATTAGTTTATTTTATTTGTAAAAATGTGAATTCTTTATGTGAATTTATAATCTTGCAAAAATTGTGAAGATATCAGCATTTGGAAGTAGATTAAAATAAATAAATATATAAATAAATAAAACCTGAAAACTCAAAGTCAAACCTGGAACCTGGAGGTGCAAGGTGATGGTGCTAACCACTAAGCCTCTGTGCCATCTTATTTATTTATTTATTTATTTATACATTTCAGGTTTAATCATAAGAACAAGGAAAATGCTGTTTGTCCTGGTATCTCCTGAAAACTTTGACAGTGCCTCAAACCAACAACAAAAGTGACCTGTGAACTTCTGAACTAGCCATTGATCTTGAGCTGTCAAAAAGTAGGCAAGGAAAACATAATAAACAGAAAATCGATAAGTTTTCCACAACCATCTCCTGCCGGAACACCAGCCACCTCACAGAGCTTCTGCTTAAATGTCCTTTTTGCATGTCACACACTTAGTGCTCTGATATGATCTTTGACCCTGTATCTCTGCCACACACACTCTCGGATTTGCCCAGATGTCCTGCTTGGTGCTGGATCTGATTCAAATATGAGCAGCTGGTCACACTTCTTGAGCAACATCCTTCAAGCATGTCAATCAAGTCATGAGTGGAAGCCTTTGCTTCTGAATTTTTACAAATGCACGACATGAATCATATTTTCTGAACCATAAAAGGTACACATGCATTAGAAAATGAATCCTCTTTCTTGGGTTCTTTAAAAATTATTTTTAATCCAGAACCCATGTTTTTTGTTAAGGTTTTTAAATTATTATATTCAGATTTTTTTTTTATCTTTGTTACCAGAATAAATGTCAAAATACTGACATTTGAAAGAATTCCAGAATCATTACATAAATCACAAGCAAATATTATATTTATTCTCCCCCCCATCCCCCTTACCTTGACTTCTGCAGAGCTACACAAATAAGGAACTTTCTCACTATCTTCCTTTAGTTCTTCTTAAGGTGTCATTCTCTTAATCTGAACTAGAAAGGTAAAAACGTATCATCACAGTGCAATTCTGTCTAGATTTGCCCAAGATAATTCCCTATTACCTAAGTCAATATATGTGAAGTCACAATTTTAAAATCTAAAACTACTTTGTCGTTAAGAAGTGACACAGGAAAGGGAAGGAGGAGTGATATAATTTTTTATATTCAAGGACATGCTTGTTATAAAACTTGTTCTTTCAGGCGACAAAGGCGGATGAAGTTGCAGTGATTACTGAAATCAGCAAGAGAATCACAGAAATGCAAAAACATGTCAACTCGAAACATTCAAAGATGTGGAAATGGTCAGACAGAGTAAGACAGAGTGTGTGAGAAAGAACTAGAATAAAAAACAGAAGGGTGAAGTACAAGATCTTTTACGCATATATCAAACATAAGAAGAAAGGCTTGGTGTATCCAGTAGACTTACACTGAGTGATACTTTGCATCGATTGTGTGTTTTAAACCATGGGCACTAGTTTGGAATCAGGCATGTGTGATCTAAAGTCAAAGGATCCAAAATGTCATGTTAAACTGTGTGCTGGGAGTGTAGGTTTAAGGTCATATTTATAAGTGCAACATGCAGTATGTGTGTGGACAATATTTCACCTTGAAAATGCTGAAGTAAATGCACCTTGTAATAATGAGCACTTTTTTTTTTTTAACTCATTGTTGTCCAAGAATTATTTTTTTTTATTATTTTTATTTAGACCCTCAATGTTCTTGTTACAATTCTCATTGGCTACCTGACCAAGGTACACAAACAGAACTTGATCAGTTAGCATGCATTCCTTTCTGTGTATCATGCAATTAAGTTCATAGGTGTTGAGAAACTTGAGATTTATACCAATTTGTCATTTCCATGACATTCTTGTGCCAAACAATGTACCAAAGATTAATGTAAAAAATACAGTAGATGTTAGACTTTCAAGGAAGTTTATTTTATTAGTAATTACTCTGGCCTGGGTAAATTTTATCCATTAAGTATCTATACCCACAATAACCATTCTGACTGTGAATAGAAAAGTCTTAATCTCCTAATTTCATTTCTTTCTAAGGACATTACTACTGTATTACTTTTACACTGAAAGACATTTATTGTCTACTTTTATTAAAGTTAGTTTCATCTTGATGGACGAGGTAAAGCAAATGGACTTGTGGACATAATGCTTTTATTAAAAACCTTTGTAATAATCGTATTATACAAGTTATTAAGTATTCTTTTATGAAATGGAGCTTAAGCCCACATATTTTATATACGTTATGGACTGGCAACAGATATTTAAATCAATACCTTGAGTTATGTCCATTATCTTTCTGAGATTTCTTTTTTGTCTGCAATTTAATGATGCTGCTAAAAAGATAATTATTGAAGTTTTAACGCCGTGGATATAACTGTGATTGACAGTTACACAACGATTATAATGGACGTGTCTGTGAGTCAATACTATTAAGTAATTGTGATAAATGGGCAATTTGGCTTCATATAAAAAAAGAATAATAGAGAGGGGGAAAAACACAAAATGACACAAAATCATCTCACTTTTAAAAGTGATATTGCTGTTTAGCATCCTTATTTAATTCATTTGAGCAAACAAAATCTTACCCTAATAGACTAGCTATGTTTCTTCTTCTTTTTTGTATTCTTCTTCTTCTTATTATTATTATTATTATTATTATTTGTATGTTTTATTCATTAAAACAGAAAATAGCTCTGTTTTTTTCATGAAATTAGCATTTGCTGAAAATGGTGTAATTAAAATTCATGTTAAAGTTAGAAAAACATTACTCAAATAATCAATATTCAATAATAAATAATCATATTGTAAATAATCTACTTAGCATCCATCTTTCCATTAATCCATTATGTATACCACATATCTTATCTGTCAGACACCCAATAATAAATTATGGGCAATTTAAAAATGCCAATCATTCTACATTGTATGGCTTGTGTGGGGAAAAACCTTAAAAAAAATAAAAAACATTTACAGCATTTAGCAGACAACCTTATCCAGAGCATCTTACAATTTATCTCATTATACATCTGAGCAGTTGAATGTTAAGGGATTGCTCAATAGCCCAACAGTGGCAACTTTCCAATTAACCTTAACCACTGAGCTACCTCTGACTCTCCAGTACCTAAGTACCAAAAGAAAACCCACCAAGCAAGGAGAACATGCAGACCCCATGCATACCACTATGGGGGTTTTCAAGTCAAACTAGGACCTTTGATTGTGCTGATAACAGAATACAGTTATGAGTGTAAAAACACCCTTTATTTCTCTGTATAATCCCCTGTTACACTAATGCTCTTATTCCAGTATTTCACGAGTGTTAGGATACAGTACTGTACTTTCAAGGTAGAAAGGTTTCTCAATGTGCCAGAGCCATAATCAGACTGCCTCCTTCATGTCTGAAATGCTGGCTCCCAGGATCTCCTCTAAAGCATGTGGAAATGACTCAGAGTGAGGTCAGGACTGTACGGGGGATGTGACAATAACTCCCAGCCGAGTTCCAGTAATATCCAAGTTGTGTGTGAATGATTGTATGTGTTCTGTTCCCACAGACAGATGTGTCGCTTCTGCAAATTGGTGACAAGTTATCAGTAGATTTTCAAAGACAAGATGAATGGCCTTCTTTTGTTAATGTCAATCAGTTTTACACTTCCATTCATGAGAAAAATAAGTTGGACAATAGATCAGCTTGTGTCTGTTGTTGTCCCAAATACTTGCTCTTCTTTAAAAGGAGTAGAACCTAGTGTTGTTCTAGTTCTCCTGTTGTTGCCCATCTGCATCAAGGTTCAACACAGTGCATTTTTAAATGTTGTTCAGCTTATCATGGTTGTAAAGTGTGTGTATTTGTTCAAGATTCAAGATTTAAAGACTTTATTAATCCCAGAGGGAAATTGCTTTATTTGTGTTACTGTAGCTTGCTTGTTCTTGTTTCTTTTTCAGTTTAGTCCAGTCTGGTCATTCTCCTTTGATCACTCATTAAGTGATGTTTCCACCCTCAGAACTTCTCATACTGTTTTTGTTGCTGTTCTTGGTTCTGTTTAATCTTTCAAAATCGTCTGTGCCACACACCTGTGCCATGATCGAAAATACTGAGCTCACTCTCACTCACTCACTCACTATATAAAACTTGTACAGGGTAGCGGAAGGCCTGGATCCCAGTACACTTTGGGGTCTAGGTGGGGTACACCCTGGATGGCACCAGCGCACACACTCACAGACTATGCGATTTGTCAACTTGGAAATGCCAGTTAGCCTAATATGCATGTCTACAGACTTTGCTGGAGAAAACCCATTCTCAAACTTGGGGGTGTAAAGCTACAGCGCTAACCACTACACCACCGTGCCACCCACTGAGATCACATTTTCTCCATTAAGCTAAATTCCTAAATATTACACTGTTTACTTTTAAATATAATTAAGAGATTCACTTGGTACTGCATGTATAACTCACTGTAAGAACATGACCTAAGAACTAGCCTAAATTAAGCCTTGCAAATAGTAAGAAAATGAAGCTTACAATCCAGTGATCTAACCAACTTTTCTTCCTTCCTTTCTTTCTTTATTGATTGATGAATTGATTGATTGTTCAGTCTGTTGTAAAGCAAGAATGCCTGTAAGTAGCAACATTCTCTCTCTCTCTCTCTAAAAAAAAAAAAAAGATTTGAAATTATTTTCTTCATTTCTTCATCGATTTGAAGGTCATCACCTGGCAACCTGGCAAAATAAATACGGCTTAAAGAACATAGAGTAAGCATGGTATTATTTCAATAGTTTACCATAGAAGCAATATTGTAACTTGGTCTGTTCTTTTTGTTTCTGATACTGATGACAGGTTTATATATTATTATTATTATTATTATTATTATTGAGCCTTAACCTTTTTTATTTACTTTCAAGCTATGTTAAAGCAGGAGATCAGCAGAAGCTCAAAACCTATTTATGTGCTTTGGCCTTCAGAGGTATTAGGTTTTGCTGTTGCATAACTATGCCTCCAAGTCTTGGTGTTGAGTGTAGTTTTATCCTGTCCGACCTTTTTTAACATTTAATGTTTTTATTACTGCATCTGTATAAAAATACAATATACATACAGTAGTGGTTACAATTGAATAAAAACCCTTGCATTGTGTTTAATATGTGCTTCTTATTTGTCAAAAGAAGTTGCTTAATTTTCATTAACAGCAGAAATAGCTGCAAATTGTTATCCCAGGTTTAAATTAATGCGCTTGAACTTGTGTGGCAGACCTTCAGCATAATCAAATGATATTATGAATTGGATTTGTAAAGGTATTTTAACATTTATGTAAGGAGTCCCCAACAATAAGAAGCAATAACAGGAAATAGCGCTATACAAAAAATTGAATTGAATTGAATTTAAATATCTTAATTAAAATATTTTTAAAGTACAACTTTGTTGTTGAATTAATATTCATATTATCTAGCTTTTAAGAAAGATAATTTGTGGTGTTAATAATAGGAGCAAAGTTTATTGCTATATTTCAGATTTCTGGCTTCCTGGAGATACATAATACAAGCTGTTAAATTTCGAAGTGGTAAGCACTGAAGCTTTCTGAGTTGTGCTAATCATTTTTAATTTACTGATTTTAATCAGTTTTTTTTCTCCTTAGAATGGTTGAAGGTAAGAAACCAAAAGCCGTCAATACCCAATCAACTCATTGTAGAAGAAAAGGAAAACAGGTTTGCCATGGTGTCTTTGAACAAGGCCAAACCATCATGTCGCTGTGAAATTAATATAAATATAATCGACCTGTCACGTTATTGAATCAGAACTGAAGATATTACAGTGAAGATCGACCTGAATCATTACTTTGTTAACAATGAACATTAGACAACAAATAGACATCAGCTCAATTGTAAATTTTTGCATTGAAAATAGGTTTTTGGCAAATTATATTTTATTTCTGTATGTCCCTTTTCCTTCCTCTTTTTTTTGTACAACGCTTAGTATCTTTTTGTATACTTCTTTGTTATGCCTATTATAAATTAAGATTGGCTGTAAGTAGCAACATTAAAAAACAAATGAATGAATAAATTAATTATATTTTTTGTACAATGCTTCTGTCATCATAAATTAATTTATGTTGGATAAGTCAGAATGTGTAATGTGCTGGAACGCATGCTGGAAATTGCTGTATTGCACAGCTCAACGATATTCCTTATGTACTGTAAGTGCAGCTTATCTGACTCATGGTTCTCATGATACTAAATTGCATTTGAAGGTCATCAACTAAGTGTGTATTTAAGCAGAACATTCATGGCATTCACTTTATGAATGCTGTGAATATACATTAAAATAAGTCCAAAGCCTAGACATTTTTTAAGGGTTTGGATCGTTAAGAGTAATTAATTTAAAGGCATTCTTTAATCTTTAAAGGCATTTTTCATAGAAAATTGTTCATAGAAAGAGCAGAACACCTGAAAGGTATGGTTGGAGAGAGTATTATAAGGTGGAGTGGCATGGACAGGAGTAAGGAATAAAGGATGAAGAGTTAAAGGTTTAAGTACTGTAAGTATTACAGATGAAGTGGTACAGGTTAAACTAAGATGTACAAAATAGATTGTTATAAGATTTGAGATTAATTTGAGATTGAAGTAGTGTACCTGGTGATTTACTCTAAATCACAACAGTCAGTATAAAATGAAAGGCATGTCCACTGTAATGAGTGGGCCCTGATTAACCCCTATCAAATGTGGAATTGACACAAATGCTGCTTTTATTGCATCTTGTGGATTATCAAAACAGTAAAGAAAATTATTATTTTAAACAATCACTGTTTTGTTTACAGAAACAATCAGGTTCCAGGCAAGATCATGTAGAAATTCAAAATACAGTCCTAGGAGTCTGCAAATAATAATTAGTAGAAAAGATTGAATAGACCTATTGTGTGCGATATACACTGATCAGCCATAACATTAACACTGATTATCAATTATATACCAGTAAACTGGTGACATAATCATGGTTACCAAAGGCTCACCTGTGTCTGTGGAGACCAAAGGCCAGCTTGTCTGGTCTGATGTCTGATCCTACAGAAAAAAACACTGCAACACAAACCACAAAAAGCAACGGTGCTGGCAAGGATAGAATATCACCAGAACACACAGTGTACCACAGCCCACCACATACAGGTCCTGCAGGCAAAGACCCACCAACCCTTCCTCCAAACTCTCACCACATAAACAAGTCCAATATACACAGGCCCCTCCCTGCAACACACAGCCCCCAAAGGATCCAGTGCCAACTTCCTGGTGTCAGACTCAGGTTGGAGAAAGTGTTATAGAACAAGTTATGAATTGGAGCAAGTTTTACAGGTTGGGTGTAAAGTTTGAGTGAGTATCAACTGATATGCATAACACAATAGCAACCTTGTTAACAGAGTTAACACATAATTGTAAGTGACACTTTGGCATGATTACTTGCTCTTAAGTACACACTGACAAATGTCTTTTGTTTTTATTTAGCTCATGAATGTAAATAAATAAATAAATAAATACATTAAATAAATAAATAAAAATACCATTTTTCATAGTAAACTGTATGTGAGTCATTGCCTTTTTCCAAAAGTTCTTACAACAATGATAGATGCAAAAAATATCTAACCAGAATGGCAGTGAGATATTTGGTCCTCTGCCAATGCCGTATCATTCAGTCTGTTTGCGTAAATGGGGAGAAAACAATTTCTAGCAATAAACATATGTGGTGCAAGACTTTACGATTCACACAGCATCTATAAAGCTTAAAGAGTGCCTCCCACACTGGGATGGTTTAATCTGACCCCGAATTTTGACACTGACATTCAGACAATAAGCCCATTTTTAGACTACTCCTCCAGCAGTGACCTCTAATATGACCCCAACTCAGCTCAGATCAGATGTCCATCAAGTTACCCAAGAGAAAATCAATATCAGAAGAATACGGATGTATTTCTCAGACAGTTATCAGAAAGTAGTGAAAAACTTCTCTTTTTTTGCGCAAATGTTTAAATGTTGATTTTTAAAAGTTGTCTATATAGTATGTTTCTTTCTCGACCTTTCTCAAACTCTAAGGCCTAGCAGAGAGTTGCACCAGTCAGGGCTCTGACATGCAATAGTTTAAATGTATAATGTACCAGTTGCCAGTTGCACAGTTAAGTTCATTTAAAAGATTATCACCTGATTGTTTCCAGCTGTGGTGTACACTTGACACCCTTGTTTTACTCAGTTTCTGTTTATCATTTCTGTTAATCATTTGTGGTCACGGTACAGAATGGAGTATGTGTTACAAGTTAACACAACCCTTCCACAATGATCCACGAGCATATATCTCATGGACTTCCTTCCCTTCACCACAACCATCATCAACTATTCCATATCATCTGGACATGTTCCTGCTGCTTTTAAGAAGGCAAGGGTTATTCTCATCCTCAAGAAACCCTGTCTGGATCCAGCAAAAGTCAGTAACTATCACTCCTCTCTTTTATTACCAAAATTCTTGAAAGGACTGTATATTCAAATGTCTCTTTATCTCTCACAGAACAACCTTAATGATCCCAACCAATCTGGATTCAAAGTGGCACATTCCACAGAGACTGCCCTTCTGTCAGTCACTTAGAAGCTTCATGCTGCTAGATCAACTAATCTGTCATCTGTCCTCATCCTCCTGGACTTGTCAGCTACATTTGACACCACAGGATTCTATTATCTATTCATACAAGCCTTGGAATCTGTGGAACAATGTGGTAATGTTTTGCTTCTTACCTAGAAGGTCTTATGAGGTGACATGGATGGGATCCACATCGGGCTCATGCAGACTCTCTACTGGTGTCCCACAGGGCTCAGTATGTGGTCCTCTTCTGTTCTCCCTCTATACCTGGTCTCTTGGTAAGGTCATATCATTGCATTTTAATTTTCATACCATTGTTATGCAGATGACACACAACTTATTCTCTCCTTACCTCCCTCAGACACTCAGGTTTCCACCCGGATCTCAGCATGACTGGCAGACATCTCATCTTGGATGGAAGCTCATAACCTTACTTGCTCTTGTCAATTGCTTCTTTACAACATCAGAAGAATCCGCCCATTTCTTTCTTCACAGGTTACTCAGGTGATTGTTCAGTCCCTTGTTATTTCAAGACTGGACTACTGCAACAGGTCTGCCTCTGTCCACCATTCGGCCTCTGCAGCTGATCTAGAATGCAGCAGCACGTCTTGTTTTCAACCGTCCCAAGTTCTCCCACACCACCCCACTTCTCTGCTCTCTGCACTGGTTTCCTGTAGCTGCACGCATCAAATTCAAAACCCTGATGCCTACAAAGCTAAAAATGGCCCAGCACCCATTTACCTCTCTGCTCCAATTACACCATGTGTCAGTAAGTTGGAATAAGAGCTACAAATTGGCAATTTGGAGTGTTATGGCTTAGTGTTAGTTACTGATTAGTAATTCAGACTTCACCCAATAATCTACTACTGACCCCTGTAAGTGTTAAAGTTTGGGTGTTACAGGATGGAGTATGTGTTACAGAGAAGTTTTATGGCTAATGTTATAGGCAGTGGTCGAATTGTAAAAACATTCAAGGGGGTGGACACTAACCAACCAACCATACAAAATTATTGTGAAATATGTCACATTTTTAATAACAGTTTTATTAACAAAATATAAGATTTATTAAATCAACTTGGAGCCATAAAAACAAAACACAGGCATTTAAACATGCAATTGTCAAAACTATCATTTGATGCTTTCCATGGCTTTCATCTGGGGAGGATTATAAGAGTATAATAAAAATCGATATAAACATTAGGAAGGAAATAATTTTATTTAATATTAGCATAGTTTTGTATGACTATGCACAAGTCTCTCTCTCTCTCTCACACACACACACACACACACACACACACACAATTCATCAAATTACTATTATAGCATTTAAAAATCTATTGTTGACCCTTTTGCACTCAAGCATGTAGGTGAAGCCACAAAGTCTAAAAAAAAAAAAAAAAGATTCTTTTTTAAATCGAGAATGAAATTACACACATTAGGTAAAGAACGTGCCTTTTATAATCATGAAAGCTGTCAGTCATTTCAAAAACAAATATGTTAAACTGAATGATTCGTTTTTATCGCGTCTTCACTGAGAGTATTTGTGCATATGTATCATACCTTCAGTTCTCTTCTTTTTTAAATATGTCAGAAGCTGTGCTTGAACTGTTCTCTTTGCCATTGCGAAGATTTTGATTGGCTAATCGCCATTATTAGTTAGAAGATGATCATACATAATATTTAATTTTCATGACATGAAAATATTACATACAGTAATCAGAGGTGGGTAGTAACAAGTTATATTTACTCCGTTACATTTACTTGAGTAACTTTTAGAAGAAAATGTACTTCTATGAGTGGTTTTAGTGCACCATGTTTTTTACTTTTACTTGAGTAGCTTTGTGAAGAAGAAACGCTACTCTTACTCTGCTACATTCGGCTACACTCGACTTGTTACTTTTCTAACCATTTATTCTACACATGCAGCCGGTGGATCTACCACCTGACTGGTTCACCAATCAGATGCAGAAACAATGATCACATGATTTCGTTTGACCAATCAGGTCTTTAGCCGGTGTACTATAAATTCATCCTACTTGTGAATGTCATGCACACTCAATCCGCGACCGACACTAGGACCCGGAAGTAATGCGGTCGCGAACCCGGAAGTATAAAAGAAGTAAACAAACCACAACAAATCGCTCAGTCATTGAGTTCGCCCATGCCGCCTCGGATGCGTTCGCCAAATCGTGAGT
>JAQMYJ010000016.1:5779865-5791294 GCA_030014305.1 Clarias laeviceps | reverse complement strand
CATTAAGTTTACTGAAAGTAAAAACAGTTGAAAGTCAGAGGACGTTTCTTTTTTTGCTGAGTATATATATATAAAAACATCGACAAAACAAACTTTTAGACAAAACAAACTTTTGTACATAGTTATACCTTCAAAATGCATTAGGCAATGTAAATACCAGAGCTAACTTGTAATTATGACAGCCCTGTTTATACATTCTAGATATGTAGTGAACTATTCAGAATGTCTCTGCACACCATGTCACTGTACAGAACATATAAAAAAATGTCAGCATTGCTCTTTCAAGGCCCTTCAGGTAGGAATGATGGTTTCTCTTTGTAAGAATTGTTAGATTACACTTGTTCCAGTACACACTGATTGGATTTATATTTAATTTACATTAAATAAATTAAAAAACATTTTTTTAAAAATGGTGTATAAACACCATTTTTTATATGGTGTTTATACAGTGGACAATACTTTGTAATAAAGCAGAATTTGTTGCTGTCATTCAAGCTTTCAATCTGATTCACTCGACTTCAGTCCACAAAGGAATTACTAATCTGCCAGATGTTTCAGAGGAACTCACTCGGTTTGGCACAGATTGTTATAAATGTGTCCTGCTAGCATTATTTGTCATGATAGCTGCTTAATGTAACATTACATTACATTAAAGTAACATGTAACTATAAAACAGAGACGATGTACTGTAGGCGGCACAGTGGTTTAGTGGTTAGCACTGTTGCCTTGCACCTTCAAGTTCTGGGTTTGATTCCTGCCTCAGGTCTGTGTCTATGGAGTTTGTATGTTCTCTCCCTGCTTTGTAGATTTCATCCGGGTACGCAGGCTTTCTCCCACAGTCCAAAGATATGCAGGTTTTTCTAATTGGTGTTCTCAAATTTCCAGTAGTTTGTGAATGAGAGTGTGGGTGTGTGTACAGTATGTGTGTGCGATGGATTGGATTGGCGCCCTGTGCAGGCTGTTCCCATACCTCGTGCCCTAAGTCTCCTGGGAAAGGCTCCAGGTCCTTGACCTGTATACAGGATAAAGCGGTATAGACAATGAGTGATTATGATAGAGACAATGTAAGATAAATATTCATGCAAACTAGAGCACACTTGTTTCATAGCTATACCTACAGTAATAGGAACAAGCTCATACTATAGTAGCTATCCAGTGATGGAACAATATTTTACAACTATACATGAATTTTCATGATAATTAATTACACTGTAACACCTGCAGTGATGGTTTTATGATAGATATTTTTTTTGCAAAGTGTGTATAAAAAAAAAAAATCAGAAACTTACTTACTTATAGAGAAACTTTTTTATTTTTTACTTATTCTTCATTCTTTATTTTTTTAACATTTAATCACTAGTTTGTAAGAAATTTAGAAACACTTAGAACCTGATAAGCACAATTTGGTAAATGTATTTATATCTTAGAGATTGCTTAAAGATTAGGACTCATTAAATAATGAGTAATATGGGCTTTCAAAAATGTTAATGTGTAAAAATGTAATCCTTAGACATGCTTTGTTTATTTTGTCAGAAGTTAATAATACATAAATCTGCCATCCTGTTCCAAAAGGAGTATGGCAATGATGGATACGCTAGCACCATTAGCTTTTTAGTGTGTAAACACTCAGGAGACTTCAGATATGCAAAATGCTCCCATTATTTTAGAACACCTGCCAAGGGGTAGGATATATTAGGCACCAAGTGAACAAGGGCAAGGGCCTTTGACAACGGCCATCGTTAAAAAGCTTTGTTAGAGCATCTCTAAAATCGCAGGTCTTCTGGGGTGTTTCTGCTATGCGGTGGTTAATATGTACCAAAGGTAGTCTATGGAAGGACAACTTGGTGAACTGGTGACATGAAGTCGTCGTGGCTGTCCAAGGCTCATTAATCTGCATGGTAGCAAAGACTAGTCTATTTGAGCCAATCGCACATAAGGGTGACTGTAGCATGATGACCCCTGCCTATTATCAATAACCATGTGAATGTAAGAACTAGACCATGGAGCAATGGAAGAATGTGGTCTGGTTTTATAGATCATATTTTCTTTTATAACACGTGGATGGCTGGACATGTCTGTCTCACTTACCTGCACAATAGATGGCTCTAGGATGCACTATGAGAAGAAAGCATGCCGTTGAATGTATTAATGTTGATGTTACTTTGACACATAACACCTACTAAAAATTGATGTAGACCAAATATTTCCTGATAGGAGTGGCTGTAGAAATCCTGGAGTGGCCCAGCCAGAGTTTGGTCCTGAACCCAGTAGAGCAACCTATCTAGTTGAGCTTGAATGATTTTGCCAAAGACGAAGGGAAGAACCAAGCATGGAGAATCATTAACAAGCAGACATGAAGCTGCCAAAGGTGCTGAAGCCTTTAAAGCTCAGAGCATTTTAGGCATTATTTGTTTTGCTGTTTTTAAATAAACATATATAGGGCTCAGGATTGTACAGTATAGAGTGACATATACTTTTTTTTACAAAATAGGCAATATGATGAGCTGAATATTAGTTCATTTTAATCATATTCTGGTACTGGTAAATATTTACCCTTCTTAAAATTAATGATAACTTTTGTTCTACCAGACATATCCGAAAACCCAAATGCACGTTTTGAAGTCTGAAGCCTCCCCATTAACACACATCAGCAAAGCTTCCATTTACAGTAAAAACACTTTTTAAAAATCTTCATTGACCAATGCTGTGTTTCCGGCAGGTAGCTGTGCCGCTTGAGTTTTAAGAGTTCAAAGTGAGCGATCTGAATATTTATGTACTTTTATTATTTCAGTTTTTTTTAAGTACTAAAAATACCTGTTTTTACTTTGTTATTGTGGAGTATTGTGTGTAGAATAAGGAGAAAATTGTATTTTAATTAATTTTAAGATCAGTGTGAAACATAACAAATGTGGAAAACTTGAAAGAGTGTGAAAACTTTCTGCACTGCATGCGCTTTTATTTCGACACCAAAATCCATTTAGCACTAAAAACAGGTACTTTTCAAAAATATTTTCACACTGTACAATGCCATAGGCTTCCATCCCTAAAAGCCAAGAGAGGACATATTCACTTTAAAATTAGTTATACTATGTACAATACTTGTTTTTCATAGTTTGAATATTGTGAAAAGGTTCAAATTTCTAGGCTTAAAGTGTCCCACTCTAATAAGCTAATTAAGCCATAACACCTGCAAAGGGTTCCTGACCCTTTAAATGGTCTCTTAGTCTGGTTCAGTAGGAAGCACAATCATGGGAGACAGCTGACCTGACAGTTGTGCAGAAAGCCATCATTGACATCCTCCATAAGGAGGGGAAAGCCTCAAAAAGTAATTGCAAAAAAAAGTTGGATGTTCCCAAAGTGCTGTATCAAAGCACAATAATAGAAAGTTATGTGGAAGGCAAAAGTGTTGAAGAAAATGGTGCACAAGCAGCAGGGATGACCGCAGCCTGGAGAGGATTGTCAAGAAAAGGCCATTCAAAAGTGTTGGGGACTTTCACAAGGAGTGGACTGAGGCCTGTTGCTCTGGTCTGTTGCTCAGTGGTCCAAAGTCCTCTTTTCTGATGAGAGCAACTTTTGCATCTAATTTGGAAACAAAGGGCCCAGTGTCTGGAGGAAGAATGGAGAGGCACACACTACAAGATACTTGAAGTCCAGTGTGAAGTTTCCACAGTCTCTGTTGATTTGGGGAGCCAAATCATCTGCTGGTGTTGGTCCGCTGTGCTTCATTAAGTCCAGGGTCAACGCAGCCATCTACCAGGAGATTTTGGGGCACTTCATGCTTTCTTCCACAGATGAGCTTTATGGGGATGCTGACTTCATTTTCCAGCAGGACTTGGCACCTGGCCACACTGCCAAAAGCACCAAAACCTGGTTCAATGACCGTGGAATTACTATGCTTGATTGGCCAGCAAACTCGCCTAACCTGAACGCCTTAGCAGTGAAAACAGGCTGATACTGTAGCTTCCATGCCACACCGCACTGAAGCAGTAATTGCTGCAAAAGAGGCCCAAACCAAGTACTGAGTACATATGCATACTTATACTTTTCAGAGGTCCAATATGTTCTATGTACAGTACAATCCTTCTTTTATTGATTGCATGTAATATTCTAATTTTCTGAGATTGTGGATTCGCGGTTTTCATGAGCTGTATGCCATAATCATCTCAATTATGACAAATCATGGCTTGAACTAGCTTGCTTTGCATGTAATGAATCTCTTATATTAGTTTCACCTTTTAAGTTGCATTACTGAAATAAATTAACTATTGCACGATATTAAAAATTTTTGAGTTCCCCTTGTATGTAGTATAGTTTATTTACTTACCACATAATGGCATATTTGACATCAAAATGCTTGTTAGTTTATCAATAATGGAAATTATTTATTTATTTATTTTTATAGAAAGAAAGAAAATTAGGTTCTGAAATTGTGCGGTGAAATACAGTACTTTCACTATGTTCTGTGAAATTATGTAATAAAAATTATCTACAAAATCCACTTTCACTATATTCATAAATCTTCGCTTTGGTCTTCTTCTAGACCTTCTGCCTGACCTCAGCATCCTTCTACCGATATATGCACAATCTCTCCTCTGAACATGTCCAAATCACCTCAATCTGGCCTCTCTATCTCCAACACTTCTAACATGGGTTGTCCCTCTAATTGGCCTAATTTTTGATCCTGTCCATCCTTGTCACTCCCAAAGAGAACCTCAGAATCTTAAGCTCTGCTACCTCCAGCTCTGCCTTCTGTCTTTTCTTCAGTGCCACTGTCTCTAAGCTGTAGAGCTTCGCTGGTCTTATCACTGTCTTGAACACCTTTACTTTCATTCTCGCTGACACTCTTTTATCATACAACACCTGCCACTTTTCTCCACACATTACAACCTGCATGCACACCTCTCTTCACCTGCTTTCCCCAATCTCCATTGGTCTGGACCATTGACCCTAAGTCTTGCAGCTTCTTTACCTCTGCTCCCTACAGGCGAGGGGAATGCACCATTCTTGTGTTGGTGTGGACCAGAATGAGAGGAATCCCAGCGCAGATGAGTGACTACAGCACGAGGATCAACAAGTGGGAAATCAGTCAGCGGGGTGTAAGAGCCAAACCGCAACATGAGAGCCATAGTCAAAAGGGGAAGCGTACATTGGATAACCGGGAAATCAAAGAGCAAGGCGACAGAACCAAAAACATGAAACAAAAGCTGTATTCAAAGGGGATGTCTTGGGTCGTGAGCATGACTTTTTCCCCCACCCTGTAATTAGGGGCCTGAGAGCGCCTGCGGTCAGATTGCCTTTTTCTAGCCTCTGCTGACCCATAATAGCAGCCAGGTCTTTTTGCATAGGTTTGGGCAGACGGGGGCATTGACCTCCTCCTCCTGGGAAGGAAACAAGGGTGGCTGATACCCTAGACAGCACTGGAAGGGAGACCGACCAGTAGATGATGAGACTTGTGGGCATACTCAAACCAAGGAAGGAACTTGCTCCAAGAGATGCATCCCATTTAAAACCCTGAGGAAAGGTTGGGGGTGGCCAAGGTTTGTAGTTTACTAAACGCCTTCCAAAATTGATACGTGGACTGTGGGCCATTGTCTGGGCCAATGTCCTAAGAGAGGCCATGGAGCTTGAAAACATGAATCATCATGAGTTCGGTGGTCTCCTTGGCGGGTGGGAGTTTTGGCAGGGGAATGAAGTGAGCGGCTTTAAAGAACTGATCCACCACAGGCATAATGCAGGTGTGGTCAGTGGATGTGGGTAACCCTGTGACGAAGTCTAGAGCAATATTGGACCAAGCTGGGCGGTATGGGATAGACAGAGGTCTAAGGAGGCCTGCTGGGCTATGTTGATATTTTTGTTTCTCATAAAAATGTTGTATGCTGCCACAAAGCTGGAGATGTCCTCCTTGACCGTGGGCCACCAAAACCGCTGCTGGACTTGCACCATGGTCCGAGCTGAGCCAGGGGGACAGGAGATTTTCGAGCTGTGCACCCATTCACGCAGAGGGAGGGGAATGAAGAGGTTATTAAGGGGTGTTACTTGGCCACGGTTCATGAGACAGGGCTTGCTTGACCTTGGTCTCGATGTTGAGCTCAGCAGAGGTGAGCAAGCAGGGAGGAGGCAGAATATTGTCATCGGCGGTGGAGTCAATGGTGACCGTAAACTGTCTTGAGAGCACGTCTGTCTTGGAGTTTTTTGACCCTGGACGATAGGAGAGGATAAAGTTGAACCTGGAGAAAAAGAGTGACCACCAAGCCTTTGAACCTCTTGGCGCCATAATTCCTTTCAGCGGGATTTAAGCAGTGAGAGAAGAGGGAGCAGGGGTGCAGCTTGTTATTTTGTGAAGATCTCTGGGAAAGGACACCCTCTACCCCCTTGCTGGAAGCGTTGACGTCCATGACGAACTGGCGTGACGTGGCCGGGATGGTGAGGATATGCCAGGATATGGTGAGGAGATAAGCAGGAAATCAGAGAGCGAAGCGGCAGAACCAAAACGTGAAACAAAATCCATAGTCTGGAAGAGGAAGTGCAAGATCAAAACTGAGAAATCAAAGAGCGAAGCAATAATGAGGAAACAAAGCAAACTTGGCAATGTTAAAACTATGAAACAAAACATGAGAGAATTGAGGCAAATAACACACAATAATGCGAGACCAGTGTGAAGACAAGGTGGAAACAGATTCTTTCAACATTGCTCTCTCTTGCTGCAGCTAACCTTTATTCCTCTGCTTTCCAGAGCATACCTCCACCTCTCTAGATTTTCCACCATCTGTTCCCTGCGCTCGCTACAAAGCACAATGTCATCTGCAAACAACACAGTCCTTGGATACTCCTGTCTAATCTCATCTGGCATCCTGTCCATCATCAGAGCAAACAAAAAGGGACTCAGAGGTGCGCCCAATCCTTGATGCACTACTATTCCCATACTATTCACTACTATTCCCACAGATTAATTGTATGGCTCATCAGCTTTATTCTTTAAGTTTGCCACATCTCCCTTGTTCTTCAGCACCAATAGTACTTCTCCTTCATTCCTCTGGGATCCTCTCACTCTCCAAGATCTTGTTAAATAGATTAGTCAGAAACTCTTCTGCCACCTCTCCCAAGCACTTCCAGACCTCCATAAGTATGTCATGAGGACCAACTGCCTTTCCACCCTTCATCCTCTTCAACGCCCTCTTCACCTCACTCTACTTCCTGCTCTACAACAGTCATCTCTTCTCCTCTTTGATCTCTTTCATTTTCCTCATTCATCAATTCTTTAAAGTACTCCCTCCCATCAACCTTTTGGCACCTGTACATTTCCATCCCTATCTTTAATCACTCTAACCTCCTGCATATCATTCCCATCTCTAGCTCCCTGCCTCGCCAACCTGTATAGATCCACCTCTCCCTCCTTACTGTCCAACCTTGCATACAAGTCCTTATATGCACTTTGTTTGGCCTTTGGCACCTCTACTTTCACCTTACACTGCATCTCCCTGTACTCCTGGCTACTCTCTTCAGTCCTCTCAAAACCCCACTTCTTCTTAGCTATCTTCTTTTTCTGTATACACTCCTGGACTTCCTCGTTCCACCACCAAGTCTCCTTTTCCACTTTTCTCCTTTCCTGATGATACACAAAGTACCTTCCTACCTGTCTCCCTGATCACATTAGCTGTAGTTGTCCAGTCAACTGAAAGCACTTCCTGACAACCCAGAGGCTGTCTCAACCCACCCTCAGAAAACTACACAACATTCTTCCTTTTTCAACTTCCATCAAATTTGTCTCAATGCTTCCATTTATGTTATATTCCAAGTCAATGATACTAGTTGTATCTAGTTGTATGTAACTACATCATAAACAACATTATTAAAGAAAGAATCCTTTATCTAGCAAGGTTTTGCTGCTCTGCTTTCTGCTTGTTACAGCACCTTAATATTCCTCATTGTGTGCTGTCCATTGCTGTAAATAATGCACTACTGTATATGTAGAGTCGGAAAAGGAAAATGAATCCTGCCGCATTCACGGCTTCTTTATTTATCATAGTACCAAAGTTTAGACATTTTATTGTTAAGTCTTCTCCCCCTAAGCTCATCATGGATTTTTTTTTTCCATATTGATTTTTCAAAAGCATTTTATATGTTGGGATGCATTTGCATTTTATTTACAATATAAAGAAATGAAATAACTGCAGGACTACTGAAGAACTAAATACTACTATATATTTACAGTGTTGGCCATAAGTATTAAGCCATGAATTATAGTTCTCCCTGTGCAAAAAACATGGGATCTGATTGAAAAGTTGTACTTATAAGAATTAACTGGTTCAGACAATGGATGGAACAAATATGTTGCAGGACTTTCACTTTCTAAAGCATGGGTGGTTAAACTAGGCAATTCTCAAGTGAACTGCAAAGTTTTGGAGTCCATGAAGCAGGCATAGACTATAGCTCCGTAAAAGTCTGTTTGACTCTATACCCAGCCAGATCAGGTGGATTTTGAAGAATAAAAGTAAATATTGATTATTGTAAAGCAATTTAATCACCAAAAAAAATCTTATTATCTTGTCATTACTTTTTAAGAACTGAAAATGTCGTTAAAATTAAAACTGAATTTTACTTTTGACTCACTGTACATACAGTATATTTTTTGTCTAAATGCAATCTTTTTGTAAAAAAAAGAATAAAGATAAAAATCTTGATTTTAGAATTGGAAAAATTATAGTGATTAGCTACCAATTTTCGGTGTAATTTATGAATAAATAAATACAGTAAATAAGTCACTGCGATTTCTGCACAACCTCGCTAGGCTTCGTCTTTTAGCAAAGTTGTATGCAAATATTTTTTTAGGCAGCCAAACTAAAAATTCCCACCTGATTTAAAAAAAGTTTTTTATTTATTTATTAATTTATAATGAAATTCTTCCTCATGCTCTGTATGTTGTGTACTAACTGTTAATCAGTGGTAAATTACCAGTCATTTTCATTGCACAGCTGCTTCGCATTTGTTAGTAGCCTTAGACCATAGACATAGAGCTACTCATAGAATATCTCAAACATTAACATTCAACAAATGTTAAAACAAAATCTCTCAAATTCATACAGTGGCCAGGTAGTATGGGTTGTAGCAACTCACCGACAGCAAGTCTCAAACCCAGATCCTCTGAAAATCAATAGCCTTAGCCACCTGAGCTATGACTCCCACATTTTAGAACAAATGTTTTCTTGTAAAAATATGTCCCCTAGATGGTAGCACAAAATTTCAGGTTTATCCAAACTTACATCTAAGCTTTTTTATAATGAAACTTGCAGCACACTGTTTTCTCAGTCATCTTCCATATCATCAACCATTCCATATCATCTGGTCATGTTCCTGATGTTTTTAAGAAGGCAAGGGTTATTCCCATCATCAAGAAACCCTGCTTGGATAAAGCAGACATCAGCAACTATTTCTTTATAAAATTCTTGAATGGAATGTTTACAACCAAATGTGTCTTTATCTTTTGCAGAACAACTTCAACTATCCCAACCAATCTTGATTCAAAGTGCCACATTCCACAGAGACTGCCCTTCTGTCAGTCACTGAGAAACTACATGCTGCTAGATCAGTTAAACCTGATCCTCATCCTCCTGGACCTGTCAGCTGCATATGATACAGTGAACCACAAGATTCTGTTATCTATTCTTACAAGGATTTTGTGCAACGGCATGGCAATGGTTTGCTTCTTACCTAGAAGATAGGTCGTATGAGGTGACATGGAGGGGATCCACATGTGCCCCATGCAGACTCTCTACTGGTCCCACAGGGATTAGTACTGTGTCCTCTCCCGTTCTCATCAGTTGAAGCTTAATCTTAGTAAAACCGACTGCTATTCAACCCTGGTGATTCATCCACCGATCAAGACCTTGTGATCTCCCTGGACAATAATCTGATCACTCTTTCAGCCACTGCCTGCAATCTTGGGGTAACACTGGACAATCAACTGTCATTTTCTCCACACATTGCTAACCTTACTTGCTCCTGTTGATTTCTTCTTTACATCAGAAAAATTTTTTCCCAAGCAAAAGGGTCAATATCACTATAAAGTGCCTTCGAGCCTTCATAATTTCAAATACATGAATAAATAAATAGTAGGCGGTGTGGTGGCTTAGTGTTTAGCATTGAGGCATCGCACTTCCAGAGTTGAGGGTACGATTCCCGCCTCGGGTCTGTGTGCATAAAGTTTGCATGTTGCATGTTCAGTCCACAGATATGCAGGTTAGGCTATTTGATGTTCCCAAAAATTGCCCATAGTGAGTGTGTGGTGTGTGCATGTGTACCATGTGATGGATTTGAACCCCGTCCAGTATGTACCTGGCCTTGTGCCCAAAGTTTCCTGGATTAGGCTCCACGTTTCCTGAGACTATGTACAGGATAAACAGTATGCTTGAATGCTGATGAAAGAATAAATAAACAATTACATAAATCTGAGATTTTCCATTTAACTTCATACCAACTTTATTAAACAGCCAAATTTCAGCAGTTTTTTATTATTATAAATTAACTGCATATGGACAATGCGTATAAGCAAATCTCAGAATTTGTTCACCCTGTCATGGACAGATTCAAAGTTTTCTGATGTAGCGATTATAAAAAGTACATTCAGAAAGATAAAGTGACCTCTTCTCAACAATATATTTTAGTTAATGGGACAAGTCTGTTGATAATAAAATTGATCCAAAATGGGGCAAAAAAAAAAAAACACATACAGTACAGTATATCCATGTCATAGGCTGACTGATGACAGCGTGAACGATGACAGGGTAGACATTTTTGATAAAGTTAGCATTTAATGAGTACATGGTCGACCTTTAGTTAGTAAAGTGATTCACTTTGGAAGGGGACTGTGTACTATTTATCACATATATTTTATATTTAAATGTTTCTCAAAGGGACCTCCACGGTCTGGGTTTGAAGGCCAGGTTCTATTCCCATTTCTGTGTGCATGGAGTTTGCATGTTGTCCCTGTGCTTGGTAGGTTTCCTCCAAGCAATCCCCAAAGACAGGCAGATTAGGCTAACTGCCATTCACAAATTACCCATAGTGTGTGCATGTGCCCTGCAATGGATTGGCACCCTGTCCAGGGCGTACCGTGCCTTATGCCCTGAGTCTCCTGCGATAGGCTCCAGGCCCCCCGCGAACCTATATACAGGATAAAGCAGTACAGACGATGAGTGAGTGAGGCAGTTACCCCAACCATAGGTGAGGTGATGAAGGGTTTTAGCTGTGATGTGTGGAAGACTGGATGGATCCGGAGCGCCGGACAGGATTGATCCGTAAAGTGATGCGGTATGGGCCGATGAACCTTGGTGATATCTTCTGTGAAGATCTTTTGGTGTGCAGATGGAGGTTTTTAGTTGATAGCCATACCTTGTCACCTACTTGGTACAAACGTCCCGGAGGGTGTCGAC
>JAQMYJ010000016.1:5759472-5776823 GCA_030014305.1 Clarias laeviceps | reverse complement strand
TAGACCCTTCATTTCTTTGTAAGTGGGCAAACTTAGAAAATCTGTAGGGGATCAAATACTTATTTCCCCCACTGTAAGTAAATAGAGAACTTCTACTTTTACTTGTGTAATATTTGCCCTTGGGAATCTCTACTTTTACTTAAGTACAAAATTTGTGTACTTTGCCCACCTCTGAACAGATGCTGTCCATCTCTCAAGTATGTTACATGAGGCAGAACCAAAAAAAAAACAGATTGTGTTACATCTTGTGTAAACACCTTAAATAAATGAATATACACTGTTTTCTCTGCGTATGTCTCAACATTCCCACACTTGCAGATTTGTAAAAAAGTTATGACTTAAGGTTGGGTTGAAGTTAGAGAATAAACCTATGGTTTGGGTGAAGCACAAACATAGTGCCCAAGGTTATATGAATTTCTTATTCAAACATGCTGGAGCATTAATAATTAATTTGAGGGAAATGCATTCAGGAAAGCTGGTTACATTTCAGAAAGTACAAAGATTGTCTCAAATTGCAGGGATGGCAAAGTTAATATTTAGTTGGGGATTTACATGGCATGGTGTTAGTCTAACTAAAACTGAACTTTTAAAATAAATGTAAATATGTTAGTCTGACTGACATTGTACTAAACTGAACTTCTTAAAGTTGATAATGTGGTTAATATGGGTGCAAGTTGAGCTACTCTGGCATGTATATCTCAGTCAGACTCAGGCGCTCTGCATACGCTCCACAGTTCAGGCTTTGACCTGAAAGTCGAACAAAATGCACAACAGAAGAAGATACCCCTAATAACATGTTCTGTTGTCTGCCTTCTGATAATACCATAACTGCCAGGGATAGTGGCCATCTCTCTTCAAATAGTACATGACGTACAAAATGCTTTGTACCATTCTGTAAAGTTGTCTCTGGTTTTAATGCTCACTAGGTAAATTGTTTGTTGAGTGTTTGGATCTGTGACCTAATACTGTAAGTCACCCAGAAATACAATACTAACAAGCTGAAAGGTGCATATCGACACCGGTCATAGTGGAGTCAGTCACTGTGCTTGTGTACTGGGACAGCAGTACAATTAAAAGTCGAGCTATAACCATAACCATGAATATAGTTCAATTTAACTGTGCATATAAACATACAAAGATACTACACTGGAATTGATATTTTAAGTCGTTAATACAGAATTATAAGACACAAAGTCATATGTAATACTAATACTTAATAGTAAGACATACTGTAACTGCTACATTATTACATATTTAAGATACCAGATTATGACACAAAGTTATAATTTTGAGCTACGATATCTAGCTCAAAATGATTTTAAAGGATACGTCACAGTTATGAGTAATAACAAACTTAGTCATAACCATGAAATGCAAATTCTTATGTTCTAATTGCAAGATGGCATCTCAATTTTAAGTTTTATGTTCTAATTTTAAGTTATAACTGAACAAGACTCAATCTTGCGATTCTTGTGAACAATATATAAAAATAATGACTGCTCATAATTATGTCCTAAATATGCCTTAATTTTGACAGCAATTTTACAATTATAAAATCATATCTTGAACTGGTGACATTTCATTGTTTTGTTTGTTTGATTGTTTTTTTTCATAAGTCTGCATTATGTTAATGTTGGATGGTACAGCAGTAGCTCGGTGGAGAAGTTGAAGGATTGCTGATCAGAAGGACCCTGGTTCGAACCCCAATGTTAAGGCAAGGTCCTTCAACGATTCAGGCATAAACCTAACCACATAAGAAACTACCACTGAAACAAGTAATGTTTCTCCAGAGAATTGTGTCGCCTGATAACAGGGGGATGGACCCTAAACCATAACAAACTGTTAAGGAGTATACTGTAATTGGGAGTCATGCAAGATTATTACTACACACATACATACACACATACATACGCACACAGTGTCTAAAAATAATTTACAATATTCTTTATTAATATTCATGGTTATTTCACTAATCAATTATTAAATGTGCATTATAATGAATAGTAGCACTTCGTAGTAGTAGTAGTTCGTATTTATGTCACATTATATGGAATTGATGAGGGATGATAAGATTGCCTCACAAAGATATTGTTATAAAATAGAAATTTTCACTTTCATAGAAGGTTTTACTTATGCTGGTTTTATTTATTTCTACAAGATCATATCAGGGACTGAAATATAAATCTTCCCTCTCCACTTCAAGTGAGTGAGAGCATTATAATTGACCTCCACAGTTTAAAGTGAAGCAAGGCTTTGCTGTCCATGAACACCCGAACTACTGAAGGATGCTTGGAAAAAAGTTCTGAACCTGTTCAT
Source organism: Clarias laeviceps (assembly GCA_030014305.1). Classification (NCBI taxonomy): domain Eukaryota; kingdom Metazoa; phylum Chordata; class Actinopteri; order Siluriformes; family Clariidae; genus Clarias; species Clarias laeviceps. The sequence continues at coordinate 5,774,507 of JAQMYJ010000016.1, read as the reverse complement.
GAAAACCTCATAAAGAAAAATGTTGGTTTTGAGAAAAAGGAATAATAACCATTTGTCTGTAAACCCTTTGTTCAACAGCACAAGTAGTTTAATTTCAGGGTTGAAAATAGAGAGTGGAAAAAGATTTAGTTTGCTTGGAGTGATCATAGTTAACAATGTACAAATGGAGAGTGTCAGAGAGGGTAACTGCGTTTGTGTTTTTTTGTTTATTCAGATACCTGTTATTACAAGTGTCTAGGTTCTAATTGATTTAAAGATCTAGTAGTTATTTGGTTGTTCTGCATGTAATGTCAGGATATATATTTTTTTCTTTAATGATAAGCAGACAATTGTATTTCCAACATTTTCCCCCATGCATACTTTCAGACTACAGATCAAGCTGTCATTTGCCTGTGCACATGCAATAATAGTGGCTCTTTTTTAATGAATGGAAATTATTGTAGCTTGTCTTGTCTGTAAAAAAATATATAATAATAATGAAATGGTTGTACCTGTCATATATTTTTAAATTACTACACATCTCAAAGGGATTGGAAATCAGGAGATCAGTCCTGCTGAATACACATACACACACACTGCTCAGGTCCCAGGGGAAGAGATATCTAACGTATCCATAGTTGTACTTCATCGCAGATATTCACAGACATGGTCACATTGTATTGATTAATATTCTATAACTGCAACTCAGAATGCAGTTCCAGCCGTAATCCAAATCACAGGTTTGTATTATTATGCTTTTTTTTTTTTACATGTTATAACATGTTATTGTTTCTATAGTTACAGATATGTTTATTTAATGGTAATGGAATTTGGAGTCTGCAGTTTCAGGGTGTTTTAACGGTCAGAAGTAAAGTTGTAATTGCACAATTTCTGCCACTTGCAATATGCAAATATCTATACCATCTATACCACTTTATCCTGTATTCAGGGTCACGGGGGAGCCTATTCCAGGAGATTTAGGGCACAAAGCCGGGTACATCCTGGACAGGGTGCCAATCCAACCTTGGGAATCTGAAATATTTTATCATATTAATTTATGGAGCAAGAAAGAAAAGATGCTCATAAAAGCTGTTTATAGCTGCCGTAACATAAGTGATAACTTAGGTTAAAACTTGTCTTCTGCCTGATCCACTACATTAAATGCAACTACAAAGGGCATTCAAATTAAACCAGGACTTTTGATTGTGCAGAATAACAGAACGTTATAAGAGTAAAAACTACAGGGTGACACAAAAAAACGGGAACTTTTTTACAATCCAATAAAACTAGAAGTGATAAAAGAAATAAATTTTATTCATAGTAATTGAAACATAAAACATGTAGAAATACTAAAGTATATTTAACTAAATGTCACTAACCCGCAGTGCTACCACCTGCTAATGGCTAAAAATATGCATTTCAAAAATTCCCACTATTCTGTGTGACCTTGTACATTTCTCTATATAATCTCCTGCTACAGTACAGTACATGCATTCATCCCAGCCTTTTACTAGTGCTTGTATACCATAAAGGTAGAAAGATTTCTCAATACGCTCTGATTCAAGTCTAAAATGCTGGCCTCCCAGGAACTCCTTTAATGGTCGAAATATGTGGAAATGGCTCGGAACAAGGTCAGGACTGTATGGGGAATGTGCAAAGTGGTGTTGGTGAATGATTGTGTGCACAGTTCCCACAAACACATCCCACTAGATGAATGTTCACAGGAATGGCTACAGATGGGACTGTTTTTGTTTAGTTTTTTTCATAGGAAAATTGTGTTTTATTGTCATAAAGCGTGGTTATTCTCAGTACTCTTGAAAGGACAGAAACAGCACTCCAAGAAAAAACAGTGATCACTCTGATCATAGATTTTCAGTGCCTTGTGTTCAGAGCGTAGTTTGCTCTATCTGTGATGCAGTCTTGAACAAGGTGTGATTTTTGCAGGTGTTACATCAAAATGGAAAATTGACGGTCAAATAGTAAATAAATAATAGTAAATAAATTACCCTAATAAATCCAACGCAGATCATATTTAATAAAACTTCACAGTAAAATCTGGATGGCCTTAAGCTTGCATTGATTCATTTCAAATGATATATGAACTTTTTTTTTTTTTTTTCACCTTGACATGCCTGTTCTGATTACAAAAAAACCCAGCTAACAACTTTTCTCCCCTACGACCTCGAAGTCAACCAATAGGGACCGCATGTTTGCCTTTTCTGTATCTACGTATTTATATATCTCTCATCTTACAGCATATCTCAGTTAATGGATTCCTGCAGGACTGATGCTGTCCATAAATCAGCAAGTCATGCCGTGGCTCGGTTATAAATGTTGTGTTCCGGCAAACCCACACTACTCATGAATCGTCAGGGTCAGGGAGGAGTGGGCGATACACAAATGATAGAGACGACAGGGTGATTTGTCAAGAGTTAGCCCCGCGTTCGTCTTCATTTGGATGTAAACAGTGAAATGGAAAAAAAAAAACACCCCTACAAAGAAACAAACAAAAACCTGCATCATTGGATCATGGTGGTAAAAAAAATAAAAAAAATCAAACTCTTTCATCTATAGCCTCTGGGTGAAGAGAAAGTTTTCATTTCAAATTCCTTTTTTTACTTTCAAAAGAAGCTGCTTTTTAAATCAGTGGAGACCGCAGGATTTCGTTCTCAAGAGGAATACCTGTAAAGTACTATGCAGTCTCACAGGCATATCTATAACCGAACACCAAAAAAATAAGTGCTGGTCAAAATAAATGCATGATAAAAAGATAGCAAGACTTTGTACAGAACAGTGACACACATATGATAAAAGAAGGCAGCAAACTATAAACAAATTGAAAACATTCTCATTTATTCTCATTCTCTATACTGCTTATACAGTACAGGGTCATGGCAAGCCTCTAGCCTATCCTGGGGAACTCAGGGCACAGGTACAGTACACCCTGGATGGGGTGCCAATCCATTGCAGTGCACACAAAAACACATACACTCACACACTACAGGCAATTGCCAGTTAGCCTACACTGAATGTCTTTGGACTGTGGGATAAAGCCAGAGTACCATGAGGAAACCCACCAAGCATGGAGAGAACATGTAAACTCAATTCACACGTGACTTGAGGTAAGACAAATAAAATACAGTATGGGAGAATACAGCTGGTAACAAGTGGGATGGGGCCGAAATGGGATGGGCCAAAAACAGGCATGAGTGAAGTAAAAACAAAATCACATAGATGTTTAATGAAGCCTGAGACATTGGTTAGTTAAAACCCCCCTTTTTTTCTTTCTGGAAAAATAGGCTCTAAAATGATGCACTATACTGTATCTTACCTTAACACTAAGCCACCACAGCTCCCGCAGCTAGCTTGCATTGATTCAGTCACTTCCAACACTGGGTGAACTTGTACTGGTACATAGTTTGCTTTGAACCAGTGTAAGCTATTTGAGCTGGCTCAACGGTTAAGGATTTGAATAAAGGTTAGAAGTTAGTGTGTTCAATTCCCAGTGCTGTCAAAATGCACTGTTCCATCACATCTACAGGTTTGGGGGTTTAAATCTTGCCTCAGGTCCTGTGTGTGTGGAGTTTGCATGTTCTTACCTTGGTGTTTTTTTTGTTTTGTTTGTTTTTTTCGGGCATTCCAGTTTGCTCCCTGTTAGGCTTTTCTGACATTGTGTGAACTTTCCCATGCTTCTATCTCTTACCTCTCTCTTTCTTCTCTATCTTTGTTCTACAAAAAAAAAACCTATGTGACGCTTCCTTCCTTCCCTTCCTTGCTTATACAGTATGATAATACTTCCCATGGCTCTCTGGAATGCTTTCATTTCTATACAACTTGCAAATAGCTTTGATGTAGTAGACAAAAGAAATGGATTAGTGGTTATATACATATTTTTCTGTGAATAAACCAGATAGAACATTCAGACACTATAATGCTTGCTGTACGTGTGTGTGTGTGTGTGTGTGTGTGTGTGTGTGTGTGTGTGTGTCTCTCTACTGGCTGGCAAGCATATCAATGCACAGCATCCAGTCTTCCCTCATTTTAACACTTCCACATTTCAAAGACATGTTGGCAGATTGACAATTCCTAATTGTGCATAGTGTATGCATTCATGGCAGTATGTGTGCTTGTGACCTACTGTGGGTGATTTTGTACCCTAAGTTCCCTGGAATAGGCTCCAGGTCCCCTGAGACCTTTAAGGGGAAAAAATGTATAGCCAGTGGACGGATGAATAATATTACAGTTTTATATATTACAGTCACATTTTACTATGTATAGGAAAGAAAGAAACAAAGAAAAAGCATATGCTGATTGGGAGCAAATGGCCTCACTTTCTAAAAAAAAGCGGTGAAGCGGTTCTTCGATCACATACAGGTGATTACTCACTCACCTTTCATTTAGTCTCTGTTTTCACTTGTTATTCATTTTCACTTGTCTCTCTTACTTGCTAACCCAGAACCCAGGTCTTGCAGTTAGTGCTCTGCAAGCTCCAGAGGTACACCCTGTGATCTGCCTATAATCTGCCAAGAGATCTTTGTCACATCTAAGTAATCACTATTTTTTTAAATCATCTATTCACTCTATTCCACAGTAGATATTTTCACATGTTGTATTTTTTTAAACCACATTTAATGAAACACAGCTGACCATTAGGATCTAAAACAGAGCAGAAATGCTATAAAACAAATGTAGAACAATAAAAGTCACACCCCAGACCTGCAAAAGTACCATAGAAAGTTATGGAAAAAGGAAATGAACAACAAAATTAACAAATGTAATGGAAATTTAACTAAATTAAAAGCAAAGTAGTGCAGTTATGGTGAATACTCAATAGTTTTTGCCCTTTACTGTGTAGTGCCTATATAAAGTATACTTTATAACTACTCTTTAAAGAGTTTTACACATTTCAGGTAGGTTGCTTGTAAAATGACATTCATTTCACTGTAAAATTTGGTCTTCAAAAGCAACAAATGAAAAAATGATGGGAAAAAATGCTGCTGAATAATTATTAGCCAATAAGATATTTATTAATTTATTTATTTATTTTCCCCAATCAGCCATAACATTTTAATCTCTGAAAGGTGATCTAATAAAACTTTGATCACCAACTATTTACCAGTAAACTCATGACAGGATCGTGGGCACCCAAGCCTGAACCAAAGGCCAGTCCAATCTCTCAGAAAAGCCAATGCAGCACAAATCACTAGAAAAAAAATAAACGCTGGCCACGGAACACCCAGTGCACTACAGCCCACCGTGCACAGGGCCCAGCAGGCAAAGAGTCCAATTTTGTCGAACCAGTCTCCAAACTCCCCAGATCCCAATTCAATCCAGCACCCATGGGATAAAAGTCTGATCCACAAAAGCCCCTCTACAACCCACAGCAACCAAAGAATCTGCTGCTAACATTCTGGTGCCAGTCGCCACAGAACATGGTGGCACAAGGAGAGGCCAAAAACTATGTGTTTTTAATGTGGTTTTAAGGTTTTTTTATTTATTTATTTATTTAGTCGTTTAATGAATGTTATTTTCATTTCAAAATATAAGGACAGTAAAAACTGATTTCTTCTCATGCAACAAGAGTTATTCAGATATAAATTTATTGAAAGGAGCATCCTCACTGCACTGTGTCTATCCTGTGCTCTGGTTACTGGCTGTGTTAAGTTTTAGATGTTTTGCCTGGGTGTTCTCCAGGTTCTTCAAATTACTCATACCTCCTTGGCAAAACTAAAATGCCTGAGAAAGTGTGATTATATGTGTGTGAAATGGACTGGCTTGTATACACTTTGACTCCACTATGACCCTGGCCAGGATATTTAAAATTAATAAATCAATAAACTGTATAATGTGACTGTCCTTAAACCGAAAATTAAATAGTAGTGAATTAAATAGTTGGAAAGCTAGTTAACTGTGATACTATAGTGTGTCTTGATTGAACAACAAAAAACACAGCAACGCTTCTGAAGTATAAATGGATTTGAAAATACTAGAATGATAAGAATAGCTTTGTAATTTTAGTTTTAGTGTATTTAAAGAAAAAATACAGCCTTTTACTAGTGCTTGTATACCATAAAGGTAGAAAGGTTTCTCAATACGCTCTGATTCAAGTCTAAAATGCTGGCCTCCCAGGAATTCCTTTAATGGTCGAAATATGTGGAAATGGCACAACCCATCTGTAGTTTAAATCTTTTCTACCACTGTTTTTTACTTAATCACCATGCATCATCTTGGGAAAACTGCCACCCTAGGGACACATTTACAACTCTGTTCTGAAAGTAATTAGAAATTAGAGGGCAGTTGAAGGGAGCTGGGGCTTTTTTTTTTTTGCATTTTTTTAAATTCTAATGTTGCTTGTTAAAGCAGAGCTAAGCCATATGACTTGTTTCATCTAACTGTGTAAATGCTTGGGAAATGATGGTCTAAAGGAAATTACACCAAAATGCCCTTGAATTGATTTTATTGACTTCGAGTTGCAAAACAAGCTCTTTTGAAAAGGAGTTGCAAGTGTCAATGTTGAGTAGGCAAATTGAGACTAACTGGGTTCCTGTTTAAGTAGGATGGGCTGTACTCCTTGCTGTGTATAGCATGCTTTTGAAATGCTGTAGAGTCTCCAAGAGATACTAGTGTAATGGTTTTTGACACCAGGGTCGGGGGGACGGAAATGTCAGAAAAAATAGAAGGTTCTAGGATAATACTTTATCTATCACTAGTTCATGTGACAGTATGGGTTAAAGTGGGTAACAGCAATTTCCATCAACAAGCGAAGTGCTTAAGAGAAAGGTCACACAACAAAGTACAATGTAGCGTCTGTGTTTTTTCCCACTTGTACATACATGGTTATTATATAAAGGTATCCTGTGCTGTCAGTTTGTATCAGAGCGGTTATGTATTTCCGCTTGGTTTCATTTTTATGTAACCAGCTCCACGGTTCTCATCCTGTGTGCTTCTTGTGTTCTCTATGGTGGTATCTCCTCTGCTATCCATCACTGCCAGAGTTTGATATGTACCGTATCTTTCATCTGTATCTGCCACTGTCCACTGTCTGCATCTGACAGATGTTCAGTTTAATGTACTACACACTGTCACTATGGCACACCGGTGTCTCTGCAGTGCAAATTGGACACCTCTGAAGTTCAGTCCCTAGCGGCATCTAATGGAAAATCTATACCTAGATTAAAATGAAGTGCCGACCTCGCTTTCAACGGATACCGACATACAAGCATGTTTTCAAGACAGTACATGGAATAGCTAAAGCTAAACATACACTTCACCCAACTACAGGCAGTAGAAAATGACTCAAAACACACACCAAGCGCTAATGAAAGCAAGGTTATATTAATACCTGAGTGGATTTGTGTCATCTGTAAAGATTTCCACACATGAAGGTCACTTTAAAATTTCTAACAGGGTTTTTTTTTTATATAATTTTTTTTATGCAGCCTAAAAGAGAAACACTAAATGATTGCACATCAGTCAAGAATGAAAAGATTCACTGACTTAAAAGACGACCTGCTGAATGTTCGCAAATACAATTCACGAACGCTTAAAAACAAACCCAGATAATTTTTTTTCTGCCAAGAAGTCTTTCACAGATGACCAGTATCGATTTGTTCACCTTACTGATTCTTTCAGAAAGGCACCAGAAAAACAACAACAAAAAAAACACTGTCAGGTGAAAGGAACATAACATTGATTATTGATTATATACCAGTAAACTGGTGACAGGATCATGGGCACCCAAGGCTCACCCCCAGAGGTCTTATGGAATCATGCCCTGAGGGGCCAACGCTGTGCCAGTGAATGTATTACACAATATTAGGTTTTGGCTTTTAATGGTATAGATGATCTGTGTATATTATACATTAAAGAAATTTAAATCAACTACTGTATATGTTTTTGGGAGGTAGAGGAAAACTTAGAGGCCCAGAGGAAACCCACATGAACCTGAAGAAAAAATATGAAACTCCGCAAGAACAGTAACTTGAATATAGGAAAGTGATTGAACCAAAAGCCCAGAAACTGAGACACAGTGTCATCCAGTTTCAGAAATGAACATCTAATTTGTAATATAGTTGTAAAATAGCTAAAATTAAAACTATAGAATGGCACTTTGTATAACAATTGGCCGCGCTATAATTCTAGCATCTCACGACATGGTACAGTAGTTATGGCTTTTATGCCAGGTGCCTCCCTATCCTCAGTTTGTCATTGGGTTGTTGTCCTGCTCTGTGTTAAGTCCTGAGTAGTTTATCTACTTATACTCTGTTGTGTCAATGTATTGTCCTAAACTAAAAGTGCAGATTATCTGCAACAGCCTTTCATAAATTATTTAGAAAATGTGCAAAAAACAATGCAAATCTATTAACTTAAAGGTTATTGCAGAATTAGAGGTTTCAACACAATTTAGGCACCAACACCTTTGAAATTTTTACCCTATATTTTTGTTCTGTATTGAAGAAAAACACGTAATAAACAATCAAATAGTTTGATTTCTCCAGCTCAGGCATCAAAGGTATATTTTTATAATTTTTTTATTTATTGTGTACTATGCTTGGTGCAAGCCTGTTACGGATTCTTATGAACTTGAAAAAAAATGTTTTCAAATATTGTTTAATGTTTGTTAAAGTCACATTACGTTTGAAAACTCTTTTGTTTTCAGACCTGAAATATAAATGTTGAAATTTATCTTTCACAACTTTTTGTAGGCGACATGGTGATGGTTACTCAGTGGCCTCATACTTCCAGGGTCAAGGGTTCGATTCCTGCCTCAGGTCTTTGTACATGGAGTTTGCATTGGTGGGTTTCCTCTGGTTTTCTCCCAAAGTCCAAGGATGAGTAGGAATGGTTTTAAAAAAATAAACATGTCAACAAGACCAGAAACTAGAACTGATCAAATAATTGATGGACATTTTTTTTTTTTATATATATTAACCTGAGATAAAAATGAAGGTGCATATCTAAAACAGAACTAAATAAATGATCAGATTGAATCTGTTACCCAAATGAAAGATTGAAAATACAATATGAATTTAAACAGGTTTAAGTAAATCAATATAATGTTCTTACTGTCCTCGTGCCTCATTCTACTCTACTTACTGTAACATTGTTCTATGTATTTTCTTAAGACACACCTAAACAATGTCACATTTAAACCATGTTCCTCATGTAAGAAGATAATTCAGCCATTCAGAAAAGAACATTTGTTAAAATGAAAGTTTAATGAAAGTAAAATAAACAAGATGTCCTACAGTTCAAAGGCTAAATGCCCTGACTGTAGTCATTGTAACTTGTAAATATGTATTTATGTGCAAAAAAAAAGTTCTTTTGACATGACATAAAGAGAAATGTGGACATATATTCCTTTTCACAAATCCTGCTTAATGGCAAAAGGGTGCCTTTTGAAACAGAACTGTGATCTGGGAGTTATTCACACTCTTATTACACTCCACATTTTGCTCATTATTTTATTCCAAGTATCTTTTATAATCTAAAATAACAAAGCCACCAGGTCTCAAATCTCACCTCATGTATGATCCAGTCCACAGGCAAAACCTTTTATTTACTTATATTCTCTTTTTTTTTCAGAAAGTGCTCTGCAGATAGGAAATGGTTCTCTTACCGCCTAATATCGAACAGCTGAGTTCTAACAAGGGAAGTGTGTCCAACAGCACCATCGTATCCATCGCAGCGCGAGCTTGTTGCTGTCGCAGGGGTTTGTGTGCCGCATGAATAATGCAGTGCCATCTATGGGGTTAGTTCATGCAACACTGTCCAAATACTGAAAAACATAGCTGTAAAAGTAGAACATTTTGACAATGCCCTGCCATTACCCCTTTCAGATGCTAAGCCTACATATGGATATGGAGAAAAAAAAAATATATATATATATATGTATATATATATCATAATAAAAAAAACTCCCTTTTTTCTTTCTTTCCTATCTCCTCCTATAGTCCTATTCGAGGCAGGCGTAGGGAATAAAAGTGCAGCATGAAGAACATCAGAGTGCAGTATTGACTGCTTGCCAGATTCAGTCTCATCAGCTAGCTTAATTATGCAGCTAATTAAATGTCAAACAGTGAAAATTGTGAGACTTAAACATGCAATTGAAGTAACAATTTGGGTCAGGAAATAAGTTTGATATGGTTTGAAACTAAACCGCTGTTTAATTAACCTTTTATGATTGATTTGTGTGAGGAGAGAGAAAGGATAGGGAGGGAATAGTCAATCTAATAGTCGAGGAACAAATTTAAATCTCCAGCCAATTCATTAATTCAATTCTATTTTATTTATATAGCGCTTTTAACAATGGTCATTAGGTATATCTGTTTGACTGCTTGTTAACACAAATATCTAATCAGCCAATCAAGTGGCCGCAACTTAGTGCAATTAGGTATGTAGACCTGGTCAAGATGATTGCTGTTTTATTACGTTCAAGCTGTGAATTAAGTTTAAACTGTGCATCAGAATGGGGAATAAGGTGCTTTAAGTATGTTTGAACATGGCATGGTTGTTGTTGGCAGACTGGCTGGTCAGAGTATTTCTAAAACTGCTGATCTGCTGGGATTTTCATGCATAACCATCCGTAGGGTTTACAGAGAATAAAAAAGTGAAACATATCCAGTGAGTGGTAGTTCTCTGGGCATTATTGATGGCAGAGGTCAGAGCACAATGGCCAGACTGGATTAAGGTAATAGACAGGTAAGAGTAACTTAAATTACATCTCTTTACAACCTTGGTATGCCGAAGAGAATCTCTGAATCAATATAACATGTCAGACCTTAAAGTAGGACTATAGCAGAAGACCTTACCAGGTGCCGTATGGGCTCACTAAAATTGGACAATATGAGATTGGAAAAACATTGCCTGGTCTGATGAGTCTCAATTTGTTCTGCGACATACGGATGGTAGGGTCAGAATTTGGTGTAAACAACATTAAAGCATGGATCCATCCTGCGTTGTTTTTTCTGGTTACTGATTGTGGTACGGATCCGGTAACAATACAGTAACTTGGAAAAACACTGCATGATGGAGCCTTGCTTTAATGTTGTTTACATCAAATTCTGCCCCTACCATCCGGTGACCATGTCCATCCCTTTATGACCATTGGATAACATGCCATTTTACAAAGTTTAAAAAATATTGAACTCTAATGTGACAGTGAATTCATTTGGCCTCCACAGTCACCAGATCTCAGTCCAATAAAGCACCTTTGGGAGGTGTTCCAACAGAAGATTCTCATTATGGATCTGCAGCTGAATCTGCAGCAACTGCTTGATGCTATCTTGCCAATATGGAGCAAAATCTTTAAGGAATGTTTCCAGCATCTTATTGAATCTATGCATGAAGAATTAAAGCAGTTCTGAAGGCAAAACTGGGAGAAAAACACACAAGTTTTTTTTCATCAAACCTAAAAAACTGTGTGGGAATTTTAACCCTTTATATTACAGGTGAAACCTTCTATTTAATATGAAATTATCAAATAACCTTTTATTTAAGTGACAACTACATTACAGGAACATGACATCTACATAAACCTTCAACACAAACCATCAACACAGGTTATCCTTGCATAAAATGACATTTTATAAAGGCTTATTAAAATAACCAGCACTTGCCTAAAGATTGCATTGATTACTGGATTAATTTACTTGGATCTGTTCAGAAAACTGTGCTGCCTTATAATAGTCAGTAATGCTTTAATTAATAATGCAGTAATGCATATAGGGCTGGGTAAGACATATGTAAGTCCTTCATAACAAAGTCTACACTCCTAGATGAAGTTCTTGTTTTAATGTACATACTGTAATATCTAAAGATTGAGACACCAGCTAAATGACTGCTTTTGTCCTTTTTAACGTCAAGTTGACATGTTCAAGTGACACTGTAAGGTTATTTTGACATTTTTTAAATTAGACTTTGTTGTGAAGTGTTATTAAAATAAATGCATCTTGCAGATCTTACACAGCCCATACAGTAAATGCAACACCACCCATAATAGCAAAGCCATTCAATATTTTAATACAATAACATTTTTCTTATGTGTCTATGTAACATGTGATGGATGAAGTAAAGACAAAAGATGAAATTAAATATATTATAAAATTTATGAGCTCTGTTGTTCATTAAAGCCTTAAAGTAAATAATCAGCCTCACTGATTTTTGAGACTGACGCGTCCTAAAAGCAAACAAGTCATTCACTATTTAGGAGCTCTAAAGAGTGACAGGACAACGGGGTGCTCATTCAACAGTCGGGTCCACAAATCAATTAAGCAGCAAAAAGGTGACTGTGAATATTAATGGAGTCTTCTCATGCTTGTCTGCTCCTGCTTCTGTCTCAGGCCACACCGCTGTTATGCATTAATCTGATAATGACAGAACTTGCACTAATACCCTCATTGGGGCATGCTTCATTATCTGCATGTGTGTGTGTGTCTGTGTGTGCTGCAAATGCCTTACGGAGGCAAGAAAGCTTCACAGCGACCTTTCCAAGCTGAACAGCACATTTTATAATTCCAATTAGTGCTGTTGTGCATCGTTTGTGCTCTCTGATCGAACGCGTCCTTAAAGACACACTGAATAATTACAAATAGGATAAAACGCAGGAGCTCAAGCCCAGGCCAAGCAGTTGGCCCATGAGGAACCTTTCAAGAGTCTTATCCATATTTGAGTCTAAAATCCCACAATGTATGGTTTAATTGTTATCTTAGGTAGCTCCCATAAGGACTTAATCTTGGAATTAATGGGCTACTTCAGGATGGAGTTCATCATGTTCTGCCTATTACTCCTAATTATTTGGACATAAAATCAATCCCTGGCAAATGGGGAGAAGAAAAGTTCATAAAGATTTTTTTTCTTTCAAATGAACCCATTATCATTCTTGTCATGCATGATAAAGAGATGCATGTTCTTTATTATCTGCATGCTTGTGTGTGTGTGTGTGTGTGTGTGTGTGTGTGTGTGTGTGTGTGTGTGCGTGCGTGCGTGTGTGTGTTTTGTGCTGTACTGATGCAAGCATGGGACACAGAAACTTTTCCAAACTATGTGAATATTTACATATAAACTATATAAAATTCCAAACGCATTTTATGATTCCAACCAGTACTGTTGTGCATTGTTCAGTAGGAAAGTATACATGTAATTATTCTGTGATCTACCTTTCTAAACATGAGCTATCACAGATTCTGTAGCAGCTACTCTATATTGTAATCTATGGAAATTACTGATATGATTAGTGAGGTGATGATGTAGCTTACTGTAAAAATTGAACGATTGAATTTGCATGTTGAAAACCCTTAAAGCCCAAGCGGCACAGATATGTCCTGGCAACAGCATAGGTCAATGACAATTAAAATATGTGCTTATATGGAAGTCTTGCTGGTCTGTGTTAATGGGGAGGCTTCAGACTTCAAACTGTGTATTGGAGTTTTCGGATATGTCAGGTAGAATAAAAAGTTATCATTACTTTTATATGGGCTAAATTTGAACTTTACTGGAATATGGGAATGATGTCACAAAAATGTAGAATTAGCATATTATTATAATTATATAACAACCATACAGTATATACAGTAGCATACTATATATTATATAACAGAGAAACATGTGATAATGTGTATCTGTGTTATTTCTTTGCCTATGTGACCCATTTTCTAATTTTTTGATTAGTTGTGTTTAGGACGTTGGGTAAAATGAACTAAAATTCAGTTAATAATGCCTATTTCATGCTGAAAAAAGTATGCCTCTTTCTATACTGCACAATTCTGAGCTCTGTATATGTCTACTAAAAAAAGCTAAACAAATAATGGCTTAAATACTATATGTTCAAATTGTCTATTCTGTGTCTATGTAAATACTAGATAAAAGTGATCATATAAAGCAGCACTATAAAACATAACCACTTTAAATTGATGTGTCTTATTTAAAACCATGAACTATTTATTAATGGTTAAATATTAGAAAGTTACTGTCACCATTTAGTCATCATGACAGTCATGTCCTTGGTAAGTAAGGACTTTAAAGTGGCTGAACCTTCGCATATTTTAGAAGGTCTTATTCATTTCACAGGTCATGAATAGCGTGTGAGAGAAAACATAAAAATCAGGAGCACTGGATTCCTTAGTATTATTTTATATACTATACTATAGTGGAATGACCTTGCAAATGATCACTCAATGTGAATTTAACGCATGTCTTTCTAACCAGTCATTACTAAGTCTTGATAAAAGTGAAAAGTGTCAAAAGACAGATCTAATGCCATCAGTTTTAATCCACAGTACACCTAATCTGTATTCATCCCCACAGCTCCAATGACTCCCTTTAAGGAGGAGCAAAACCCATTTTCTGACCAGGGCCATGGTGTTAGCATAAACCTGCATCTGCTCAGGCTTTTAATTAGTAAACACGAATAGGAGTAAATATCATGCCTCTTACAAGCTGCCCACGTTTTACCACTGCATAAAAAAGTACTAACTGATTTACTCAGTAATTAACCTTTTCTTCCACCAAAGTAGTCGCAATTATCTCCCTCACAGCCACTATTTAATGTCATTAGCTGACACTTCTGGTTCGAGGTGGAACGCATTAGTGACCTGAAGGACCAAGAGGAACCTTGAGGAACCTTTATGTCTTTATGTCCAAAATCTCACTGATCCTCAGTTACCTCTTTCAGTTTTTTATTGTTCATTTTAAATCTTTTAACAAAGTATAAATCAGTTGACTCTAAACCAATAAAGTTCTATAACTTAAACCCCACTTTTTCCTTATAAGTCATTCTTTCAGGAAGAATTAATTTTGAAAAGGGACTGTGAACTTTTTGTCTAACTCGGAAGCAAAATTCTTGGTTCTGATTGTTCAGAAGGTGTTGATTAATTTTCTATAATAGCATCTTTGACAGGAGTGCAGTGTTAAATCACAGGGTATATTAATAATATTCATAATATACAAAACAAACACTAATTATACTAATAATATTATAATACTATACACTACCGTTCAAAAGTTTGGGGTCACTTTCTAACTCCATGATCGTTCCTGATTTTTATTTCTTTCTACAT
>JAQMYJ010000016.1:5729812-5755242 GCA_030014305.1 Clarias laeviceps | reverse complement strand
GATAGGGTTAGATGGAGGCAGATGATTCGCTGTGGCGACCCCTGAAAGGGAACAGCCGAAAGACAAAGAAGAAGATTTTGGTATTTTTCCACACCTGTCGGAATTAACCATTTGTCAGACCTGGTGACAGACAGTTAGCAGTGAAAGTGATTTTTTGAAATGCAAAAAGACGAGAAGAACCAATAAAAAAAATGGAGGTGGTGAACCGTCCTGAAAAAGTTAAGAGATGTATAAGTTTTATTTCCATTTATTCTGCTTTAGAACAACTTAGAAGAACTTTCAGCACGAAAACACATCTGATGTCTTAAACAACACTTTGTCTCCTCAGTAATTCCTTCTAAGTTGTTCTGTGACTGGTTTTAATTATATGTTTTGCCATCCAGTCTTTCCATTACTGCGGACCCAACCGACCTGCTGTCACCCATGCTGGTGACCAAGAGAACACTACTGACATGGAACAAACTGTTGTATACAATAGAAAATACTACATGAACCAGACATTATACCAATGGTAACATCACAGGTTAGCAGATCATTTTCTAATTGTTATTATTCTACAAGCCTTTGACTCAGTCAGCTTGTGACTTGACTAGTCTGTGCTGTTAGTTTGTTTTCTCTGTCACTCACAAGGCCAATGGTCAGGAGTTTGACCTGCATGACCTAAATCAATAGTAAATAGATTTCTCCTCTCACTTAGTTAGAAGAGAACAAAACAGACTGCTGATTAAAAGTGTGCTGAGTTTAAATGCTTATTGATGCTGATGAAATAACTTAATAAAAAAGTGCTATTTTCTGCCTGTTTTGAATGTTTTACTGTTTCTTTCAATGAGAAGTTGCTAAAATATGACATGTGCTCTGATTTTCCTGAACTGAATAGAGTTTGCTCAATCTTTTGCCTCAGTTCACACAATGAAAGCACAGTCACAATCAGTTAAGAGAATAAAGGGGAACAGAAAAAAAAGGCCAGTGCCGTTAAGCGGGCGAGGGCAAATCGAACATGGAGGGCTGTTTGATTAGAGAGTTCTCTAGAGAATTGCTGTGGCTTAACTGATGACAACGCTGAAAGTGGCACTTTAGATCTAGAACTCTCAAAGGTTTATCTTGCTTTGGCCACCATGGAGTTTTGCAAAAGCATGTCCATAGTGCAACTGTTATTTTTGAGCCTTACATACAGTATGTTTGATAAAATAATGTTTGTTGTTTATAATATTTTTTTGTTGTAAAAATGCAATTTCATTATGATGGTATATGCTTATTGTATTTTACAACAACCAATAAAATACTATATAAGTAAAAATATTATTAATTGGGAGATTAAACATAATAGTACAAAAGACCTTTTCTTTCTCTGGTTTCCTCCCGTAGTCCAAAGACATGTAGATTCGGCTAATTGGCATTATCCAAACATTCCCTATATATGTGTGTGTGTGTGTGTGTTCTCTGAGAGGAAAATAAATCGAAAGATAGGAATGTGTCCCGTTCATCAGATTGAACCTCCAACAGGTGTGATTGCCGATTGTCACAACAGAACAACAGCTACTGATTGTGGGTCTTCATGAAAGAGTGAATTGAGCATTGTTGCCAGCATAAACTTTGTTGGATTTGATGCTCCTTGTTTGCTTCAGAATTGCATGCTGAGAAGACTATGTTCCATAAAGTTGCATGAGTGAGTTGCTACTGTTGAACTGCCTTTTTTCCTCTAGACGCTCTCGAATTCTCATTTAGTCAGAGTAATGGGCAGAACGCTGGTGCAGAAAGAGGCTGTATTCATAGTATGGCATAAAAGGCCGTTTTATCTTCTCTGTGGAGGTCCTGCAGGGATGGTATGAGCGCATAACAAGTGATATATGAAGCGAAGGTCGCCCTTTATATGCTTTAACATTATCACAATATAAGCCGGGATGAAGGTCGAAGAAATAATAGGGCAAGGAGGTGCTACGTTTATCTTTCAAAAGGTAAGCAGAAACAGTTTTGCTTTCCCTGACTCTCCTTTAAAAACTGTTTTAAAAGCAAAATCCGATTTTGGGACATAGATAAATCAAAGTTCGTGTCACAAAAAGAACTTTAAGAGAGCGCACACTTCAGGCATTGTCGTTTAATAATAATAAAAGCTTTAGAAAGCCTGCGCAGTGACTGGCCTAAGAGATAAATATTGCAGAAGATGGTAAGTAGCCTGTTTAACATGGCTCCAAGGAAGACTCTGCACAGCAAACTGCAGTGAAATTTTTATCTCTTTTAATGGAAAGTAAATGAAAGTTTTAGGAACTGTGGGAGCCTGTTACAAACGAATCCTATGCAAAGACTTGGAAAAGTAATGCTCCTGTCAATTAGAAAAATACAAATGGCTTCCATAGTCCTCATTCAGAAGCTCCAGCTTTACACACTTTCACAGCCTCTGTCAGTAATTAAGAAACTGGGGTACAATCCTCCCACAACACCAGCAGACAGTGATATACTCCAAATCACACCACACCTAATCCGACAAGCCCTGTTCCATCATAACTATCTTCCCACCAGTCTAACATGTCACGTCGGAGATATCCTATGTACCACCAAACTCTGACTTTTTATTGCAACCCCAAGCCACTGAAATAGTAACATATCATATTCATTAATGCCAGCATATTATTTGGCACACGCATGAGCATACAAACCACCCTCTTCAACAACTCTCAAAAGAGTAAAAACCCATCATATAAGAGTAAAAGCCACCCACTTCCACCCAGATCAGTGTAAAAACCACCCAGAATAAGAAAACATACACTCCCATCCACAGAGAACTCCAAATGATGCAAATGAGAGTAAAAAACACACACTCCTATCAAGGGGAGGTGAATGTACTGTAGCCTTGAATGGAAAGCACTGATAAGACAGTTTTAATGTAACTTCTAAAAGTTCTTCTTCCAAAGGGCAGATAATTTTTGACTCACCCTTGTATATTCTTGGAGGTGTGTGTGTAAGGATTTTATTGATGTATGACACATAAAATGCTCCACAAATGGACATTACAGCATGTAATAATACAATACACACAAGATACACTATGTCAGAGCAGGTCTGATGTTATGGCAGGTCTCGAAGGGTTAAAGAAATAGTAACTTATGGAACCTTTAAAACAATTTAATACTTTAAATAAAAAAGTTGAGACAAGCTATAATCATCCTCTTCCCATACAGTGATTACAAAGAAGAAAGAAGAAGAAAACAAATCTGCCTCTCGATGTTTGAGGTGCACACACAATGTTGTTCTGGTAATCATATGAATTCTGCTTCAGAGACGTGTGTTTATTTCCCATGCTTGCTGTGGTATTAATGCTACTTAGTTTTGGGTAGTATCCTTCTGTGATATTTGTTGTGCATGGTATTTAGTTGTTTGAGTTTGTTATTAGAGTAGATTAGTGTGTTATTGGGTATCAGGTGCCTCCTGGTCCATTAAGGCAAACACACCAATCAAACCAATTTATGCACGCCGTCCCAAAGGCACCAAAGCCCTTCAATTCACGGTGAGACTTAGTGTCCAAATTCAAGCTTGCTTTGCAGAGACATGTCTGTGGAAATTTGAGGCACACCAGGAAATCCTTGATTTAAAATGTTCATCTTATCATAACCACCAGAACACAAGAAAACTGAAAATAACTAGCAATTTAGACCTGAGGAGAAATAATGAGTAGTCCTGGAAAGCAGAATAGGAATAAAAGCAATTAACAGTTTTATTAAAATAATAATAATAAAAATAAATAAAAAGCAGTATATTGTGTAGTTTAGTGCTCAAATAAATTATTATTATTATTTTTTTAATGATCCCCACAAAAACTGAAATAGCTGACATTTTTCACAGTGTTTTTTTTTTTTTTCACCTTCAACATTCAGATTTTTGTTTCCCCCTTTGGATGACTTAGGAAAACCTTTACCTGCACCTTTTTACTTTCATGTAATCTTTCAATCATGTTGCAGAAGCACTTATTAAACAATTGTGTAGATATAGATTTAGAGCCTCAGTTCAATGCCAACATCAGAAATATAATCTCAGTAACGTTGACCATTCACTGTATACATTGTGCATACTTTTTATGATTTTGCTAAGTTTTTTTATGTCACTGGTGTTTGGAGGTCAAGTGTATTTTTACCTTTTTTTTTTTTTTTTTACATTAAACTTATTTTGTCTGTTAGGCGGCAAGTAAGTACCCAAGAAATAAGCAAAAGACAACTGCTGAACTTTTTTCAACTGAAATGAGGTCCACAGTGAAGATTCTGCCCGGAGCAAAAGTAACATTGAGTGTGGCCTTTGTAATGCATGCGGTAGGGTTATCAGAGTTTTATGGGGGTGTTATGTCAGTAAATGCAAAAAAACAAATAACATCTTGAATCAATTTTACTTGGTTTTGCTTGCTCTTGCTGAGTAGTTGTATGTGTGTGTGTTGCACCTAGACATGAACGGTATGTAATAAAGGTGGTTCTTGTGTGCACTATGAAACATAATCTACCAGACCCTGGTGAGCAGAAAAGCAGCTCAGAATGCAAAACCTGTCGATTTTTAAGGCAAACATGGTCTTCTATAACAGTAGACCACATTGGGTGTTACCAAATCAGCCCAGGACAGGAATATGAGTTAGGAGTCCCAGGAATCTTGGGTACAGTGTCACAGAAACGAAACAGCAGAGGATTGGAAATAAAAAAATTGTGTTCAGTGGAACTCGTCAGCAATGCATTTTTAAAAATCAGAGAACCTATACGGGGCTGTATATAGGATGCTAAACTTTAGACTTACTTTAGGTAAAGACATTCTGTACGGAAAGGATGCAAAACAGTTTTAAGTTTGTCCTGCATTCTGCCACTTTTTAAATAAAATTGCAGCTGAAGCACTTTCATTTCTGCATTCCACAGAAATCTAGTGCCACAAAAAGGAAACATATAATGCAGTTTTCATTTCCACTGTCAGCACTTGAAGTCACATTCACTACTTGAATCATAAGTAAAAATTTATTAGAATCAGGAACATAAGACTGATGGGCAGCTACAGTAACTGACAGTTGGGATATTCGATCAACACTCCCATGCTTAATTGTTACCTTCAAGCTCTTTTGTTCTCATTTGGTAGCTGATAGCTGACCACGTGCTCCCCATTTCTTCTCTCTCTCTTTTTTTTTTTTTATCAGCACCACCACCGCTGAAGCCGGCGGAAATGAAAAGGTACGCAAATACAAAAGGAGGCTTTTATGAGGAGATAGATAAAAACACAAAAGGATCATCAGCCGCATCCATGCAATGTGGCCCAGTTTAGTCTCGACCAAGCTTTCAAATCACACCTCAGATGCAAGGTGGGGGAAGAGACCCCTGAGACATTATGTGAGCAAAGCTGTTCTGGGAGATAGGCAAATATCCCCAGCAGTGGGGTTAATTGGCAGGAATACCTAGAAACTTTGTTATTTATTATTTCTTTTTTTACCTTTTTTCATATGAAAATGTGAGCTTACTGTATGTTGAAGACTATTTGTCAGGCGAAACGCTGCTAAGGCAATACAGCTCCTCGGGATTTGTTGTCTCCATTGACGGGTGGGTGGCCGAGCGTTCTGTGACAAACTGCGATTCAGCAGCAGTGTACAATCATGAGCTTATGTTCGGCAAAGAAAACGGTCGCTCCTCACCTCATTGCTCCCAGAGGCACACATCCTGACTGAGTCAGCTCTCCTGTCTCTGCTTGTTCCAATTCATACTCCCTGTCTTTCCTTGGCGATATTTTTAATTTTTTTAAACAACATTTAGCTGGTGAAAAGCACATAATTTATGCAAATTGAAAACAAAAGAAACAATTGAAACATCACTAAAGTTCAGAGCTTAAAATCCCACCTGCCTTCCATTTCAGGGCGATATACGAAGCTATAAATGAGCAGTCAGATGTTTTGATGGGAGTCGAAACACAATAAAGGAACCATATAAATGGGGAGAACATGTTTAATGGAGCGTGCTCATCACTTGTAAGGGTGCGCTAGCAAATAAACCCCATTGGATGATAGCATCTGGTTGCCATCAGCTTGTAATAAAAATTACCTAAAAAAATATATATATAAAATCCAGGGTAACAAATTTGTGATTCTGTGTATTGTAGTTATTCCTGCTTCATTGTGCCATGCTCAAATTGTGAGATGTGTGTTAACATGTGACTAAAGATATGAATATGCAATTCCATGATTTTATATTGATATTACATTCATAAATATACACTGCACTATAAAAAAAAAATGTCACCACTTCAGAAGGATCAAATTATTGGCATGCATCATGTACTGAAATCAATTAAGGAGATTTGAAATTACTGGAATTGGATTAAAAACTGTAAGGACTGTGCTGAACGGAAGGAATGTGGTCAGAATAAATCACGAATGGAGACAATGTAAATGCTGAATAAAGAAACATTGTTAAAGACTGACAGCAGAAATTACAGCCATGTTGAATGTATTGAATGACCAGGTTATCACAACTATGGACGTTTTTCTTCCCTGATGGGACAGGCATATTACATGACTCAGACTGTGAACGTGTGGTTCTGGGAGAACAAAAAATCATTTGCACACATGAATTTGCCACCACACTGTGCAATGTCATCAAAGCTAAAGGCAGTCGAAAAAATCTTGGAGTATGTGACTTTTTTTTAGTATGTACTGTATGTACAGTACTCCCATTTCTGGTTTTGCTCGAACTTTTGCTACAAATTTGGAAGTACACAATTGTTAAGTAGGCCATTGCATACAGAATCATTACAATTTCTAAGATTCCCAAACCTGTTTCAGAATGACACAGTACACAAAGCCAAGTGTGCAGTAGTAGAACTCGAGTGCCCTGCACAGAGCCCGGCCTAAACTCAACCCCACTGTACCATATAGCTTCAGCAAGAACTGAAACTGGAGCCTCCTTGACACCCCAACATCAGTGACTGACCTTACTGCATTTGTAACCAAATGCACAAAATATTATAACAGCAAATAAAGTAATACATCTGGCACTGTACAGTATATTTTACAAACAAATAAGTGTGATCCTTAGGTGTCCAAAAATTTTAGTCTGTAAAGTATATGCTGAGATATAAACTCAAATATAAGCACAGGTTTATTTCAGACAAATACAGGTACAGCACTTACAAATCATCACTTTGCCTGCAACGATCCACTAGAAATACCTTAAAATATCGATAAATGGCTTTAAAAATAGCTGCTTTTACATTAAAGCATGGACACTCTGCTTGGGGTAAGCTTTTTTCCATCACTCATCCATTATAATTTGACAAAATGTAAATTTATTTATAAGAATACCAGGACTGTATTATTATTATTATTATTATTATTATTATTATTATTATTAATAATAATAATAATAATGTTGTTGTTGTTGTTGTGGTTGTTATTATTATTATTAAAGCTTAGCAAGGTTAATCATTATTGGTTATTAGTATTACTTGTGAAGTATTTCCTTACTTTTCTAATCTTACATTTTCTTAATGCTGCTGGTCTCTGAGAGCTACCAAACTAATTTTGTTGCATCACTACTGTACAATGACAATAAACTCCATTTATCTTTATCTTATCTTATGTAATAAATGTGCAGTTATATAACCAAAAAACAGTAGTTTTATGCAAGCGTTCAGGCCAAATCAATTTCCTTGACTTGCTGATTTCTCAATATCATAACGGTTTCTTTTTTTTTTTTTCAAGAGATCATCATAATCATTAATATAATTCATATTCATTTCCATATTGCTGTTGATTCGGAGGTATAAAAGAATTTGAATTATGGAAAAATGATCAACTTCAAGGTGGGATTAGTAAATCTTCTTTATGTCAGGCTGCATCACATCCAAGCACACACCAAGGGTTCTATTCCTTACTTAATTTTGTCTATGATTAAGCTTTACTTATGTCACAGTGAATGCCAAGTCAACCTAAGAAATCATGTGCTATTACTACTGGAGTTGTAAAAAATCCAGAGAGGAGATTCCATGTGCAGTTAACCCTTATCATCTAAAATAATTCCAAGGGTATAACTGACAGACCATACAAAACAGAAATACAAAATGGTCAGCAGAAACAAATTGGGGTTCAGGGCAGGCATGTTGGCTGGCAAGCGCAGTAATGTCATGGTCAGCAAACCAGTTACTGGTAGTTTTGGCACTAGTGCTAAATCCTGCTGAAAAAGGAAATTTATCATATCCATTAAAGCTTGTGAGCAGACGAAAGCATGAAGTGCTCTAAAATCTGGTAGACAGCTGTGTTGACTTTGGACTAGATAAAACACAGTGGGACCAACACCAGCAGATGGCATGCCACCCAAAATCATCACCGACTTCACACTGGACCTCAAGTATTGTGGATTCTGTGCCTCTCCATTCTTCTTCCAGACTCTAGGACCGTAATTTCCAAATGAAATGCAAAATTTACTTATATCTGAAAACAGAACTTTGAACCACCAATAAATGGTCCAGTTCTTTTACTTGGTAGCCCAGGTAAGACATTTCTGACTTTGCTTCTAGTTCAGGAGTGGCTTGATTCTAGGAATGCAACAGTCATTGACCATTTTCTGAAGATGTCTGTGCATGGTGGGTCTTGAGGCACTGACTCCAGCCTCACTCCACTACTTGAGAAGCTTTCACAAGTTCTTAAATTGTCTTTGCTTGATAATCTTATTGAGACTGTGGTAATCCTTGTTACGTGTGCTCCTTTTTCTACCACACTTTTCCCTTCCAATTCTTCATGAATGTGCTTCAATACGCCACCTTCTAGGGCTCCTTGTGGAGGGTGTCAGTGATCATCTTCTGGACAACAAAGTCAGCAGTCTTGCCAATCCATGCACTGAACTAAAATGAGAGACACACAATATTTATACTGACGAGTACTTTACTTGAATAGGAAATTACTAAATATTCTAATATTTTTGATACAGGATTTTTGATTTTCAAGAGCTGTAAGTTGTATTCATTTGTACAAAACATGTAATGAAAGATGCACTGTATAACAATTAAATTAAATAACATATACCTCTTATCTTGATTGGCATTATTTGTGGGGTGGTAGGAATGACTTTGTTCCACTTCGCAACATGCATCCAGTTAAAAATATTCAGTTTATTTTAATTAATAAAATGTTTATTTTTGTACACTCAAAAATGTTTTCCACTTATTCCAAATCCACACTACAGTTGCCATTCAAACACATTTTTGCTAAATAAATTTGAGCTGGGTAAAAATGTGTGTGATTTAGATGCTCCACAATTTCATTACGGAGTGTAGTACAAGACATCATTTTATCCTTTCTAATCAAGGTTGTAGCTATTAGAATAACTCAGGCATCTAATATAATTGTATTGCATGGAGAGACATTAGAAAACTTTTTGTAAATAACCTCCATGTTTAACTTTCAAGGGGAAGAAAACAAAACATTTAAGTACTTGGAAATGGACAATTGAACACTGTAAGAGTGGAAGAAACAGCTAAAAGATGGAAAAAAAAAGTTTACTTATATTTTAAATGGTTAATAGTAACTACATTTTCAAATATTTAAATGTTTTTTTCCTTGAAGGTTGAACGTGGAGAGTTTTATAATTTTTTTTTATTTTTTTATTAATTTGATCTTATATACAAAAGGTTTTCTAATGTCACACCAAGCAATTAGATTATATTAGGTGCATTAATATGACAACCTTGAATAAAGATGTACTCTCCTTAATAATAAAGGGAATTGTGGAACATGTCATTATTTTTACCTGATTTTAGCACAAAATGTGAAGGAAAGAAAAGAGGGAGCAGTATAAGCAGAGAACCAATACTTGGGGTGCTGTCTGAGGTACACAGGTACTGTCTGAGGTACACAATCCGGGTGGACAACATCACCCTCTGACCCACTTTGTACCTGGAGTCTACTGAGCGGCGTCGGTCAGCTTGCCGTTTGAAGGTGGTGATGGTGCGTAGGAGATGGGTCCTGGCCTGGGACCAAACCCTCTTGCAATGGCGTACAAAAGACAGGGCCGAAGGTACGGTTACTTCCTCTTCTTGGGATGGGAACAATGGTGGCTAATAGCCCAAGAAGCATTGGAACGAAGAGAGACCTGTGGAGGAGGTCGGTAGTGAGTTGTGCGCATACTCAATCTGGGGAAGTGTCCTGCTCCAAGTAGTCGCATCTTGTGATGCCATGCACCTTAGGGCCTTCTACAGTTCCTGGTTCAGTCTCGCTGTCTGCCCATTTGACTGAGGATGATAGCCAGAGGATAGGCTGGGTGTTTAGTCCGCAAAATGCCTTTCAGAACTCTGCTGAGAACTGGGGGCTGCGGTCGGAGACAATCTTGGAGGGGAGACCATGCAAACGTAAGGCGTGGAGGATCATAAATACAGCCATTTCCTTGGCTGATGGGAGCTTCGGCAAGGGAAAGAAATGGGCAGACTTGAAGAAATGATCTACTATGGTCAGAATGCAGGTGTTGCCATCAGAGTTGGGGAGACCAGTGACTAAATCCAGGGCAATATTAGACTAAGGCCGGCAAGGAGCTTGGATAGGGTTCAGAAAACCAGCAGGGGTTTGTTGATCTACTTGTTCCTAATGCAAGTATCACAGGCTGCCACGAACCCCTGAACATCACCCTTTATAGAGGGCCACCAGAATCATTGCTGGAGAAGGTGCGGGCTCTCCCCGGGTGCCAGGCAATTTGAGAGCTATATCCCCATTCCGACACTTGAGGTCCAAAGGCCGGGGGGATCATTGCTCGGACCTAGTTCCTGATTGAGCGCCCTCTACACCTGCGTTTCAATATCCAGGACTGCGGCCGCCACAAGGCAACGAGGAGGCAGGATTGTC
This sequence comes from Clarias laeviceps, assembly GCA_030014305.1. NCBI lineage: Eukaryota > Metazoa > Chordata > Actinopteri > Siluriformes > Clariidae > Clarias > Clarias laeviceps. The sequence goes on along the minus strand of JAQMYJ010000016.1, from coordinate 5,744,408 downwards.
TCGGCCGGCTTTCGTTCTTGGGGGTTCGAGAACTGCTGAGATAGGGTGTCAGGTTTTCCATTCATGGAGCCAGGATGATACGAGTGTGTTCCAAAGTTAAAACGGGAAAAGTATAGGCTCCACCTGGCATGACGGGTGTTAAGTCTCTTGGCTGACCTGAGGTACTCTAAGTTCTTGTAGTCAGTCCAGACTAAGAACGGAGAAGCAGTTTGCTCCAACCAGTGTCTTCCCTCCCTAGAGCTAGTTTTACCACCAACAGCTCTCGATCTCCTATGTCATAGTTCCCCTCTGCTGGGGAGAGGTGACGGGAGAAGAAGGAGCGGGGGTGTAACTTCCGGTCCTTGAGTGATGTTTGAGACAAGACGGCCCCGACCCCTGACTCGGAGGTGTCCACCTCAACCACAAACTGAAGGGAAGAGTCTGGGATGATTCGGAAGGGTGCAGAAGTGAACCTGCGCTTCAGGTCACTGAACGCATCCTCAGCCTGTTTGCTCCAGAGAAAAGGAACTTTCGTTGAGGTTACCACAATGAGAGGAACTGCCACGGAACTATAATTCCTGATAAAGCATCTGTAAAAGTTAGCAAACCCCAAGAATTGTTGGAGGTCTCATCTTGAGGTAGGAGTGGGCCAGTCTGTGATGGCAGTTAATTTAGATGGCTCCATCTGTAGGCTGGAAGGGTTGATAATAAAACTAATAAATGATACGGAGTCTTGGTAAAATTCACATTTCTCAGCCTTAACATAAAGCTAGTTTTTAAGGAGTCTCTGCAAGACCTGTCGGCCGTGCACCCTGTGCTATTCCAGGGAACGGGAAAAGACCAAAATGTCATCCAGATAGACAAAGACAGAAATATTTAGGAAGTCTCTCAAGATGTCATTGACCAGGGCTTGAAATACAGCAGGAGCGTTGGTCAGGTCAGGTGAAAACACATGCTCCTTGCAAGAGCTCAAAGGCAGTAGACAGGCAGGGGGTACCGGTTCTTGATTGTAATGGCATTTAGCCCCCAATAGTCGATGCAGGGAAGAAAGGAATTTTTCCTTCTTGGCCACGAAAAAGAAACCAGCTCCTGCCGAGGAGTAGGAAGGTCGGATGATTCCTGCAGCCAGTGACTCAGTGATGAGTTTGTTCATAGCTTCCCTCTCCGGGGCAGAAAGGGAGTACAAACGACCCCTCGGGGCGCGCGGGGTAGTACCTGGGAGGAGATCAATAGAGCAGTCGTAGGGTCTGTGGGGTTGCAGATAGAGGGTGCTTGCCTTACTGAAAACTTGACAGGGACTCGCTGTACTCAGACGAGATGTTGGGCAGATCAGAAACTTCCTCCTTGACAACATGGGCCAGTGAATGAGCTCTAGCAAATGTTAGCCAATCAATGTTGGGATTATGTTTGACCAGACATGGAATCCCAAGGAAGACAGGAGCATGAGAGTTCTCCATGATGAAAAAGGAGATAGTCTCTATGTGGTTACCTGATATTCTAAGAGTGACTAGGTGTGTGCGATAAGTAATGGGAGGTAGCAAACTTCCGTCAAGGGCCTAGACAGACACGGGGCTTTCTAGGGGCAGAAGAGGGATTCCCAGCTCCCTTGCTGTAACGGCCCAGATCAGGTTCTGTTCAGAACCCCTAGGGTTGGATTTGGTTGTTCCAGGCGATCATGACAAGTAGTAAGGAGAGTTGACCTGAGAGGTTTTCTTGAGAATGGCCTTCCAAGACTCCCAGTTTCATTGGGGACCTTTTATTTTGACGGGCACTGAAGGCGGAAATTACCTACTTGGCCACAGTAGGAGCAGGCCTCCTTATCCCGCCGACGTTGCCACTCCTGGGAAGAGATTCGGGTCCAATCGACCTGCATAGGTTTAGCAGGGGGATTGGTAGTTTGTGGGGGGTTGATTGGTCTGGCTCTTACCAGGGTTTGTGTGTGTTCACAGCATCTGAGTCAGAGGCGCGGGATCGTCTGTGTCCCAAAGCGCCATTCCCCACTCACGGGCCCTCCAGAGAGAAGGCAAGGCAAGTTTATTTGTATAGCACATTTCATACAATGGTAATTCAAAGTGCTTTACATAAAAGAAAAGAAAATAATCATAATATGAAAAAGAAAATAATAGCAATAAAACTCAATAAAAGCAATAAAAGGAGAGTGATGACATAAGCTATCTTGGAACGTTCAGTGGGGAATGTTGAAACTTGCAATTCGAGAGACAGTGAGCATTGAGAGAGGAAAGATCGGCAGGTGCTGGGTTCTCCGCTGTGGGACTGAAGGGGTGGCAGGCGAGATTCTTGGATAGGAGGAGGTGGAGGTGAACTGGAGTTGGGGGTGATGTGACCTGAAGCTGTTCGATCTGAGAAGTTAGTGCAGTGTGGGTGTCAGCCATAAGCTTAAGGTTTTGGTTGAAATGCTGAATCTCCCCTTGGTGTGTGCCAAAGAGGGTGCCCTGTGCCTCCAAAGTGGTTCTGAGTTGTCCTAAGTCCGCTGGGTTCATGGTCGCCAAATTATTCTGTCACGGGCTGTCCATGTAAGGCAGGATTGGCGGACCCAACAGCAGACACAACAGATAGGACTGAGAGAGAATTTTTATACAAAATGTGAAGGATAGAAAAGAGGGAGAAGTATAAGCAGAGAACCAATACAGGGTGCTGTCTGAGGTGGGCAGTGGTGTGGATTGGCAATGGATGTAGATGGGGGTTAGGAGATGGGTGATGCAGAGCGCATATACAGTGGCCAACATGCAGAAAGAGTGTGGCTGTGTGGGGAGATCAAAGCTATCCAACGCGCAGAGAGAACGTGGCTGTGTTATGGGACCAAAGCTGCAGCGCGTGCAGTGTCCGATGCGCAGAGAGAGCGTGGATGTGTGATGAGATCAGAGCTGCAGCGCACGTGCTGAATCCGGTGCACAGTTTGAGAGAATGAGCAGCCATGTAAGAGGATCGGGGTTGTGATCAGAAGCGCTGGTGAACAGACTTGATTTCAGAAATCATGTGCCTGTTCTCAGCGTTGCAGTGATCCTGGGGATTCAGGCAGAGTCGAAGTCGGGAATGAAAGCAATGGGTCATAACCGGGTGATCAGTCGACATGGTGAACAAATCCAATTCGTGCTGCGAGAGACGTGACCGGGGAAGCAAAAAGGGTCAACAACGTGAAAAAGCGAGAACGTATTCTTGGCAGACACAAGACACAGAAAATACAGGGCTTGGAGCACACAATAATTCAGCAATGAATGATTGTTGGTGCGAGACTTATATATAGCGAAGTGATGAATGAAAATAGAGAGCCGATGTGCTCGAGCCAGTGAATGAGGCGTCAAAACGGAAGCTGCGAAATGGAGTGTGAAAATGAAATGGAGTCGCAGTAATCATGAGTTGGCTCGAGCCGTGGGCGTGACCTCACGTACCATTACAGTACATTCCTGCTATTTTGTAAAAATGTGAACAGTTTGAAAGCAGAACAAGATCAAATTTGACTAATTTGGTGAACTATTATTCTCTGACACACAATGTTGCAAATACAGGTACAGCACTTACAAATCAGCACTTTGCCTGTACCGATCCACTAGAACTACCTCAAAATATAATCTGCAAATGGCTTTGCTTTTACATTAAAGCATAATGCTCTCTGCTTTTTTCTATGATTCGCCCATAATTTGACAAAATGTATATTTATTTACATTTTTGGAGAATATTAAAGCCAAGAAAATAATGTTTACACTCTTTTACTGCCACTGCAGTTACTTTAGCAGTAATAAATGACTTGTTTAAATTGCTTAAAGGCCATGATATGTTCTGTGAATTAGGACATTGTGCAATTTGGATGTCCATTTTTTTTTTACCTAAGAAAGTTAGGTGCGTTATGTGGGATTCTTTAGTGTAAGCTCTGTGGTGAAGCAGAGGAATAATGTTACACATCTTAAAATACGCAGAAGTGATTATTGTACAAGAGACATGAGATGCACCTGGTGTGGCAGGAAGCTGTTGGTTAAATGTGCATACCTGTATTATGATAGTGACCAGGCATAATGAACTAAAGTGAAATTGAGAAGGAGAAGGCTGATAATGTTGTAAACTGAAATTGTTCTATTATTTAATTTTTTTCTCATGACTGATCAAATTTGTTGCCAGGTTTGACTTAATAGAAATCTCAATCCATGCATGAGTGTGCTACATTTTTTATTTACTAAACTTAACCAACATATTATTGCAACTGCAGACTGACTTACCCATTGTGACAAAACTGTGGAAGATGGATTTATAGCTTTTTGGAAAATTGCAATCACATAACCTTCACATTTTTGACAAAATACTTTGGCATTTGTGCATTTTAAGAAAACATGCACAAAATTATTTCAGTTTGCAATATATCATGCTTAATTTAAAAAATATATTTTTAAACAGTAAAAATGGATTTATCTCATTTTGCAATCAAACTATTCACATATTAATATGAACATAAAAGAAAATATAAACACTTTTGGAACATTGCTAGGCCAATTAGATTAGTGGACTGGAACTAACTGTTGAATGATAAGAAATGAACAGTTGTTCCTGCAACACTTTGTATGTAGCTAATAATATTTTTGAAGTCCACTGTCCTAAAGGCCTTTTATATAGATGAAAATTAATTTTTACAGCTTTTTCCCAGAGGCTCCTTCTATCTTACAGAAAATTTTTACAAGTAATAAAAAAAGTCACACCATCTGATTAGTCTGAACCAGTTAAACAGCATCTAACCTCCAGATTAATTTTCTCTTGTTTACTTATTTATTCATTGTAAAGAACAAATTAATAAACAATAAAATAAAATGAAGTTTTGCTTTACATGAGACCAAATTGAATGGAATATTACATTTTTCATAGCATACTTCATTATTTGTATGTCCTCCTGGACAGCTTTTTTGTTGTTTGTGAGAGATTAGACAGAGATATCTACTGTCCTGTGAATTGAGCTGTTCACACAGTAGATAACATTTCTTTTTTTCTCTCTTTTGAAATGCTGACCTTTTCCGCGCTCGTTCTGGGTTTCCCCTTGTGAGCCATATCGTTTAATGCCTTCTACTTATCTTCGGCCTTTTACAGTGACTAGCACGTAATCGCAGAGATTTGCCCCTCTGAAGGGCAAGGTAGGATGAGAAAATGCCAAAAACCTAAAGCATCTAAATCTGACAGTTCAGCAAGAATCAATCTGGGAGTAATCAGCAGGAATACGGGAATTGTGGCTGAATCTTTGGTCTGGGAAAACTGCTGATGCATTGGACACTAAATGAAAAAGACACCAAGTGACTTGCGTGTAAGAGCATAAAACCTAAAAGATGGAAACGTTTCTAGAAACAGATTTGTTGAAATGTATTTATTTTAACAATAAAGTCTGAAAACCAAGAACTGTAAGGCATAAAAGTATTAAAATATAAACACAAGTATCTAGAAACCATATTTAACAAAATTTAGTTTTAGTAATCTTTTCTGAAATATATTACTTTTACATAAGAATACAACTTCGTACTAAATGCTGCATGAATGAAAAAAGTACCAGTACCAGAACTTCATGAGCCACCATTGTGCATTTTCAGTATTTCCTACATCATTACATTACAACTGTGTTTAATGTATCATATCTGGCTAATTTAAAGTGTTTTAATTCCCAGTGTTTTTTTAGTCTAGGCTTTTAGCCTTGCAACCTCTTTAGTGGACACAGAGCAGCTCAGTGCTGGTAAAGATATTGCACAGTTCAATTTGCATGGCTCAGTAGCATCTATAATGAAAGTTACTGTGGAAAGGGCTTAAGGCAAAACCACATGAGGAAATGTCACTCTAATGCTTACATCATAAATACTAGAGGAAAAAATGAGAGTAAAACACTCTGCTTTACCTTTTACTTTAAATGATACAGTATATACTGTATACAGTACTGTGCAAAAGTATTGCTCTCCCTCATTTCTTCATATTTTGTGTTCAAAGAGACAGCCTTTATTGTATTTTTTAATGTAGTCTTGAGGAATAGTTCTCCAGTCCCTGTACCTGAGTGAGAAACAGGTACAGATGATGACAGTTGATCAGGCTGGAGATTAGTGTACTGGTGATGCTGAATGCTGAGTGGTTGGAACTGATAAGAGGGGAAAATAGGTTGCTGCTGAGGTTGTTACATAAACAAAGCCATTTTTAATTTTTTTCTTTAGGCACTTTGCAGCCTGTCACAGTAAAACATTTGTTCCAATTTCTTTCATTTCTTCTACATAATTAAATGTAATGTAAAATGAAGAAATGGGGGAGGGGTCAAGAATTTTGCATCATACTGTACATTGGAAAATACAACAAAATGATATGTAAACATTTGTTTTCTGTACTCCTGGCATTTGACATGGTTTTTTATTAAAAGGTTACTATTATAAGGTTATAGTTAAAATTCAGTTATGACTTTTAGTAATACCTATAGCTACAGTACAGGAACCAGTTTGGGAGCTACAGCTTTTTTACCCCTCATTTCAAGTAAAATCTCAGGTTTCTCTCCAGGTTACTACTTCTGGAATCACATTCCATAATCACTTAAACATATTTTGTTGCTATTATTATTTTTGACATTTTATTACTAATGTTACCCACTCACTCACTCGCTCACCGTCTATACCGCTTTATCCTGTATACAGGGTTGCGGGGGCCTGGAGCCTATCCTAGGAGACCAACCTGAAGCTTATTTTTGAATGCAATTACATAATTTTTATTCATTTATTGTTACTCATTATGTTGTAGAGTGGTGGATAAACAAGTAACATCTATTTATGCTTGTTTTATAGTTTGTTTAAGCCATTTCTTTATAGCCATTTCTTTTATTCCATTGTTACAAATAAGACCAAAAACATGAACTTCTCTATACGTAGCTAAAACTTTGGCTTTGACACTTGAGATTCCTTTCATAAATGATAAAAATAAAAAAAAACTATACATGACCATAAGCTTTGTTTTTGTCTTCTTTTTTTAGCTATAAATTATGTGAATTGTCTGCCATACAAATGGATGTTAAAGATTTATTATACACTATAGCATATCAGACCAAACACCTTACTATAATGCTGTAATGTTCAGAGAAAGAAAAAAATCAATCAATCAATAAACATAAACACCTTCTGATGAATCATATCGTGAAATGTGGTAGTGTATTTGATTCCATATTATAAACATGAACTGTTTGATGTTTTTACATACATACATGCAAATTTCCTCCAAAGTACTGTTTGTGTGACATATTTGAAGCTGATTAAAGGGTCTTTACACCTTTCTTGTTGACCTGACCCACACAGAAAACAGACTTCATGTTCTAAGTAACGATGACCTGAGAAATGTCTCAAAGACTCCATATAGACATAGAAACTACTTTCAATTTTCCTCCTGCACCTTTTTGGTGATAGGATTTCATAAAACTCTATGAAATAAAATAGACCCTTCAGTAGTGCTCTGATGTGGCAAATACTAAAGAAAATGATCCACCAAGGATGACCTGGCTGCGGGCTTTAAGGAAATTTTGAGTATTTGAGCAGCACTGACCCATGATGAAGCTGAAGCTGAATGCATTCACAAAGACTAAAAGGATGATCTGAAGTTCCCAGTAGAGAAGAGAAGATATCGAGTGTACATATACACACAGTGCATCACAGAGTACTGTAGTTAAGGGTAGTGGTATTGACCTGTGAAGACTTTATGTTTCTAAAATGACAAGCCTTTCAGAGAAGCATTTTGTATCTCCAGGACACATCTTGACCTTATCTACGTTTGGGATGATGTTTCCTCTCAAGAGAAAAATCTACTCAAGCAGTGCATAGTGAAATATACCATGTGTGACTGGCTCAAGAACTCAGATTTATTGTTGTATGGAATGCACAGTACATTTGTTAAAATGTTAAAGTTTGTTTCTTGATGTGCAGTTTTGTTTTTGAAATTCGTGAAACTTTCTTCCCACATTATACAGTATGTTAATACTGTTAATAAAGACCTGTAAGGCATTTGGGGTATACAGGACAGTCAGATGAAAGGCATAGGCTTAATGTGCTAGCTCATAGATATATATGGTGGAAAACATTAGAAATGGAAAAGATTCCATTTGATTCCAGATTGGAAAATGCAACCACAAGTTTATTGTTTTTCATTAGTGACATGCAAAGAACGTACCACACTGAGCAACAATAGCATTCACTCTTTAACCAAAAAGCAATAAGCAGGGGATTTTTGTTCAAAGAATTAAACATTGTCTTCATGTCAAAAGTAAATGTAAATCTGTGCATGGCATTTCACTTCCATCCATGTGTTGCAGACATGCTACAATCCAAAATGAATTCACAGCCCTAAGTCATACTTGGGGGAATAGCTGTAATCAGAGAAGGGCCTGAAAGTGTTACTGGAAAGGAAGTGTTTCCTGGAGATCCATGCAAAGGAACACCATTTTTGGCTTCTCACTGACTAATTGTTTTTTTCATTGCGACTGCATTGATTGTTGAACACAATCAAGAGTTTCAGAATTACTAAAAACCTTTATTGCAAGTGTGAATCTCAGTAAATATTATACCTGTCACTAATGAAAAGCAACACTGTTTGAATATTTTTATTTAGTTTTATATGGGTGATTGCAGTTTGCTCTGGCATGGACTCTAAACCATTGACACCAAAACCAAAAAACATTTCCTCATAATACAATAAACAACTTTAAAGTGTTGTTGCTTAAATGCCCAAAATTTGTACAGCTCACAGAAACCTGGATATCACATTTTATATGGTGAGTGGTAGTTGCCAAACCATAAGGCAGCACTCGGGCAATTCTGCCATATCCCCTACTACACCGTCCCTAAGTCTTCTAAAGCCCTTTCCTCCAGAGATGATAGCTGCAGACATAACCCTGTCCCTCCTATGGCCGTCCTTCTCACAGGGCCGACCCCTGACCCACATGTCTGGATCGTCACTGAGTTCGTAGATTGAGCCGTCCTCGAGGCTGTGTTCTAAAGACTCTAAAGATGAATCCGAGGACTCGTCACATCGCGCGGTCAGCGGACGGCCAGGTAAGCCCATGGTGGAGCGGATTCGGTATTGAAGAAGTACACTCCTCCGGGTTCCCTTGCCTTCACCAACTGAAGAGCTGCTACTCTGTGGCAAGGACTCTTGGGAGGAGGAGTCAGTTCGCTCCTCCCCTCCACAGGCTGAGTCGAGCGCTTCTACAACTGAATCTCGTTTCAGCAGATCTGGGGATAAAGTGCTGCTGATTGCCACCAGAAAGTCCACAGGACCACAATGGGCATTTAACGATGTCATCACTTTACCTGCAGGATGTATTCATAAAGTTAGCAAAAGATGTCATTTTTCCATTTTAATATTAGCAACAAGCTTATATATCCAAACCAGTACTAGAAGAGGGCACACATGTGAACTAGTTTATCCTTCAACATTATGATTGATTACAGGAATTCAGTTTCATCTGTGATGGTTTAGAGCATGACAGACTGTGGCATAAGGGCCAATCCTAGTCTACAGTATGAAGGTGAGACTTTTATTAGCAGGTTTACTGTATTTATAGTGGTTAAGCACCTCATCATTGGGAAATGGCAATGAACTGGGGAGACAGTGTCCTCTAAGAAGAGCACTACATTTGGTGAGTGATGTAAATACTAGTAAAAGGATCTCAACACTCATTTCACCTTCCCTTGTTTTTTAAAAGCAACTTTAAATGTGGTATTTCCATCACATTCGTTATACATCAAACTAAATGCAGACACCCTTGTGTTAAATGTCAGGCCACCACTGCTGGTAGAACGGAGGCAAGCTCCTTGAAAGCACACACTGAAATGACTTAACACAGAATTTGTGGGATTTACCAAAAACTAGTCAAAGCATATTCACAGGGTCTTCTTAGGACATTTATAGCACAGTTTTAAAGGAGCTAGAGACATCATCAGAATGAGGCTAGGCTAAAACCACACATTAGCATGGTATATGGCATGATGGCACTCCAACATGGATTCTTTAGTTGGTATAGTTTTGACATAAGAACTTTTTTTCAGTAGAATATGGTTTTGGACACACAACAGTTTCCAGAAAATAACCAGAAAGGCTTGGCTATGGTAACACCTGAGCACAGGAGATAATAAAGTTAATAAGAACTCAAATTTCATACAGAATGATTTAAAAAAGCAGTGCAAATGTTCACTTTGATCTAACCCTAATATTTTATAAATAAGAATCACAAATGTCAGGCAGTGTTGCCTAAAGACTTGTTCTATTTTGGGTTCCTATGAGAAGTCCTTTTCTTTCACTACCTCTGGATGCTCTGAGTATTGTTGTCTTTCAGATGTTAATTAACTTCAATGTGCTGGTAAAGTTTGTCAAAAAATCTTAATTTAATTTCAGATTTTTCAGTTTCTAAGAAAATACTATATTCATTCTCAAAATTCACAGCAAGACGCGTGGATTGAAACTCACCAATTCCCAGAACTCCAAGTAAGACAAAAAAACTTCCCTAAAATAGCTTCTGCATAAACAAAGGCCGCCTACATACCTGTTATTTTAGGGATGCCTTCCAGCTTTGGTACAGGCAGTGTGATGATGATGCCCAGGGCTGTGCCCACCCACAACAAGCCCTGGCAAATCAACAGACTGGTGACCCTTAGATTCTTTTGACCTGAAGAAAAAAAATTTAACAGAAATGTTAAAAGAAGACTATATTGACTTTACCTTGTGAAAGACAGACTTGTGGGTTTACACTTCAGGTGATGTGTTCTGTCTTTATCAGAGAGGTTTTTTCTACCTTTCCAAGTAAAAATGGACTGGGATAAAAAAAAAAAAGTGATGTTTATAACTTTTAAAAGAACATTATGTGCAACACAGTCAGCACTGGTGCTTCATATAGGAAGGAAATATTTCCCTCAGCTATATGCGTTAACTCAGTAGGCAGGTGGGCAGATAAATAGATAGATGCACATATTCTTTTGAACATTAACACTCAATTAAACCCCCACAACACTGAATAACCTTGTTTTTATCAATTATACGATCATGGTGAAACAATCATTGGTAACCAAGGCATCTATGTCTACAGCGATGAAATGCCAATCTGCCCTTTCTAGAAAAGATAATGCAGGACAAACTGCTAAAAAAACGTCAATGCAGAAACACAACAAAACACCCAGTACATCACAGTCTTCCACATATGGGTCTTAGCAGGCAAAGAGTTCAAGGTTGTTGACCCGACTTCAAAGCGCCGCACATCTCAACCTGATTAAGCACCCATGAGATGCACCAAAACTCACGTCCATTCCATGGAGGCCCTATTCAGCAACCCAGAGTACCTAAAGGATCCTCTGCTAACATCCTGGTCCACCAACACCACAGCACACACACAGAGGCCTTGTGAAGTGATGCTTCGAGGGGCCAGAGCTGCTCAGGTGGCACAAGAGGAACTTATATAGTACTCGACATAATGTTTTGCATTTTAAGGTTATGGTTGATACCTGTACACATACACATGTTAGGATTATACTTTAATATTTTTCCATAACAACTTACACTGGGACTAGTATGGTGGATACTCTAAATGGTCAAAGAACAAAGAGATTAATAATCTGTAATAAAGACAAACATCATTGATACCAGTCAGCAAGTTTTCTACCACCAGATTCGGTTGTTTTTAGTTTCTCACGAAATATGAAACATGACAAAAGAAAAGTTCTTCCTTTGACTTAAACCACCTAGGTTTTGGATTCCCCTTTTGCCTCCGGGGCAGCTCTGGGCCCTCGGGGCGTAGCTTCACAGGGCCTCTGGGAAGAGTCTGTCTGTCATCAGGACATTAGCAGCAGATCATTTGCGTGCTGTAACTTGTGGAGTGGGGCCTCCATGGATTGGACTTGTTTGTCTGGTGAGTTCCATGGATGCTTGATCAGATTGGGACCTGGGGAATTTGGCAGATGGGTCGGCAACCTTGGGCTGTTGAGGTCTGTGATGGCCCCCATGTGCAGGGGCTGTGGTGCACTGGGTGTTCTGGTGGCTTTCTATCATGGCCAACATTGACTTTTTTCAGCAATATGCACTGCAATGACATTTCTATGGAATTATATGTAACAGGCTACACTTTGGTCCTCTATATATATATTGTATATAATCAATGTAAATGTGTGAAGTTATGTGGTGTTAACATTATGGTTGTTCGGTGTGTATACTGTATATATCCTGCCTTTTCCATATTAAAAAGAAATATAGACAAATTGGTGTTATACGAATGAATCACTTTGTAACATGTTGTCATATGAAAATAATCTTTGTGAAGCTATCAGTAACTCTGCTTCACATTGGCCAGGAGCACACCACCCACTTGTTTATTATTTTCTTATAATAGCTAGCACTCAAGTGTTTCATCCTGAGATGGAGACATCTCACTAAAGGCATTCACCATCTCACTAAGGGTAGCCATTCAATCCATTCAACACGGAATAACCTTCAAGTAAAAGCAAAAGAAGAAAATACAGATACACTTTAAAAGGTTCATTTAAAAAAAGTTCATTTCATGTAACTGCTAGGAATCTTGTCTTCTTAATGTCAGCTGCACAGGTTCCAAAGACCTGCTATTTATACAATCTGTGAGCATTCAATAGTAAGCCCAATACACATATGCTCACACATTTTTCATGCCAAACTGACATAGCTAAGTGCTTTATTTTGCAATTACCTAGAAAGGAACAAATTTAAGCCTCTCCCTTTTTAAAAGACATGAAGACCATAAGTAGAATCAAGTAGAATTCTATATTTGAAAAAGTGGCCTCTTCATAAACAAACTATCCATCTGAAATGTATTTATTAATGTAAAAATCTTTATGATACTGAAAGAAAAAACAGCCATTAAAGGAGATGCTCAAATAGTGTAAAGCTATTTAAAGCCCACTTGGGCAGAGACTTTGGTAACCATTGCAGATGTTGTTCTTATAATTAATTCATCAACCATCGTAGACTAGGGAGGACCTCATGGGACTCGATGGCCATTGATCTGTAATAACCACAAGTCCTTTTTTTTGTCTCTTGGCTCACATATTCAAAGTAAACTGAGATGTTCCCCAGCCTCAAAGTCCCAACGGACAGAAGAAACAACGGAAGATCATTTTAACTCTAGCACAGGTGGACTATGATCGTTCCTTTACACGTGCCCTGAATATTTCAACACAAGTACGAAGACATCCTGACCAAGAAACTAGCCTTGTCTCCTCCAAGTGTCTTATTACATCTAGCAGAAACTTTGATCCAGAAAGTTCTCCTGTTTTTTTGCATGCCATCATACAGCATTCTGAGATTTCTTTTGTTCTTTGTTTTTCTAGAATGTTGATGGGAAACGGCTGAGGCAGAAGACCTGCTGATAGTTATAGTCTCTGGCTAGATGCCAAAGTCTGATTTACTCCCTTGACTTTTTTCCCTTCACAGTCCATGTGATTATCATTGTCTATGACAAGCAAAGAACTGTGTTTCTGCTGCCTAAAATTGGACATAGCCATCAAGCAAAAGTAAACAGCACTACAATATCTGAATGGAGAATTGTGCCTCAGTGAGACATGATGTTTTACACTGGCTGTATCAAGGTTGCATTTAGATTGCCATCCATTACTGATTTTTCCATGCAATATGTACCCCATTAAAAGAAAGAAGAAGAAAAAAAGGATTTCTGAGACCTGAAAGAAAGAAGAAGAAAAGAAAAAAGATTTCTGAGACTTGGTAATCTGACTCATATATAAGACTCCTATTCAAAAGTCATGCTAATTCTGAGATGATCATTTGGATGCAATGATATGCTAGACCAAATTATCAATTAATTTTCAAACGACACACATGAATCATGGATGCTGGTCAGTGCACTCACTCTTTCTCTATAAGACGTATCCTGTACAGCCCAGAGCCTATTTCCAGGAGACTAAGGGTACACCCTGGATGGGAGTGCCAATCCATCGCACGGCACACACAAACACTTCATCTCACAGTACTGGGAATTTGGAAAATGCATGTCTTTGGACTGTGGGAGGAGACGGTAGTACCCGGAGGAACCCAATCAAGCACGGGTAGAACATGCATGTACAAAGACCCGAGGCAAGAATCTAACCTTGAGTTACGAGGCCACAGTGCTAACCATTACACCATTGTACTAGTCAATGCAGGTCAGGTGAAAAAAAAATGTCTTGGCCTTTGGTGGGACTCCATTTAGGGGATTGTTAATACTGGGAATGGAATTTGAGGAGGAATAAGCCTATGTTTGTCAAATATACATTACAACACAGGTTTTTATTATAATTTTTTTTTTGCATATCAGAGTACAGTGTTTAAGTCCCAACAGTGGAGGTAGTGTTTAAGTCCCAACATTTTGGTAGAGCTGGAGAATGAATAGGTATCAATCCAATACTGTGCTTATTTACTTATTAAAATGCTCTGATACCCATAATTGTGGACATTAGCCTAGTTCAGCATGAAGTGATGATTATTTTTTTAAATTAATGATGGCAAAGCAAGGCAGATTCCAAATTATGTTCTATAAAAAAATATCAAGAAGACAAACATGTTTAAGACATCTTAAACATCATAGGTTACTACAAATGAATTTAGCTGT
>JAQMYJ010000016.1:5706738-5719940 GCA_030014305.1 Clarias laeviceps | reverse complement strand
TTCTTGTTGCATGTTGAAGCTCTACTTGGAATCTTGTTAAGATCCAACCATGCAAAATATGATTTTTTGCCATTTTTTAAGTGGTCTTAAACTTTTGATCGGGACTGATATCGTGTTTTTTTATTCTTATATAAAGTCTTCTAATTATTACCTTTTCACAGATGAAAAGGTAACGCATTATTTTGTTAACTGATGCTTTATCTATCACTAAGTATTTTTTGCACATGATCACAGCTAATAATGTAGTTAGGAGACCGTTCTTCTAACAAGTTATATAGCATTTCAGGTCTTTATGACTGTGTAAAACCATTTATAAACATTATATAAACAAGCTCATAAACATTCACAAAAATGTAATTTACCTATTACACAGTATGTGTTCCTTAATACTGCATGAATATACTGGAAAAAAAAGTCTGTAGAACAAATTATGACATTAATATTGCCTCACCCATTAGTTCACTCTCAGACAGCGGTTAGTTGAGTCACTACACAAACCATAAACACTAATGGGTTATAAGTAGGCCAGAGAGGCCTGGAGACCAATGAGAATCAACAAACTGACATAATTGGGACAAAAACACTGTAATCTCTCTCTCTCACTCACTCTGTCCTTCCCTATCCTTCTCTATCCTTCCCTCCCCCACCTTCCTATTTGTTACCTTAAAAACACAATGCTGGGTCGTAATGACATCAGTTCCTTAAAAATATATTTACTACCATTATTCCCTCTACACACACACACACACACACACACACACACACACACACACACACACACACACCCCACTGTTGTTTACTTTCTCCTGCTGAACCCAAAAGCAAGGATTTGTTCGTACGCATGAAGTATAAAAATCCTCCTCTGACAGCAGGCGCTCAGACGCTCAAGCCTGCATTTGGCAGCATTAAGTCTGAAGAGTGAACACACAGACAATAAATGAGGTACGGTGTGGAGTGACCGAGGGCTTGTTTTCATGAACCACGTTTTCGATATAAGTGGCACTACAACGCATTATTGCTTAAAGCCCCACAAGGCCGGTCTCAGATGTGCCACGGGTCATTTTCGCTTTATTGGGGACTCTCTGCAATCCTACGCCACAAGACTTCTAATGATCCCGTAAACCATGCTGGTTCCAATTTGAGGACATTTTAAACTTCAGTTCTTCTCCGTCGTACAGTGTTTACTCCTAAATAACAAAGCGGAAAGTTTCCACAAAGTACAAAGTTATTGAAATGATTTATGGCTTCAGATACGGATGTGGTCACAGGAATGAAAATGAAGCTACAATGTGGAGAATAGAGTCTTGACATTTTTTTTGTTTGTAATAAACCTCTTACATAGCAGGTTATTACATGTGATTTAAATTTGTTTTGTGGCCATTTTCTACTATATGAATGTGCACGTGTCCTTTCATGAGGAAGGAGACTACCTCACGCCCTAGACACATTAACTTATAAAGTGGAGAAATTTCACAGGCTTATGGATTTTATATAATTTTATGTAAAAATAAATTTTGAATCTGCATGCAGAAAAAAGCTATTCTTTTTTTTTCTCTAGTCATATTCGGATTAGGTTGAAATTAGAGATATTATATGCAAGGTAACTCATTGACTGATGTTAAATGGGTGGCCACCTTTAGATCTGTCCAGAAAGGGTTTTACTGTGGAAGTCTGGACCTAATGGCATGGTTATGCAATCATTTTACACAGTCCCTAGCCAACTACCCAAATGTCAGGGACACATTAGATTTTGTTATGAAGAGAACCAAACATTGGGTAGTAGTGAACAATTAAATAAATGAATGAATGAATGAATAAATATATCTAAAAATAAAATAAACATTTTTGCATTAATTAAATAATAATAATAATAATAATAATAATAATAAAAGCCTGCTCTGGTTTTTAAAAATGAAGACCCTTTAAAGGCCCTCCAGTGTAACAAGAAAGAGAAGACATTTAACAAGCGCTGCCCTAATGAGGTACAAGAGAACTCTGCTCCTTATCGAGTCTCTGCATGCAGGCCCTTAAGGTCCATCACTGAGAAGCTCCCACTGAGAGTTCTCCAGTGCAAGGGTGATGGAGATTAGTTAGTAGGGGCAATTCAATAAGGGGGGAACAACATAGTTTTTTCCTCTACTCACCATCAGATGGGGCTTTGCACCTGTTCATGTGTGCCCTTGCCCAAAGCAGCTCGTTTTTTTTTTAGTTCTGGGGAGATGAGGGAGACTTCCTTTGATGGGCTTCTCTTTTAATTGAATTGCCTTAGCAGTGGGTGTATTTCTCATTTTGTCTCTCATCGAGCATTGCATGGTGAGTAAAATTTAGCTAGAATCTTTTCTCGGTTTCCAAATGAAGATAAGTAAAAGCTGTCGTACACACCCCTTACAAAGATATATAATTTGGGCTGTATCTTGCTTTCTGCTTGCCTTCAAAGCAGGGTGGCTAATCCGAGGACTGTAGTATTTCTATAAAATGTCAAGGGGCAGAGTTCGTTATATGGATCTTCTTCTTATCAGAAAGTCTAGCTTTAATCTCTCAACTCTTTCAAGACATTTTATTTACTAGGAATATAGATATAAATTGTTATCCATTCAGTATATCTGGATAAACCAAATATAACTGGGAAGCATAATGTTCTCTGGCTGGTTAACCACTCCAGATAAGCACTATTTAAAATAAAGACATTTAGAAAACAACTAAATATGCTTATCTAAATGATTCTAGAGAGTTTACACTTCAAAATCCCATAGTTCTTGCTAATGCATTATAAGAACTGCTACATCTACAGCTATTCTTAAAACCGCATTGAATTTCCAGAGGTTGAAACACATTTTTAGGACAAAAGGGATTTTAAAGGATAGTTAAGTATTTCAAGATAGCAAAACTCTTTGTTACTGTATATGATTCTACACAGAACATTTAAGAATTCCCCAATGAGATCAAATAAAAATCCTACAACTTCTACAGTGCATTGTTAGTTTGCTTTGTTTTTCTACTAGTCTCCATCTGGTACTTTTCTCTTAAATGTCCCTTAAATCTTCTTTAAACCATCCCAAGAATTTACAAGGGCATGCTTTTGCCCTACGAGTGTAAGCATTGAAGCTTGATATTGTTCATCATGGGTACTGAATTAAAATTTAAGAATTCTAGTCAATAAAATCATCTTCGAGCCAGGGTACGAATTTCATTTGGTTGTGTTAGGATTCAAGTCTCTAAATATGGTATGCAGTCAATGCAAGTCTATAAAAATAAGCAAGTTTTCATAGCATTGCAAAAATATTTGTTGCCAATTTTCAGTAACTATGTTACACCTGTGGACAGTTTGAACTTTGATGGCCTTGTATATTTCACTGTATTTGTATGGAAAACAAACAACAAACTTTAATAAATTTTAAGTGAATTTTCATTTGCATGCTGCTGGGCTGTAAATGAATGTGAAAGTACTCTGGTTGCTCTGTCATACTGGGCTCTCAGGTCAGGTATTTTACATGCCCTCACCTCGCACTGCTGATGATATGTTTCTTCAAATGCACCAAGTACCTCTCATCCCTCCCTCGGCCAATCAGTTCTCCCTAGACCTCCGGTCACCCGGGAATCAAACTCGCGATCTTTGAATGA
Organism: Clarias laeviceps; assembly: GCA_030014305.1. Classification (NCBI taxonomy): domain Eukaryota; kingdom Metazoa; phylum Chordata; class Actinopteri; order Siluriformes; family Clariidae; genus Clarias; species Clarias laeviceps. Next base: position 5,716,319 of record JAQMYJ010000016.1, on the reverse strand, counting down.
AAGGCAAGCACTTTACCACTGTGCCACTCAGGCACAAACTGGGTTTAAACTTTCATAGTCTACATTCCGTTTCCTGGAGTAAGCCATGCTGTGTCTCACTTTTGTTTCTGTGTCTTCCACACACTGTTTATACAGTACACAGCCCTGCTGAGTGATGCGTACAGCCACACCTACCTTGAGGAAAAAGCACTAAGTTACTAGTATACTAATTATTCTCATTTATCAGAAAAGCATCAGGGTCAAGATAGTCACTTAGTCTGGATCCGGACCGTGATCCGCCATTTAGCGATGTCTGTAACAAAGATTTCCAAAATTTATCCTATGCTCCATTTTCTTACCTGGAAACCAATGGTTAAAATGCCTTGTTCATTGACATTCCTCACTCCTTAGGTCAGATCACTTACATTGGACAGCCAGGAAGCACTTATTGAAGTTTGATAACCAGGAAACTGTTTTGCTACAAATGGAAATTCAGTGTTTAGCATAGGTTCCAAAGAGATCTGTCAAGGGTTGGTGGGGGAGGTAGTGTTAGCTGTTCAGGATACAAGTGCAGAATTTCTCCATCAAGTATATGTAAATCAGAACTCTGTCCTCGGGGTAGCCAGGGTAAGGTCTATCCATTGACAAACTCTGGGACTTTACCTGTAATCTGGTATTGGACCCGTGCACCCAGTGGAGAGCTTTTTTAAGCTTCAAAGAGAAATATAGTGGCAAACACAGCTTTTCTTAATTGTTCTGGTCAATAGGATGTACTGACTGAGAAGTTACCAATAGCACCAGTGCTCTAGAGGCAACACTGTACAGTAGTAAGGAGTTAATTGGATGAAATCAGTACCGAATTTAGTCCACTGAATGATTTAATTCAAGCTTTACATTTTGCAGTTCAGCTTAAAGAGACTGAAGAAAAGCACTGAATGTTTCCAAGGTAGATCTGATCTCCAGGCAATGGTTCAAGATGTACCTAGAATGAAAGGGATGCAGTGTGCTTTCAAACAGTCCTTTTTACTGTTGAGTGCTGATCGACCAAATCTCAACATTCAGTCTAAGTGAACACTGGAGGACTAAAAATCTCAAAGGCATCAAAAAGGATGAAAATTTCTTTAAAAAGGCATGAATAAAGTAAGACTTTGAAAGCTAAGGGTACAAGCAGCACCTCAGGGTATTGCTGCCTCTGCATTTGAGATGTCCCTGCAGAAATATTATGATAAGTTCCAGTCTATTTTATCAGCTAGTATGGTTTATAAGTGACAGACAACAAAACCCCCAGATGAGAGAGTGTGACCACAAAAGCAATGGATGGCCGGGCTACAGCCTTATTGATCGTCACACAAAATCTAATTTGTCCGTCACTGGGTGCCATACACTTCTGAGTTATGACCCGCACTATTCCATATGCTATTTTTAGAAAAGAATAGGAGAACAGCTTGATAAATGAGAACTCTCAAGCAGAAATCTTACTTGTATGGACAGGCTGGAGACGTCGATGACTGAGACGGAGTTTCCACAGCTGGCCCATATGGAGTCGTCTAAAGCCAGCATGGTCCGAACTGGCTCATGACCCACTAAGACTTTACGACAAGGCTCTGGGTTCCACAACTCACCTATAAATCCCAACAAATTAAAAAAATTGATAAACTGATAAATAATAAGCACTAGAAGTAAATGTTAAAAATAGGTGTTGGATAAAATGGTTAAAACCAGTCAGATAGCACTTTCAATTTACATCACATAGTTTAATCACAAAAAAGTACTGCATGGTAATTTGCTCAAGGCAAGTAACTTAAGCTAAATTGGTTCCATTAGCACTCAAGAGTATATCACTGTTTTGTGAGCCAAAAGAAGTAGCGTTCCTGTTTAATTTCTTACAACATTTAAAAACCTAAAGAATTGTACTTGATGGCGAAACCTGTATATATGCTGCACCTTATGGCCTCACTCGTTGTTAGTGTCCCCACTAGTCAGGTTAATGACTAAACATTTTGTAATGTAAAGTTTCTAAAGCAGCTCCCTTTTTTTTTTTTTTTCAAAATTGTTCTCACAATGAGGCAGATCTCTTTCTTTGAGTTCTAATTACTGTGCGTGATTAGATGGAGTGTGTTGCATAAGCTCCTGCTGCACCTCCATGGCCTGCTAATGAAGCAAAATTAAATAAGGAAGCATGGCGAGTTATTTAATTAACATTTTGAGTTGTTTATTTCTGTCTTTGAAACAAGAATAGACCAGCAGTGCCTTCTAAAGCTTTAGGTTAATTGCCTGGCATATTCCACATATGAGTCTTCATTTCTTTCAGATGCGCACAGTGAAAAGTCTCATTGACACTTGTGCACAAACGATGACCCATTGGAGACAATTATTTATTTTTTTAAATACAAAATGAAGGAGAATATTTTGTGGGGAAGAAAGCATTCAGGGATGTAAGATTTACAAGACAACAAGATACTTCTTGATTTTGTATTTCATTCATTTGTTTAATTCAGGGTGGCACCGTGGCATAGTGTTTAGCATTGTGGCCTTGGATTTGAGGGTCTACAATTCGATTTCCTCCTCGGGTCTGTGTCCCCCCCATGCTTGGTGGATTTCCTATGGGTACTCCTGTTTCCTGCCACAGTCCAAAAATATGCAGATTAGGCTAACTGAAATTTCCACTTTTCCCATACTGTGTAAGTAAGTGTGTCATTGATTGTGTCCTTGTGTGCCCAGTGGATTGGCACCCTATCCAGGGCATATCCCACCTTGTGCCCTGAGTCTCCCTGTGATTGATTCAAGGTCTCACATGACCTTGTACCAATGTACATAATTATTGAACATATACATGATTTCATTTTTATCGGATTAAGTCAGAGTATGGGGACTATTCTTTAAAACCATTAAGCAAGTAATCACACGTGGGGTTATGATGATATGATATAAAAAAAATAATCAATGACAAAATTGTGTCCCATCATAAACTACTACTACTACGTACTACTACACATGTAGGTATTTATTATCATCAATATAATAATAATAATAATAATAATAATAATAATAATAATAATTATTATTATTATTATTATTATTATTATTATTACTATTATTATTATATTGTTATGTGGTCTGCTCGTAGCTCCTCACATATGGAAATTGATGGATCCTAAAGTTCTAACAAATTGTTCTAGTGGTTCCCCATGAGTCACATTTTTGGCTGACTTTTTCCAACACCCACAGCTCCCAGCTAATCACCGTGGGGGCCAATCACTAAGTGAAATATATCACTGATCACCAGCTTGCAAAGCCTAATGTGGAACATCACTCTAATTTTCCCTAAAAATTGCTTCCTGAAAGATGTATATTTTAATTGCCACAGCATCCAAAGTGCCCCCCCCACCACAAAAAAAAATTAATTCATATACATGTAAGTTCTTCTCCAGCAAATGGTTAAAAAAACTAACAAAATAAAAGGAATTTAAAAATCTTTACATTGAGTGAGTGAATCAAGACCTGCAGGGAGACAAACGAGCAGGTGCAAAGTGGAAGCGCACACACACAGCGACACAGCCACATGAAGTAGGTGGGAAACATCCACCACCATTTGGTGAGTGTGATATAGACCTTTTGAAGTTATCTGACTACCATGATGTCAATCAGCAGACTACAAAAGCACCATTAACTGACGTTGGATTACTATGTATTTTCATTGATAATTATTTTCAAGGCATATTTTGGAGCCAAAATAACCTGAAATATTACCTGATAATTGCCTGATTACATACTGGATTACCTAATGCTTTGTAACACAGATTAAATAGTAACCTAAAAACTGATAGCTTCTGTTCTGCTGAGTATTGTCATATGTAGTATGTTGTGATAGACTTTGTATCTCATTCAAAACAAGCGTGTGAAAATGTACGTAGGCGGTTTTAAGGATATTCACTTTTTTAAAGTTTGATTTGTTATGATAACATGATTATTTCAGAGCGTGTACAAATATGTGATTGTGCCTAATTTTGTTGGCTTGTTAGCAATAACTTTAGCTCTTACAGTACTTCTGTTGCAAATGACACAATGCTGTGGAACAGACTGTGCAATATGGTTCTTAAAAGAATGTGCAGGTAACATTAACTAATAATGGCAGTAAATGTTCTGGGGTTGAATTAAATAGTGTTAAATGGAAAGCTAGTGCGCTATGTGGGGTGTAGAATCCCTTGGTCCACACAAGTAGTGGCCATGATCAGAGCTTAGAGCCTTGAGCTAGTTAGTATTACAGCTCGCATTAACGTGAACAAAATAACATGGACGGTTCAGAGCCAATTCAGAAGAACATAGCAGCAGTTACTAAGTGTTGTTTAAGATGACATAATGGTATCAAATGTGTTTTCTTGCTGAAAGTATACTTCCGTGGCTAAGTAACGTAACTGTCCAGAAGTGAGCGTGACTATGGCGGACAGTCATTGTGATGTCAAAAAAAAGGAAGCAAATTTTTATTTAAAAAAAAAAGGTTAGTAGCAGAAAGGATTAATGACATCATATTTGCACATCATTAATGACATCATATTTGTACACATGCACAGACATGAAGTGACAGAATAAAAAAAAAATATGCAGAAAATTTGCGTTCCTGGCACGCATATTGTGTGTATATGTTTGCATTAATCACATGTTTATTAAAGAAGATCTGCACCTGCTTAGGCTTTGAACTATTACTATTACTATTACTCCTGACACATAATATTTCTGCTACAATTTATTATTTTTTTTAATGATAAACATATTATTGGGTTTTACATATTCCATCTACATGTTCATATGGATAAAAAAAAAAAAAATTTGTTTATTTATTTATTTGTTTACCCAAATCACATGGTTTACCTGTAACACGTCTACATTTTCTTTAAACCCAGCACTATATTTTTGTGTTTTTATATTGTTCGTGTTCACTAGAAATACAGCACCAGGTTCATAATTAATCTTACTTTATGAATGGATGGAATAAATGCAAGCAAATAGAAAAAAAGTGATAAACTTATGATGCAAAGTCTGCCTTCTCTGTCAACTGAAGATGACTGCTGATATGCTGTAGGCTCTAGGCCTTATGCCTAACAGTTTTTAACATGCAAATGTATGCATAAACACACACCGAACACAGATTGTTGGTTATGTATCATGTATGAGAATCCTAAATTGCGACATGCCTCGCGGCATACATTGTCATTACTTCACTCTTACGTACGACACTGGTGAGGCGAAATTGATCATTTACATTTAAATTAATTCTGAATTCAATACTTTACTAACACAAAACCTAGAGCACTTCTTATCTCAACTCAGCTCTTCTCTGCTTACGTATTAAGTACATGACAGGACGCATTAATTTTTATGCATTTGCATGTTCATATGTAGAGAGAGAGAAAAAAAACCCTGAATATTTGATTCTGATGAAAGAACAAAACAAACGTGGAAATGATCAGACTAATTTGTATTATTATTTGATTTGATTACCCTTTTACTCTATTGAGTCCCTTCCATTGGCAGACATAATAATATAATCATTATCACACTTAATTACCCTTTCCATTTAGTGCGTCATCCCATTAGTGAAAAGGAAAACACATTGAGAGACAGCATTTACACAGGCACAAAATGCTTAATGCATGTTTTATACTACAGTGAAACCTCGGATTGCGAGTAACGTGGTTTGCGAGTGTTCCGCAAGATGACCAAAGATTTTTAATAAATTTTGACTTGGAAAACGAACAAGTCTTGGTTTACGAGTACTAAGTATCATGTGCATGCACTTCTTGTTTTGACGCTAAGCGTCACGTGATCACAACTGAGCCAACGTTTTTTCTCTCTCTTGTGCTGCGGAATTGTGGGTAATTGTCACTCCTGCTGGGTCTTAGTGCTCGTCTCTCACTGGTATAAAACATCTCCCTGCACACGTGTACCTGTTTACTATAAAACTGGGACCACGTGTGTGCGTAAAACACATTTTATTTTGTGTCTGTATGCATGGGTGTACAGAGCATACAGACACAAAAACAAAAACAAAAGCAAGTCTCAAAAAATCCATTTTCTCTCTCTGCTCAAGGCTCAGCCTGCTCTTTGTGTCTCACATACACACACACACACACACAGACATACCCCTCCTACTTTCGCCTTTTCCAAATTATTCGTTCCACAGCCCCAAAAAAATAAATACATAAAAATAATTAATACAAAACATAAAGTAAAAATAAAACAAATTAACCTGCACAAAAAAAAGTAAAAATAAATCCCGACAGATAAGTGTTTCCGTTTGTGCACGCAGATGCTGTGTGTGTGTGTGTGTGAATCTAAAGTAATCTCCCCTCTCCCCCTTCTCGTCTTACACAGTTACCCTTCCTCCACTCTTTTCAGACACGTGCGCACACAACGGAAACACTTATCTGTCGGGATTTATTTTTACTTTTTATTTTAAGGTAAAGTGCAGGTTAATTTGTTTTATTTTTACTTTATATTTTGTATTAATTATTTTTATACGAATAATTTGAGTTTCCATTATTTCTTATGGGAAAATTCGATTTGGTTTAAGAGTGTTTTGAAATATGAGCCCGCTTCCGGAATGAATTATGCTCATAATCCAAAGTTCCACTGTATATATTTATATACAAGCAGTACTGTGCAAAATAATATATTATTAACTATTATAATTTTTCATTCATTGTGGACAGCAAAAAGAATTGCATTGTATGGGGGGTGTAGACTTAATAATGGTCTATTCTTTACTGTGCATACTGTATGACAAACTTGAAACCTAAATAAATGAAATAGGAACAAATGGTTTATTTTGACAAGTGCAGAAAGCTTAATGTTTGAATGATTCACAGACTACTGTGTTGTTTAACAAACTAAAAACATTCCTCTGAAACTGGTCAGGTACAGGGACTGGACTGAAAATGTGAGCTAAAACGTGGCAGAAATGAGAGCCAAAAAAACTCCTTCAGGAGAACTATTCCTCAAGACTACATTAAAAATATAAGAAAGTCTTGCTCTTTTGAAGAAAATATGTAGAAATGGGGGGTATACATACTGTATGTACTGTATGTAAGAAGAAATTTAATGTACCAGGTGGAAATAAAACATACTTGACATACACCTGTATTTGTTATTCATTACGTAAGTTCTGAAGTGCAAATTAGTGCTTGGTAATTAAAAAATATCCAGAATTTTGAACATTTTCTAGATCCCTATTAAATCCTTTTGTTTTTAAGAAAGAATATGCCATAATGTTAACTCTGAAGGCATTATAAAGATCCACAGCAAGGATGATAGAAGCTGATCAAAAGACAACCCTTGCCTTGATGCAAGAAATCTAGGCCTTGGGAATGAGTGGTGAATCATATGAAACCCTATTTAGAGTTTGCCAAAAGTACATCAGGGTTTAAGGCCGCTTTCACAAAAAGAAAGCATGGATCTGAGTACACTTGACTCCAAGGTCTCGTTTGTTTGAGTAGCATGAATGTTCTGTACTCTACCCGGGTAAGGATGGGTCCAGTTCAAACAAAATGGGTCTCAAGTTTATACAGGCATGGTACGCAGCAATCAAACCTAGTGTAAAAACAACCTTTAGGAAACCTGTGGAAGGAGGTTATCTGGTGAGGTTTATTTGACCTTGGCACAAAGCCCTGTGTTTGGCAGTAACCCAACACAGCTCATCATCCTGAGAACAGTAGATGCACAATGAAGCAGGGTTGCGGGAGCATTATGCTGAGAACTACGCTTGGCCTCTTGGATGCTCGGCCACAGTCCCCATAAGTTCTACATTACACATTTTGAGAGTCTATAAGATTTAATGGTCAAGTTAGATGTTTAGAGTTTGGAATATTTGTTAAAATCCAAATCATAAGTAATCCTTTTCCAGGATTTTGTCCCAGACATGTTTTAATATCTGCTTGAGCTTAATGATGTTGTTTGTTTGGATGTAAGCTCTAAAAAGTAACAGCTATATTTAGATTGTGATGATGTGACATTGTAAGGGCACACAGATCTACACCATCAGAATAATTAGGTCACCTATGATGGCAACTGGTTCCACACTTTTCAAACTATGTTTCCATAATTTTTTTTTATCCTGTAAATCTGATTTGCGACCATGATCCTTTTTAAAAGCACTATATAAATAAAACTGAACTGAATTTATTGAGGAGGATTGGATCCTTATACAAATTAGTGCTAAATATATTAATCCCCCCCACACACTTCGGTATTACTGCATATTATTTGTTGCAATTAATCCCAATTATGCCCACTTCAATTTCATTAAGAAAAGACAAAATAAATTACAATTCACTGAGCAAATACCTGCACAAGCCATCAAGTATTTATTTTTTTATGTAATGCATATTTATACTATATCACAAGAATATTTCTAATCTTTCTCTTTGACATTTGTGCTTCATGTACCACCTGGAAATAAAGATTCACATTCTGTCAGGTTCAGGGGGAGAAAATATACTGGAACACAGAAGTGAATGCATACACATGAGCAGCCTTTAAAAAATAGAAAGATAGAATTCTGCTCTAAGTCTTATGCAACATGTACCTTCAGGTGCTCTTCTATAGATGAGCAGTGTGCCATCATGCAGGCCTGCGAACAGGAAGTTAGACACGTGTTTGAGACACAGGACAGGAGAGCCCGTAGCATTCTGAAGGTCCAGAACACACTGAGATGATGTGTCCATGCTCCCATAGACCAGGATACTGTTAAAAAAAAAAAAAAAAAAAAAGTATTATTATTATTAATTTATTTATGTATTATTACAAACACATGGTCTGTTTAACTTCAGAAAGCCATCTTTACTACTTAGTCAACTTAAGAACCTTAGGAACCTTATTTTATTGTCATTGCTTTAAATTCCTTTATTTTGATATGTAAAAGGCAAAAACTCCATTACTTATTTAATTAATTTGCATTAATTTTTGATACATATACAGTATATTCGTAATACACCTAAAAAAACGTAAAAACCATATACAGGTTGTCCCTTAATTACGAACGAGTTCTGTTCCAGGAGCACGTTCATAAGTCAGATTTGTTCATAAATCAGGGATAAAGTGAGCCCAATACACCATTGACACAAATATGACTAATATACACTTGACTAAATCTCTCCCCTTTCCCAACACTGCCATCACGCCATTTGTTAGCGAATTTCCCCATAAGAAATAATGGAAACTCCCATTATTCGTTCCACAACCCAAACATATTACTAGAAAAATTATTAATAGACAATATAAAGTAAACATAAGATTAAAAAATAATCAGCACCTTTAAAAAGAATCAGGCTGTGTGTGAAGCAGGAGACAGGAGAGGACGAGGCGAGTGGGGAAGTTTAGTTTTCTACATTGGTGCTTTAGTTTTCTGCTTTAGTTTTCTATATTGGATTCTTCTCCACTGGTAAGGTAGGTTTTTAACTTTTGTACTGTTTTTGAAACACGATTGGTTCTTACTGTATACTGTACCTAGTTTTTGCTGTTTGGTAGTGTTGATTGAAGTAGGTCTAAAGCAATTTGTTCTCAGGTAATTAATCAAGAGTAGTTTCAGGCTTCCTTAAGGTGTGAAT
>JAQMYJ010000016.1:5665515-5697596 GCA_030014305.1 Clarias laeviceps | reverse complement strand
TCTGAATAAAATATTGACATTTGCCATCTCCACATCATTGCATTCAGTTTTTATTCACAATTTGTTTAGTGTCCCAAGTTTTTTGGAATCCGGTTTGTATTTAAAAACTATAAATATCCTCAAAAATTGTAAGCAAATGTAACACATATGCATCATAAGCATATCATCAGTAAAATGCGGTTCCACAACATTTAACCAACATCAAATTTGTGTTTTTAAGTAAAAAAGAGGTTATTTACTGATATTTTGGGTTTAAATATAATTATGCTTCCATACACCGTATGTAAGACAAAAAAAACCAATCTAGGGGTTTGAATGAGAGCTATTTAAAGTAAAAAAAATATATAATTATATAAAATTCTAAAGACGGTACAGTTTTCAATTATTATAATTGGTTAAAAATGGTTCAATATTTTCATACCTCTGTTGGCAACTGTCATTTTTTTTTTGATGATCAAGTAATGTAGTTATAAATGGCTTTAGTATTATTTGTTAACATTATAAATGATTTTGGCCATAAGTTTTTTACCAAAATAGTAATAACGTATGCTGAAACTCATACTCCTATACGCTAATTACATTGCACCATCGTACATTTGAAGATACAAGTGCATATTATTGTACACAGAATGGAACACACGATTGGAAATAACATGGATATACCATACACCATTTCTATATCATAACTGTAGTTTGTATTGCAAGATCTTTGACTCTCAGACAAACAGAACCAAGGCAAGGTCTTACGTAAAAAGGTATTTTTATTTGGATAAACAGGAAAAGGGAAGGGAACAAAGAAGGGAGGAAGGAAAAAAGGGGAGGAAAGTAGTAAAGGTTGCATGTGCTGGTCTAGGCAGAGCAGAGGGGCACTTAGCTGACAAGTATGGGCAGCAACGGAGTGGCAGAGAGTGGCAGCTTGGACAGCGGCTCCTGTCGGCCCTTCGACGCAGCTTCACAGAAGCCCCGTCAGCCCGTCCAGCCATCCATTGGTGCGGCCTCAGGGCGGGAATCTCCATGACATTCATCGACTGGATGGCTTTTTCCGGCGGGGAATGGGGGCCTTAGCGGCGATGACAACAGCTTTTACCTTTCTCATGGCTGGATCGTGCTGGCTGACACTTGGCACTAGTGAAAAGTGCTGAAAGCCTTTTCTCTGCTTCTTTCAATGCAGCGCTCAAATGGCGACATTCAGTGTCTCCACCTTTGAAGTCCCCGGGGTGCGTGCCATCGCCCTTCCTTACATACCACTTTCATGCTTAATAAACAATTGTCACTTACATGTCCAGGTTGGCCCAGGGTGGAGACTTTATAGTGGCAAAATAGTTTCTCCAGGGCAGCTGTTCCTGCGGGCTTTCTAATGTGGCTTTACTCTCGTCTCGCTGTGGTGGCCAGCCAGCCCCACCCCACTATCCACTGGCGCGCCCTCGGCGTGAACACTTGTGACTTCTAACATAAAGGCAGCTTACCCTGACTGGGAACAGAGGCATTAACCGTGAACACAGCACCTTCCTTGTCAGCAGCTGGATTGCGAAAAGCTGGTACTCGGCGCAGATTAAATGCCGTTGCAGCGTGCGCTGTCCTTTGGCCACTCTTTCCCCACTCTATCCCATGGTGACCAAAATGCGGCATACAGCATACTCACCTTTGAAGTCCTTGGGGCACGTAGCATTGCTCCGCCCATATCACGCTCTCGCCTTGAGCGTTCGCCACACAAAATTAGGCTTTTAGCCTCAAACTCTGAACTTTAACTCTTGCTGGTGTTACTCATTTATTTCTCATCAGCCGTGCTGAATATATGTCAGCCCCGCCCCTTTAAATATGGTACAGTATGTACAAACATTCCAAATTAGATACCTACTGAACCTCAGTCACCACTGTGGCTCCAAAGTATTGTTGTACGCACCACAGTATAACCTCAGAACCCATTGAAATGCCACAGTATGTCACCTGGCACTTTAGTCCTATAGTGCCTACCATCCTAATGTTTAAAGTACCTCAGTAGTATTATGGTATATTATGCATGTACATTTGTCCATAGTAAAATGTTTGATAGTTGTTTACATAAAAAAAGCATGTTATGTATGAAAATAAAGGTTTAGTTTGAAATCGATTTAGGCATATCACTGCCTTATTAACTGGCCTGTCCATCATCTTAGCACTTAAATCAGCTTGACTAAGCTGCCAAATCAGACAAAACCATCATGATGTCATTTCTCTTCACCGCTCCTGAGTCTTGCGGAAATTATCCCTTCTGATTCAGAATATCCCCAAATACAATTAACTCAAACACACAGATAAGGGCATCCTTTTGTGTCCAAGGGCACAGACTGGATTCAACCAGTTGCTGTGGACTTTGGGATTATGTGATAAACCGAACAAACTAGAGAGAAAAGATGAGCGTGTGATTACTTGGATTTTATATATATATATATATATATATATATATATATATATAAACACATACACACCATATAAAAGAAAGTGGTGGGAGGTTGAATATTGATTACTTTATGAGAGACCTCAGATGAATTTTTATGAGCAAGAACTACAGTTATTAGAGATTCTGACCTTGGGTCTTGTTTTGAAGTTATTTTTTCAATAAAGCAATATTTTGCTGTATAATGTCTTGTAACACAAGTCTTACACTGAAGCAGTAATCTACGGTATGTCATTAAAAGTAATGCATCTATAAGGAACTTTACACATTATTACAATTAATGTCTGAATGGTAACGCTATTTAGCTAAATAATCAATGCTAATAAAGTAGTAATTTTTACCAAAAGGTGTCCTGAGTCAAACATTTAAATGACTAAAGATAATTAATTGAAATAGTGTTTGAATTTCATAAATAAATATAATCTATGCTGTACCAGTCAAAAGTTTGGACACCACTTCTAATTCAATGTTTTTTGTTCTTTTTTCTACATTCAAGAGAAATTCGAGAGATTCCAAAACTATTAAATAACACATATGGTATTAGGTATTTAAGTAATAACAGTGGCAACAACAATCAGTAAACCATCATGATACTGTAAAGCTGTCTCCCATGAAGACCATCAGAGGAAAGCAAGACCAACACTTACCCCTGTTGCAGAGAAGTACATTTAGAGTTACAAGCCTTAAAAAATCATCAATTAACATCACCTTATGAAAGCTACATAAGTACAGATCATAAGTAACAGACACTCAATATCTCAATATCAATTGTTCAGGAGATTATTACATATATAAAAAGAAGATTATTGCATATTTTGTATGCCTTCAGCATTGTTTTATAATGTAGACAGAAATGTCGATAAAAATAAAAATCAGGAAAGACCATGGAATTAGAAGGTGTGTACAAACTTTTGACTGGTAATATAATAAACACTTATACAGATATCAACTTGTTTTTGCTGGTGGAAAAATTAGTAAAAAAAAAAAAAAAAAGATCTATTCCTCTTATAAATAGCCCAAATTATATTGTAGATATTTAAATAACGTTCAGAGAAAGAGTCTGTTGAGTTAATTTTACAGTTCATGCCTGTATAAAGTTTCAAGAACCTCTGTTATTTCATACATAGACAAAGTTGTTGAATTGAACTTACCCAGAGGTATCCCTGAGGAAGCGACGTGCTTGCTGCAGAGAAACCAAGTAGAGCACACTGTACTGGATTGTGCAGCGCTGCTTTTAGCTAAAAAGAAAAAAATCTTTTTTTAATGACAAAATCATACCTTTTTTTTTTTCCAATGCACCTTTTTATTCAATCTAATATTTTTCAATGTTATTGTTAAAGTGAATTCAAACCAGCATGTCTGTGAGCAATCCGAAAGGAGCAGTTCAACTGAAAAGTGCTTCATTAATCAAATAAATGATGGTGTTCATAAGACTACATGACATCAAAGTGGTGTTATGACAACTTTCAGATTTAACTGCATTTAGACTGGTGTGACAAATCTATTAAGTGACATAAGCCAATAAGCGCAATAAGTCAGGGTTAATATGAAAAAATTAATAATGGCAGCACTTCCAAAAGTTCTTCAGCATTCTAACATATTAACAGATAAAGTGTGGATATGAAGTTTCACATTAATAAGAAAAATGTCATCATACTGAGCTACTAAGTCAGATATAATCCGTACATACTTACATGAACCATAGCACAGCCTTACGTCAAGAAGAGGCTATGTCACCTGACTTAAGAGTTATGTTTACTTGAGACAGACTTTGCAGCATGTGACACCTGCTATAACAATTTTTTATAGCGTGTTTTAAAAATGTCTATGTTGTCAATAAAAGGATATATAAGTTTCATCCAACTGATACATAAGTTTGATCCAACTGAAAACGACTTTGATGCAACAAGTCATAATCCATTAGGGTTTTTTTTTTCTTTGTTTTTTTGCATCATCTGATATGATGCCAGTCTCTCTCAGGCTTCATGTTGTGCTATAAATAATAATTTCCCACTTGATAAAAGCAACTCCTTTAGGTGTAGCATTGCTTATGCCACCAAAGCGTGAAGTAACGAACAAGCTCCAACTGCGTGTGCAGTCCAAATTTTGAACAAGAATAAAAATAGTTATTTGTTCCAGCACCGCTGAAGACATTTTCATTATTCGTTAATGGCTAATGGTAGACCTGAGAGCTTTTCACAGTGGCAAAAAACAGAGCCTTAATAAAACCGACAGTGAAAGGTAGGCCAAGGTGCTTTCCTGCTGCAAAAATAAAAGTGTCCATATTTCTGATGCACTAAGGCCTAAACAATGTTTATGTACTTTGCAAGAACGAGTCAGTGTGATTCAGGGCATTATGACTATGACTGTGGCTGCTGCTGACATTGTTTCAGATCAATGCAGCTCAAAGCCAAATGGGCAGAGTGAAAGTCATAAGAAATGAGCATCATGGCAAATTATCTCTAATAAATAAATTGTATATATTCGCAATATGAATCGAGCACTGAGCGCTTCAGTAGTGTGGCTAAGAGTATGACAGTCTGTAATGATGGGGTTCGTAGTCCAGAGAGGACATTAATCGGGAAATGGAGAAAAATACATGACTGGATTATACACATGCAATAGAGTATAAAGTATTGGTCTTAAACAAACAAACAAAAAAAGTGTTAAAAAGAGCTAGTTAACTTTATCAAATATTTCTTATTATACTGTACAACAATCAGTTCCAACCACGTAATCTGATTGGATGAGAGGCATTCCACGGTGGTAATAGACAGTAACAGCACTGGGATGTTTAACTATATGTATCAGACCACATCACTGGTGTCCTAACAGTCATTAATTCACTAACTGCCAGTCGCAGCATGTGTGAAAATAGGTCGGAACGGTCCAAAGTACAGAAAAGAAGGTCCCTGCCAAAAACCACATTCACAACCAGTCACAGAAGCACTTTCAGCAAGAAAACACATCTGCTAGCGTTATATCATCCTAAACAACATTTTGTCTTTTTAATAATTGCTTCTAAGTCATTCCAAACTGTCCATGTTGTAACCCCTGATCAAAGGTCAATACATGGTGTGTGGAACAAGGGATTGTATAACCTACATAGCGCACCAGCCTTCCATTTAACGCTATTTAGGATTTAATCCCAGAACCCAGAATTTAAAGTAAATAATATTCTAAAACAGAATAAGTTAGAATATAAAGAGAAAATTATTTAGAAGATTAACTAAACTTTCCACCACCTCTGTTGTTTATTCTCCTCACTTTTTAGCTACATGGTACTGCTAAGAATTTAAAACTGCTTTCACCACTGTCAATTACAAAATTAACTATCGGTTGCCAGCTCACCCAGTTGAGGTTATATAGTTCCACCAGTTGTGGAAGGATATATGTTGGTATAGCAAAGAAACAAACAAATCATAATCTGTTGATGATAAATGGTATTTTCATATAAAAGCAATATAACGCACTTGTGATGCCTACAACTGCATCATAGCCACACCGATATTCAGAAGTACAGCTGGTATTCAGCTGGCATTCCCTCTCATGAGATATTGCTTAAATTTAACATTACAATAAGCCAAATATAAGAGTTTAAACAACATGCTATGTCATGTTTTTGTTTTAACTTACTGTACTTTTTTTGTGATGTCCTAAAGCAGTACAAATTTTGACACAACATGTAATATGACATCAGCTGTTTCATTCACAAAAGTAATATTAAAAAACTGCAGTGACCTTTTCCTGCTTTGCCAAACATTTATATTTGGTGTATACTTTTTGTATAGAGTGATTTATAAAACTTGAAAACAGCTGAAGGGGAACAATACAAAGTATGGTGAGAACATGTGAGGATTCCGAATCTGACAGGATTTGAGACCGCTGCACAAACTGTGCGAGATGCCTGTAGGATAAAAACACGAAGAATTCCAAGCATATGAACATAAAGGCATAAACATGAACAAGTTTGGAAAACCAAGTGGCAAGAAAATATATCTCTTTTTAAAAGATTAGAAAGGAAGAAACCAGCAGGCTTTGATAATGGAACCAGTGGGAATTTCTTTTTATACAACACCCTGTTTATTTTGTACAAATTTTCCTATTGATTTTTTTTATTATTATTTTTTAGTTAGTACAAAACATATCTGATTTTCAAATATCAGTATTCCTCCACAAAAATAAACAAAGTAAAAAAAATATATTTGTATGCCAGTCCTCAGAAGAACTGTGGGTGTGTCTGAAGGATGCTCAGTAAAAACTTAGTAACTAATCTATGTAAGTAAAAAAAAAAAAAAGGTTTTGTCTGTATGTTGGTCAGTACTCGCTCTTTCAATGATATCTTTATGTTTCATACATTGGAGGACTCAAAACCAGTCTCTAGTTTTTCCGTCATATTATGTCATATTTATTATCACAGCATCACTTAAAGCTGGCTTTACATAATTTAATGAAACTTTGGCAGTAGTTAGGTATTTGCCCAAAGTTACTGTAAACCTACAACAAAATTAAATAAAAGATATTTAGTAGAATGAAGTTATGAGAAGGTAAACTGTGGGTGTGTCCTAAATTGATTGCTGGACAGAATTTAGCTTCAATTTAGCTTCAAATAAGTTACTTGCTCAATGTAAACAAACACCTGCACCAATAGATATTAATTGGAAAATCTAAACTGAATATTTTTATTCTGATTAGTTCATATTACCACCACTGAAATAACAGCGCTGAAGTGGTATACAAATTTAATCCGTTTCGGAGGCGAGTACAAAATCTTGTATTGCAAAATGCATATATATATATATATATATATATATATATATATAAAAAGAAGAATCTAATGAACCCTTCCTTTCCTACATCCTTCATTTCCTTCAGCTATCCACAGATGCATGTCTCAGATTCAGAAAGACTGGTTTGTTGAGTTATTGTAGCCTTCCTGTCAGCTGAATGAATTAATAAATGTATGATGACATTTGTCTGTGTGCAGACATTTGTTGGTTCTTTGCAGATAAATTGATTTACAAATGTCTGTTACTAAGCTTAATATAATCTTGTATAGTGAATTAAAAAAAAATATAGTGAACAAAAAAAAAAATTCCAGTCCGCATATTGCCGCATATAAAGGTATAGAATTTTTTCTTTCTACATATTTATAAGGCAAGTTATACCTACTTAGAAATAGCAGGAATAAATATTAAAAGGCACATGACATTAACCTTATGGCTTCCCAAGTACACAGACTTATATGGTTATGCATTGCTGCATAATTAGCAAAAAAATCGACAGCAGTCCTAGACCATATAATTAGCCCAAATTTTACAATGCTCGCAGACCGAAAACAGCATCTCCATCATAATATTTCATGAGAGAATGAATGCTGAGCGAAGCAGCAGAGCAGAAGGTATGCGTAATTGTGTCGTGTAGAGTTGCATGCGAGTCGAAGGGTGGGGTATCTACAGTGTGTCAGTGTCTGCACAGCTTTAATGCCATTTAATGTTGCTGCAGAAGAAAGTGAGCATCAATCACTGGTAATTTATGACATCAATCACGCCTTCAACCCCGCCATCAGCAGAATGTACGTGCAAGTACAAACACGCCAAAAATAAAGTGAGTCAGATGAGTGCTTGAGGCCATCTGTCCAACATGAGCATTCCTCTCCACCCCCCGATTGAATACTGAATCACCTCGTTGACTCACACTTATGCAGCACATTCTGTCCTGCTGTCGGCCTCATTTTTTATTCCATCTTCTGCTCCGCCATCTAGGACAGATATGTTTAATTGGTAATCAAACATCAGTCATGAGGAGAGTACACACCAGCAGTGCGCGGTGGCCCGAGTCATTCGAGAGTCTAGCTGTGTGAGACGCAGGCAATCTTTACAGGTGGAGATTGCTTTGTCTTTGTCCAGTCTCCAGTGAATAGCAAGTTGTTCTATCTGGCTGTCTACTCAATCTGGAGGCCCTAGCGGTGGACTATATCATTCCCTTCAGTAACAAATGTATTCTGGATCCTCGAAGGGCATCTCGCAAGACTGCTGTCCTGATTCACAAGTAATAACAGGCAGCTCACAGTCTATATCAGCTATAGTGAAGGACTATGTTACTTCTCCATGTGGAATTGTTGCATGATATGGTTTACTTCTGTCTGTTGTCAGTCAATGCAGGGATCTACTTCGTAACATGTGAAACGTTTAAGTATATAAGCAAAACCTAGTTTTAGCTCCTTAAAATTTTCATAAAAAATTATAGAGGTCCTTTTACATAAGATTTATTTCTTATGAATGTTGAAATAACTTTAAACAGTTTCTGGGTACAAATAAGCCACTTGAATTCTGGCTAGTTTCATTCAGCTACCAGTTTTATTGCTAGCACCTCTGAACAGATGAGGTACCTTCTCTAGCTGAGAATAACTGACATTTCTTTGTCCAAAAAGCCTTCTTGCTGTCAGTTTGTTAGAGAGGCCAGAAAATTGTAACACTCACTCACTCATCGTCTATACCGCTTAATCCTGTATTCAGGGTCGCGGGGACCTGGAGCCTATCCCAGAAGGCTTAGGGCACGAGGCAGGGTACACCCTGGACAGGGTACCAATCCATCGCAGGGCACACACACACACACACACACACACACACACACTCATTCACACACTACAGGCAATTTGGGAACGACAATCAGCCTAACCGACATATCTTTGGACTGTGGGAGGAAACCAGAGTACGCGGAAGAAACCCACCAAGGACAAGGAGAACATGCAAACTCCATGCATCCGGACCTTGAAGGTGCAAGACGACAGTGCTAACCACTACACCACCGTGCCGCCAGAATTGTAACAATTAAATAAAATTAAGACTCTATTTCCAACATAATATCTGTAGCTTCTGACCAGTATGCTTGCTAAAGCTAAATAATCTATATAAATCCTTGTGTTTGGATAAACAACAACGCAACAGATCCACTACACAAATCATGTTTAAATATCCAAAGTCACTGAACTATCTGTTTCTTTGATTTTTTTTTTCTTTTCAATTTATAATCTTTGCTAAATTGTTTCAAAAGCTTGTAGAGTCCACATCTGAACATGGTCTAGCAGTTGATGACCCCTGATCTAAACACTCATTGCCAGCTTTAGACATACATCCCTCACTCTGAAAGTTTTACAACTGAATAATTCATGAAAGTTACTGAACAAAGTTATTGTGTTTCTATGAATAATGTAATGATAACCATGAGTTCAAGGTCAAAAATGGCATTCCTTGACATTGCTAGTTTTGTAGTATTTGTATTCAGATTTGCCCAATGTATAAAAAAAAGGCTTTTCCATAAAGTCTATAAAAATGGTATGAAAAAAAAAAATCTAATGACAGCTGGCTGTTTATAACTACTGTATGCTAAAATGCTATGCAAAAGGTTTTTTTGAACAATGAATTGAACCAGTGCATGCAATGCATGCAACAAAATTAATTTAATAATAATGAATGTTGAAGGAATTTGATATAATGAATAAAAATAGTTTATTTAAAAAAAAATAGTTTATTTAGTTAATTTTTGTACTGTATCATGTCCAGTTCCTGAATGAGAAGTTCCTCTGAAAAAAATGCAGAAATCAAATGTATTGAGATGAAGATTATGTGATGTAGTAAGAAGGAGGGGACCTTGAGCCTTTTGGACTCCAGATTTTCTTGCTAGTCCTAAAAATAACCTCGCCAATAGTGTTGTTTTATATCAAAAAAAAAGAAAAGAAAAAAATGCATGTATTTTTCTGTCACAACTGGAGTAACCAGCTTGGATAGTGTTCATTAAAGTGCTTTAAAACAATGTTTAGGATAAAAACTTTATTATTTCTGTTATAGGATCAGGAAGATAAGGTATTTATCAACAGATTTTGGTCTAAACATAAAGTTTTTTTTCTTACATTTCACGTAGTGCACTGTGCTGCCCATAACTCAAAACTAACCTGTGTGACTTAATATCTGAACTGATATCACGGGTCACATCTCTCTTACTTAAATCTAACATAATGACAATATTTACACAAATTATAAACAGTATAGTCAAGGTTATTAGGTCAAACATCATCTTATATACAGTACAGATGCATATGTAGATTCTGTGGGATTGTTGCAACTTACTGTAAATTGTACAACAAATTGTGTGCAGGTTCTGTGATCGCATATATACAGTATGTGACTAGACGTACCCGTGACTTCGCAAGGAATTTAATTGCACACTCATAAGTGCGTTATAAAAAATGTACACCACCATCTGTTGAATTTTGGAATGAGCTAAAATTTACTGTTACCGTGAAGTGTGCGGAATGTGAGTGTGAGATTGCGTTTATTAGGTAGATTTCAATTGCACACTCAAACGCGTATTAAAAAATGTAGCGGCATTTTGAGATGAACTAATGATTTTTTTTTTCAAGGTTGATTTAAATTTTTTTTTTTTTTATGATATAAGGGCTTTTTCCATTTCAATTTCAAAGTATCTTTTCATCCTATGGGCCGCTTGAGATGAAACAAAGCCTATACAGTATGTTACATCAGACTGCCAAATACACATGTGAAACCCCCATTAAAATTCATTCAGTATTTTTTACGTGATGCGTGCACAAACAAAAAGACACAAAAATGCTAAAAAACATCTTTAAGTGTTCT
Organism: Clarias laeviceps; assembly: GCA_030014305.1. Lineage (NCBI taxonomy): Eukaryota > Metazoa > Chordata > Actinopteri > Siluriformes > Clariidae > Clarias > Clarias laeviceps. The sequence continues at coordinate 5,686,505 of JAQMYJ010000016.1, read as the reverse complement.
ATTACTCATCTTACGTCCCCCAAAATTATTTTTTCGACAAATGTCTTTAATGTACAGACACACCAACTTTACAGTTTTATTAGATGTTCTTCCAAAAAGAAAAAAAAATGCCTTTTTGAAAGATATCTGCTATGCTGATTATTCTTGGAAGTGTTCATACAATATTTCACCTTTAAAATAAGCAGTGTCTCTGATTAAGGATAAAATTATATTTTCATCTAAAATCCTGTGAAATTAAACAATAAAATGAAATTTTGCCTCAGAAATATTGCCAAGATAAGGAATATATTGTCACTAAACTATGCAAAAAAACTAGTTCATGCTTTTATCACCTCTAGGTTGGACTATCCTTTCTGTCTGGTTGTTCAACTAGGTGCATAAAAAAAGCTTCAATTAGTCCAGAATGCATCAGTGAGAGTCCTCACTAGAACCAGAAGATACGAGCACATCAGCTCTATCTTATCCACACTGCATTGGCTCCCAGTGAAATTTTGCATCAATTTTAAAATACTACTTTTGACATAAAAAGCATTAAATGGTCTTGCGCCGCAGTATCTGAGTGAACTGCTAGTGTGAATGAATGATCTGCCACGCCTACTTTGTCAAAGGACGCAGGCTGCTTTTCAGTACCGAATATTATTATGAAAAATACAGCTCATGGATGTAGAGAATTATGGTGAACTGGTATGTTTAGATGCTGTCTTCCCCACTCTCAATGATCACTCAGGTTTGTTGACAGTGAAGTGATTGGTTGCTTAACATATCAGGGAGCCCTCATGTCTGTGTTTCCTTCTGGCTCTCCCATTTAGTTATGCTGTCATAGTTAGTCCTGCTGGAGTCCCTACTTGCACCCTATACATTCACTTTATACATTGTGTAACTACACCTAAATGTTTTCTCCTGTTCTCCCCTGTTCTCCCTCTTCTCATTTCTCTCTTTCCCTCTCCCTGTCTCTCTGTCGAGGTACACATGTCGTTCCTGAGCTGCCAGTGATCCAGACTCCTCTGCCCTCTGGACCCATTCGACTCGTCCTGGTGCCCTGCTTCTGGTTGGAGATCTCGTCGCATGGATGTCCCGTGTAGTCTGTCTGGGATGCGTGTGGTGACTGGGGATGGTTCCACTTTAACATAAAGATGGTCCTGGCCTTGGCTGATGCAGACAGCTGTTCTCTCAGGACTTGTGACTGCAGTCGCTCGATAGTACAGGACTGGAATTTCCTACAGTCTACCTGAGCCTTCAACAACAAACTGGGCTCCATTTTAACTTAAAGACATCAACTGTCACATTGAACTGCCAGCTGCCTAACACACAGTATGACTGCAGATCAATCCCTGCTATCTGTTATCACGCATGGGTTCCCTGTTGAGTCTGGTTCCCTGGTTGAGTTTTTCAGGGAGTTTTTCCTTGCCACCCGCCCTCGGCTTGCTCATCAGGGACAATCTGATCATTTTGATTCATACACATTTCATACAAACGTCCATAATTTGTTTGATTGTGTAAAGCTTCTTTGCGACAAACTGTTAAAAGCGCTATACAAATAAAATTGAATAGAATTTTCAAAAATTGGCCTCAAATGTCATTCGGCATGAAATGTGTGAGGCAGACCACTTTTTCACTGAAAATCCTACTAAACTATCCTCACTATGTGTTCATATATCAACGACATTTAGTTTCCACAAATCATATCTAAACAGTTATCTGAAAGGTTCAAAAGCCTGGAGGGATTTAACCCAACTGGAAAAATCCACATTGTAAATACTATGGATCTAGTATGATTATGTTATAGAGATGCATGGAAACTCCCTTCTGCTAGGACTAATGTATCAGCATGCACAGACAAACATTCTTGGCATAGTGCATCCATCAGCATTGAGAAAGTGATTTACATATCAACATGATGCCCTATTCCACCCAGTCAATTTCACAGGGCACACATTCTTCCAGACTTCCTCTCAAAATCCATCTGCTACTCTTTCAGCTCCAGCAGGGATAAAAAGCTGAAGAGGAAGAAGAAGAAGAAGAAATGGTGAGCAGGCTGATAAATGAAACCAATATTTGACCCAGGGATTGCAGTGCAGCTGATAAAGCAGGTGAGAGCTAATTAAAGAAAGATTTGTCGATGCTGCTAGAGGCCAGGTTTCACAGCTGGTGGTACCCATGACCTGGAGCCCTACATGGGATGTGACCCACCCATTCCTCCAAGGGGAAGCAACCCATATGTTGGATCTAGGTGACGATAATCATGTCCACACACCTCCCAAGCGATGAATCACATTCTGATAAACCCTAAAACTGTCTAATGATGCTTTAACCAATAGCTTTAGCATGTCCACATTAGGACCCAAAAGAATTACAAAGGCAGTTGGTTAAAGAAGTTAAAGAATCTCACAGATGTTGGACTAGGCAAAACGATAAGGAGGTAACCTTGTTTGCAGCAAGATCAGAGTTTTACTTGTCAAGCTTTCAGATGAACAGACTAATGTGGAGTCGGTTACAAATGACTCAGTTATTACATCGCTGCAGGTTCCATGTTTGATGTTGGAGAATGAATTAACGATAACCAATTACCATCCTCGGGATCTGACACAGATAGAGTGTTTGCACCTTTAGATAGATTTTACTCCTGCAGTTTCTGTGAAATGTTGATTTCTAAGTTCAGCTGAGGCTAAATTTGTCATGTGATGATGCAATGATCAACAAGCAGGCATCAGCCTTGTGATTAGTGCTCTGAATAAAAGTCATGAAGTATTTTTATGAACATGTTTCACAAGTATTCTGATAACACCCTTTACAGTACCTTGCCACTGCCTATGAATATGTTAGCCAATATCTCTGTTAGAAAAAGCATCCTCACATGTGACCTCCAAGCCAGAAGTCTATTCCAGTATCCACACATCTTTAGCCTCTGACTCTGGCCCCCTCTCCTTCACTGCTAAGGATGCAATTTCGGCTTGTGGCATTGGCGTGGGTGTCACTTTGGGTTCCTGCACTATTTTTGAGACATCTGGTGCTACTGAAGATGTTATTCCACCTTGCTGAGAACCCCACTGTGTAACCTGGAGCTGCTGAGAACATTGTTCTGCATCCTTGTCCAACTAAGACCATCAACTAAGCCTTCCAGCCTTCTGAAGACATCGCTCCACTTCCATGATCTTCTTGGGGTATCACTCACCTGACCCAAAATGCACCAACCGTGCATTTTGTTTAAAGAATGTTTTGGAAGCACAGAAAGGGTTTTGGACTTCACCTCCAATCAGCTTCTGCACATCACATTTCTTGTTTCCTTTTTTATTGTAATTTTCACAATAAAGAAGGATGGCACTTGCATCCATCTACACCTGCAACCTATGACAAGTTTATGAAATAGTTCTAGGTATTCAGTAGGTGGAAATTGAAAAAAAGAGAAATAATTTAAGGTAAAAAGGTGAGTTAAGTACCAGGTCACATTAACCTAAATAGGCTAAAATGCTGCCTTTTTAACTGAGAAGGAAAATACATAATTGTTGAAGGAACAACCTGGTACTGTAGGTACAAGCACACACAATGCTTCATTTTGGATTTAATTAAGCAAATACTTAAGAGCCTTTGATTGGGTAATTACCGCAGTGATTAATGTGCTTCAGCTGGCAACAATTATTTTAACCCTAACTAATGCAGTGAGTAGCTTCTCATTTCCTGTAAAAACCATGTCTGAAGATGTATCCCATGGTGATGGGGGGAAAATATAAAGGTGTTTTGGAAGTGTCAAATTATTTGTTTATAATTATTTGTTTTATAATATATGTTTATTACTGAAAAAAATCATAATGATTGTACTTTGGAGCAATGGAAAAAGGTCATGTGGTTTGATGAGTCCAGACTGACCCTATTCCAGAGCGATGGGCATTTCAGGGAAAAAGGGAAGCGTATGAAGCGATGTGCCTATCATGCATAGTGGCCACTGTACAAGCCTCTGGAATTCTCCTGGATCTCGGATTGCTTCAGTTGGTCAGGTTTAGGATCAGCAAATATTCTTTTAATTATAATTAAATATTCCTATAATTAAAGCAAATTAAAGTAATTTAAATGATTTTGTACAATGCTCAGAAAAAATATATAATACATTTTTCTTATTATGTAAAGGTTTAGTTAAAATTTTTGTAACTTGTTGGTCTTTCTTTTGCTCCTGTTAATAAATCGCCGTAGCACTTTATACCTCAGAGCACTGTACCTCCAACCCCCTCCTGCGTGCACCCCTCCCTCTCTCCCAATACCAACTCATTTGTAATTCAGAACACTGCAAACCCCACTGCCCCTCCTTCCAACTCCATCCTCTCCATCTTAGAATATAGAAAAGAGGAAACTGTCCTTCCACCTGAAATCACAACAGCCCAGGTGTGTAGAGAGCTAAAGAGACTCCGCCCCAGCAGAGCAGCTGGCCCAGATGGAGTTTCACCGCGACTACTGAAGGCCTGCGCGTTGGAGCTGGGAGAGCCTCTTCAGCACATCTTCAACCTAAGCCTGAAACAGAAAAAGGTCCCTCAGCTGTGGAAAACATCCTGCATCATCCCAGGACCAAAGAAATCATGCCTTGGGGAGATGAATGATCACAGACCAGTCGCTCTGACACATTATGAAGACCATGAAGCGGACACTGATGCATCACCTGAGGCCACAGGTCAGTCATGTTCTTGACCCACTACAGTTTGCATACCAGGAGAAGGTGGGTGTAGAGGATGCCATCACCTACATGATCCACAGATCTCTGGAGGATCACAAAACCACTGACTCTGCACAATAATATGCACAGGAGCTTTTACCTATTTTTTTTTAATTTTAATTCTTGTTTGTTTATAGGATTGCATTTGACCTTATTTTACTTATTTTTAGATGTAACTATTTGTGGACTGCTGTATCTGTGAATTTCCCCAGGGATATGAATAAAGTATCTATCTATCTATCTATCTATCTATCTATCTATCTAGCAGAAAATCAAATCCTCACACAACTTGGCACAGGTCTTTCCTGACATAACCCTCCAATTCTATGCAGGCTTAGGACCAGCACTGCATCTAGTGGCTGAGCTATTCAAACCCCAGCATTACGCATGACAGGCAAGAAACCTACCTCTAAGCAACCACTGCCATCTTTAGTAAGTTTCAATTAATTAAAGGAATTATTTTTATAATAAATTTAAGTAAGGTTAAAATTTAAAAAATATTAAATTTGACTACATTCGAACTAACTGCCATGTTACTTTAAATAAAGATTTTTTTTTATCTCGGATATAACCTATATAATCGTTAATTTCAGTAAAATTCAATGTGTGAGAAAATATTTTGGGATGATGTAAAAATCATATCTGTTTCAGATCATCTACTTAAGCAGGTGAGTGACCCAGTATATACAGTTACAGCTTGAGTTTATCTGAATGCAATATTAAAAGCTGCTGTCTGACTTCATCCAGTGCCAAAGTAATGAGCAACAACATTAATATCAAATCCTATAATCCTCTGGATGTCCAAACCAATGACACATTGTGATCATGTTGGTAAGTTGGGACACCATGGTGTTAGTATTTAATAGGCTCTGAGTAGGTTGTAAACCCACACATTTTGTTTTAATATGAAGCGCTGCAACCATAAGAAACGAATAAATAAAGTCTCACAAAGATGAAATCTTCACAGTGCACTTGTATTAATAGTCAAATGTTCATAAAAAGAAGAAAAGAAAAATCCCAGAGATCTCCTACACACCAGTAAATCTAACAGCTTCTGTTGGTTATTAACTGTTAATTGCCTAGTTCTGATGTCCACCTCCATACTCTTCCTCATTACTAGCCACAGGCTTAAAGAAGGAAAAAAAGTGGAGACTTCAAAGGAACTGACAGGTATAGAATTTAGGCAAAGCTATGAGTAACCAGACTGAAAAATCTTTTTTTTTTAAAGGAAAGAAACATGAATAAAACAAATCTGATCAAACTCAATATCAAAGTTTAAAACAGAACAGAACTAAAATACAATAAAAACCAAGAACACAACAGTAAAACAAACCAAAAAAACAACAGCAAAACCAAAAAGCCACATTGAAAACATAACAGCAGAACAAAACAAAACAAAAAAAAACACCAAAACTAGAAACACAAAACAAATTAAAAAATAGCAGCAAACCAAAACACACAACAATTAAGCTACAAACTATAAAAAACTACCTCAAACTCAAAAAACATGACATCAAAATGTTTAAAAATGTATTATATATTTTTTCTGAGCATTGTACAAAATCATTTAAATTACTTTAATTTGCTTTAATTATAGGAATATTTAATTATAATTAAAAGAATATTTGCTGATCCTAAACCTGACCAACTGAAGCAATCCGAGATCCAGGAGAATTCCAGAGGCTTGTACAGTGGCCACTATGCATGATAGGCACATCGCTTCATACGCTTCCCTTTTTCCCTGAAATGCCCATCGCTCTGGAATAGGGTCAGTCTGGACTCATCAAACCACATGACCTTTTTCCATTGCTCCAAAGTACAATCATTATGATTTTACTCCAGACACACAACAGTGGATTAAAGCAAACACAACAACTAACCCAGGACAGAACAAAAACACAACTCCAAATCACAAACATGGCAGCAAACCTAGAAACACACCCACCAAATCAAAGACACAACAGCAAATTCAGATACAACATGTATAAACAAAAAAATACCCAAACATAATATTGCAGCCAAAACACATCAAAATTAAAAACCAAAATAGCAAATACAGTATATATAAAAACAAGAAACCCAAAAACACATGACTAAATAAAGAATTCAACTTCATATCAACGTTCCATTTCACAAAGCTGACAAGACAATGTATTATGGAACTGTGGCACTTCATTGGGTATCATGGTAGTACTAAGGTGTGTACAACAATACTTGGTATTTATAATAATAGTGGTATTTATTAGTTACCACAAAGGCTACCAAAGTTTAGAAGGTACCTAATATAGTATGTTTGTACATACTGTACTGTTCCGTATTAGAAATGTTGGTACCTACTACTGGGATGCTGTAGTACTGTACAGCCAATCTAATTGTACTTACCAAAATATTTTAGATTAATCATTAGAGGGTACCACAACAGCTGAAATGGCACTGCAGAAATTATTATATAAATATTTCCATGATGATACATAAACCTGACTGTTTCATAGTACAAGACTGTTGTTGTTGGTCTTTCGGGCTACTCCAGGCAAGAGGTCGCCACAGCGAACCATCCAGTCCACACATACTTGGCACAAGTTTTACGCCTGACGCAACCCTCCCATTTTATCCAGGCTTGGGACCGCCACTGCATCCAGTGGCTAGGAATCAAATCCAGGCCTTTCGCATGGCAGGTCAAACACCTACCACTGAGCCACCAAACTACTGGACATTATAGAACCATGTACCATACTGTAGCACATGTACCAGTGTACCAAAGTATGTACTATGGTAGAACCGTGGACCATAGTGTGGTCTGATACTATATCAGAAAATACTGTAAGTACCATGTCAAAACTGTCAAAAATACCATGGTACATTTACCATCAGACTATCATGGTACCTTACAATGGTAAATTTTCCCTATGGGTACATTTGCTAACCTGTTTTGCACATTTGCAATTGCCTTACACATGACCCAACTAGAATTGCTTCAGGTCTTACTCTGTGAGTGTTTTAAAAAATTGTGACTTAGTAGTAGACAGGGAGAAACTTTATGTTAAAATCACACCTGGGTGTGATTTAGCATTCTGCCTCATGCACTCTGAGATTAGCGCTCCTTTAGCCTATAGGAATTCAATAGATGGGTGTACTGGGAAGGAATACAAACTAGCGACAGTGTGTTGGCAGAAAGCATCAGAAACGCTGTGGTTCCACTTCAACTGAATTAATACAGACAGCCACAGTTCCTCCTTGATAAATACCACCGCGGAGACTGAAAGCAGCATGGAGGCCTGTCAAAACAGAATACCATGCACCTGCCTGCTATTTGATGTCATATACTATCTTGTTCAAATGGACAAGCAGATCCATGTTGAAATAAGCAGCTCATATGACAGCTTGTGGAACTAATGAAATCGCTGGTGTAAGCGGTCATACAAGGGGCGTTTAATTCAAACCGGGACATGTGATGAAATTTCTTGTAAATGAAGCTTCAAGCACAGTACGGTGATGAGACTCTTAGCTCCCGTAAAACATTTTAATTGTGAAAATGGTTTAAAGAAGGCCATAGTTAATGAATGACAATTAAGGCAGAGGTGGCTCAGAGCACACTAAAATCATTCCTTTCAACATTCAGCAAGTGGAACACCTGATCCTTGAAAATCGACTGATAACTTGTTGCCAATTTGCAGAAGAGACACATCTGTCTGTGGGAACTGTGCACACAATTATACACAAACACCAATTGAACTCGGCTGGGATATGACTTTACTCCAAGCCATTTCCACATGTTTGAGCTATTAAAGGAGTTCCTGGGAGGCCAGCATTTCAGACGTGAAGCAGGCAGTCCGATCATGGCTCCAGCGTACTGGGAACACTTTCTACCTTGAAGTTATGCAAGCACTAGTGAAACAGTGGAATAAGTGCATTAGTGTAGTTGCTGTTGGTCTTTCGGCTGCTCCCGACAAGGGGTCACCACAGCGGAATACCCAGTCCGCACTACAACTTGGCACAGGTTTTACGCCGGATGCCCTTCCTGACGCAACCCTCCCATTTTATCCGGGCTAGGGACCGGCATAGAAAAATAGAGAGAGTTTTTACTCTCATATTTGTGTTTTTTTATTCTGTGCAATCAAAAGTCCTGGTTTAACTTGAACAATCTTAGTCGATTGATGTTATTATGCATCATAACCTAAAACCCTTCATTGAGCTGTTCTGAAGAGTACGAAGAGCACTGAAGAAGTCAGCACTTATAGTACAATAGAAAACTCTTCATAATTTTGTGCTTTGCTGTTTCTCACAAAACAGTCTTGTCTGTCTTGTCTTGAAATTAATTAATTTTATATATATATATAAAATGAGCCAAGACCTGAAACCAAAAGCAGTGTCCTGCTGTGTCCCTTAATTTCTGATAGGAATAACTAAAGCACCAACCAGCAAATTAGCCTCAGAATTTCTAAATCATAGTTACAGTGATTCAAGCTAGATGTATCCTTTAAGAAGAAAATAGTTTCCATTGCTTATCTCAGACATCATATTATTAGTAGGTGGTAGAAAATCAGCAAGTGCTTCAGCATATTAGTGCTCTGAGCAGCGTCTGACATTGCCACAATATCACAAAGCAACATTCATATTCATTTTTTCCCTGCGTCCTGTTTGCCGCATCTAATTACGATGAGTCCAGTTAATTCAATGAGAGACTCTGCTTATTTCATCATCCCTCCTGGCACCAATTTTCTGACACAACACAATAATGATATGTTGAAGTTTTATATATATTAGGGATAAAGATAGGGCAGAGTGCTGGGAGTCTCTGTTTTTTACCATTGTTTTATTTCATATCGAGCTTAAAAACAGAAAATGCTAAACTTACAAGAAGTCTCCAGATCATGACCAGGCAATGCCATGGTGGAAGTTGGAATTTGGCAGAAAACAACAGATGCGAATGCTAAGAGAATGGTGTGTGGTTAATCTTCTTGATCTGATGGCTGAAAGAAGAGGATAAAAGGTCCTCGAGCCCCTGCGGTGAAGCAGGAAGTGTTGCCAAGCAGCCTACCCAAATCAAGGATGCTCGCCTGTCCTAGCATTGCCCAAAGAAAAGCAGCTTAATATTCTGCTCACAGTAATCTCAATTACAAAGCACCACTACTAATCAGGCCCTGATAAGGAATGGAATGGGGCTTATATCACCTAATCGTCTACCTTTGTTTTTTTTGTTCCAGTGCTCTACCTTATCAGCCATGGGTGATGGCAAAACACATGACACCCTTTTTTTAGGGGTTTTTAGGAAGATGTGATGCTTCAGGATTTCACCAGAGGACACATTTACCTCAGCCAGCTGCAAACCGAGTGCCCTGCTCTATAAGACAATTGATTTTCAGTGAGGCATTTAATTTTTTGACATTATCCTGTGGTCCATGTGGTGTAATCAGGTGGAGAGGACTGACAGAGTAATTAGCATCTAGGAGCAGGAGGAGGGGATGATGCGAGGCACTTCGCAGGAGTGTGGTAAACAAAAGACCTGGCGTTAGCAGGGTGCGGTGAAGCGCTTGTTCTCATAAAGTACCATCACGCTCTTAAGGGTAAGTCAAACAGAGCACTGACGTTTAAATTAGCACATTTCGCTAGTGCTCAGTCGCTCACGTCAAGGTTATATTACTGGCTGCCTGCTCTCTCAATAAGAATAAGGTTATAGTGAGTGTGGGATCAGAGGGCAAGACTCTCCGTGTCATGCTCAAGGCGCTGTTCGAGCACGAATGAGGTCCAGTAATTAGCACGTAACTGTCAAAGCAACAGATCATCCCCTATGCAGATGACCTCGCACTCTGGTATTGGTGCAGTACTACCCCTGTTGCCTACACACCAGAGCCACACTGCCCTCTACTGGTTAAAAGTGCTTGGAGAGACAAAGGTGCTTATATTTCAAGCCTAAGACAAAACCTGGCAGATCAAATGCTAAAAATGTTTTAAAACGATTTTAAATGAAAAAGAAAAAAATGCAACCCATTAATAAATAAGCATGTCATTTTTCTAGGTAGCACATTCTTTTTTTTTTTCAAGCTGTTAAAAAATAGACTTAAAAGATGTGTGCATGTGTGTGTGTTTCTGCTCTATTTAATACCCCTTCAACCCTTTTCTCTCTGGTGACAACCCTTTAATAGCTCACTGGGAATAAAGCGCACCTGAGAGATCATTACATGTTAGTCTAGCGCTGATGACTGCCAGTGAGTACGCAGAAAAAAAAAAAAAAAAAAAGTATTGCTACACCCAGGATCATTACCAAGACATTCTCTCCCATAACACACTGATGCGTCAAGAGTTTTTGCTGCTGCTGGCTATGCACGGTGATTAATGCAGCCAATCCTGGTTGGAATCCTCAGGCAGGAGACGTATTTAAGGAAGAAAGAAAAAAAGCTGTCACCAAGTAGTAGTGCTGTTTTGCACAGTGGAGAAAAGCCAACTATGATTCCAAGCTTTTAAGGTTCGTTGAGAGGTATTCCACAACACAGAGAAATATGTTTTCTCTTTTACATAGAAGAATTCTAATATTCTAACAGAAGCCTCCTGAACATAAATGGTTAACATTTATTTGGGACACTACTATCAGGAAGGGCAAATCAGTCCTAAAATTAGCCTGAAAACCCTGTAGCAGATAACATCTGTTAAATGCAAAAGTGACAGAAATGTAATAGAAGCATTTAGTATTTTCTCCCCCAGGCTGTTATGAGATCCTGTAGAGCTTTCACTGACCATAGTGCTTTTGCCGGTCTGAGCCGTGACAGTCTAGGTGACAGGCCTGCTGTGATCAAAAACTGAAGAACAGAATCAGATTGACACTTCCTCCCCTTACTGACATAGTGTGTATGCTAAGGGCATGCTTCTTTGGCCTTTACTGATCCTGGAGACATGGCGGAAAATTGGGCCGACTCTGCCCTGACACCGGGTGACAACGGCACCGTGTGAATAAACAACTGGCAGATTAGGGGGTGGATGGAAGAAGTCTTCTTCAGGAAACAAAACAACTAAAAAAATCAATGTCCTTCTTCATTAATTATACAAAATCCATAACAAGGCAAGGAGGAGAAGCAGGGCGTAGAAGGCAGGTGGGAGGCTATGGCATCAGTAATTAATAACCCAACGTCACCTCCAGCCCCCCGATGAAGGCATGCAAATATATGACTGCAGGTTTTCTTGATGCTTTTTAAACAGGCGCAGGCACTTTTTTCAGCACCCCTGCTGTTCTCGTTCGCGTTTGCCAGAGACAGACAGTGCTGCAGAAGAACAGAGGCCGAGCCACAACACATGAGCAGAGATGTGCGAGGAAGAGTTTTTAATCCATTCTGCGGCATCTTCGCCTCACAAGGCTGAGAAGACAACAAAATGTGGAGTTAAAGAAAAGAAGTCAGGAGTAATCTCTACGTGGTCTGAATGGAAGGAAGGTTTCATCAAGACGACTAAAAAAAAAAGAAAACTAGAAAAGCCTAAATCAATAGAGGGCTGGCATGAAATGAGAAGGGCACCTTTCTCCGAGACGTTGTTTGATCTATATTTCATGTCAGGTCATGCCATGGATCAGACCAAGATGTGTGGGTTTGGTCCCCCCCCCTCTAGCAGCAAGTCATCAGCGTCGTATATCAGTCCCTCTCCAACTGGCATTATAAATAGACTCGGCCCGCATGTTCGCTATCGCTGGAGGTGTCACTCGGCTATCTCATCTGCACTCTGCAGTCAGTCAAGGAGTTCAGGGGCTGTTGGTGAACGCATGGCACAGCTCACTCACTATTCAGAACATCAGCAGGAGTGATGAGAGAGTAGGAGCACCAGAAGGCCATGGTCAAAGAACTTAATCACAAAGCTAGACAACTTACACAGGAGTGATCAACAAAGACCAAAAAGATTGCATACCCTCAAGTAATCCAGACCACAGGCCACTTCAGGGAAATGTAATGACACGACCAGAAAACTAATTATGTATCAGCATGCGAATAACAAAAAGGCAATGATTTAATAACACATCAGAAATCACAGCAGAGTTATAGGATGTACTTAAATCTCCTTCCTTACCTGCTGCCTTAAGCCAGGTATGCATTCCAGGATTTAATAGGTTAAGCTATATATCTATTACTGTAGTGTGGGCAGTTTAAACCCAGTGACTTTATTGGGGTGGCTATCTAGGGTGGGGCCAACACTGGATACTTTGCTAATGATATTAAATGCATAACACTAGCTAATTTCACCATTACAAAGGAACACCATACAACACCATAACAAGGAACCTCTCAGTATACGCGCGTACGGATGTTGACCCACAATCCTGCAGCACGCGAGGGAGCAGAACCATTGGCTCAGTTATGATCATGTGGCACTCGGCTGACAAAATGTATGCGTACTACTCGTACGTCAAGACCTCGCTTGTTTATCAAGTTAAAATTGATTTTAACATTTTGCTCGTCTTGCAAAATGTTCGCAGACGAAGTTACTCGCAATCCAAAATTCCACTGTAGTTGTATCAACGTTGCGGTTACATCCACCGTTGGGACTATGTTTTGAAAGGTACAGTAGAATGACTTGCATTAGAATTTACATGCATCAACAGTATGCTCCATAGTTGTCCAGTCGTTTTAACACAGTCATCTCACTGCAGTGAACATTGAGTCCCAATCATGGTATCTGTATTGTTTTGAGGTCGTTTTGCTGCATTGTGTTAGGGGCAATAGTTCAACGTTATCCCACTGTCATGTAACCAACATTGTTCCTACCATAATTTCACCAAAGTCATTCGAACTTTTCAAAACACCCTAATACCAACATTATTCCAGTGCCCATAACCTTGCCATATAAATGACTTTCTAACAACCTGTTAGTTATGACTGTTTCGTGCCTTGCTAGACAACAGATAAATGCTGCTTAGGTGTGTGTCTTTAATAGAATCCCTATTCAGAATATATAGTAAATAAGGTTAACTACATTATGACATTGAATCTACAGTAACTGGGCCCCCCAATTTCCCTAAACCTCTGCCAAAACGATCTGAATTTATGCAATCTATCTTCCCATTTGTAGTCTAAATGGACCACTTATTTTTAAACCATGTTAAATATTAGATGGAGTTCAATCTTGAGCTCGGATACTCTTTACATATGATAAAGAGATAAATAAATGCGAGTTCATGGATAGATTCAAGGTCATGTCTCCTATATAAAAAAGGCAAAAAGATAGAAAGTTTCTGGGCTATCCAGAACTGCTTCAGTAAACCTTGACCCTGACCTGAGAAGTCCCTGAAACTGTAGCGTACTGGAGCAGCATACAGTACACAGATTAACCAAATTAAATTTCTCAGTTGGTATTTTCTTCATCTTGTTGGGTCAAACTATGCCAGCAATTTAAACACCTTTGGGGTTTCATGTTTTTTTGTCAGCCATATTACATCACAGTCTTCTTAGTTATGAGTTAAAAATGGATAGACTCAAACTCCGCTACTTCAAAGTCAACATTTCTGCACATAAGAGATGCCCGATGTTCCAAAAAAATCCCTTTTTTTCATGTTGTCATTCACTTCAAAGCAACCATGATGAAATTCCTCAGGTATCAAAGTATTCTTAAATGAGTGCTAGACAGAATAAAGAAGTTTTTTTTTTTAATGGTTCTGTGAGGCACTCGATATGTTGCTGAAGTAAATTCTGACAAAGAGCTTTTTTTCCCCAGAAGTTAAAGGATGAGCTCTGAGCCTGTATGAAAAACCTTGGCAATAAAGACATAATGCCAGACAACTTAATGGCCACTTGTCAATGTTTAGATGAAAACATGAGTTCAGGGTGAACTTGGAATGGACCAATGCAATGAGAACTCTTTACATTAATGATCCCTACATCTGGCTTTAATGATATACATTACATTCTCATTAGAAATAATTCCATATTCTACAGCTGGAAGATATAGAAATGTAAATGCAGATTGGTAGACCACCTTGGTTTGGGATTAAGAAGCCTCCAGAAATTGTTATCTCATGTGTCTACAGCTTTTACATGGTCTATTCATCTTCATCGCTTGACCCCAAGATAATATTCAAGCTACAATCATATTACTGTGGTGACGGCCTTGATCCCCTCTGGCTACATTTGTTTTAATCTTGGTCATTAACATCCGCCATCCACACGACACAGATGTTTCCCTTTATTGCACTAATGAACACTTTGCCAAGTCAGCCAGCTGCCAAGATAAAAAAAACTAAAAAAAAAAAAACGGTTTGGAATCATGGGCATGGAACAATTCAACCCACTAGCAGGGTGAGGTTGGAGATGAATAAACAAGGAAAGAAATTAGGAAAAGGAATAACTTCCCCTCTAATCACTTTGATAGAGGGACGATAATCCTAATAAATCATTCTTATCCCACCTTCTGTCCATGAGAAAATATCTCTCCTAGCAGCCTGGCACATATTAATCCACGTTTACCTTTTTACAAATACCAATACTAACCAACAATCTGACAGTTAAGATGCCACCATCTGCCCTACTACTTTCAGTGGTAAATTGGTGGCAGCTCACTCCATCAAGGGTGTATCAATAGTCGATGGTTTCAGGTTCCTGCACCCCCACGTTTCAGAAGACCTCACATAGACCAGCAACACACATTTGCCTTCATTGGAAGAAACATACAGCTTTCGTTGCTTGTGATAGGCATCCAGCATCTCAAAAGACATCTGAGCCCCCACATGAACTGGTTGAACTCCTGCTCCCTGGGAGGCAATACCGGGCCATCGGCGCATACACCACAAGAATGACAATTCCACAAAGGTGGTCATTACCACAGTGAACTCTGCAATGAAGTCAAACACTACCTATACTCAGTGGCTACATCATTAGATACACTAGGTATGATAGGTGCAATTGTCTGTAAATCACAGAGATGGTTGTGCATGAAAATTCCAATAGATCAGCAGTTTTAGAAACACTCAGACTGGAACCAACAACCATGCCACAATTAATGTCACTTTCAAAGTCACATTCAATCACCTTGCTTTACCTTATATATTATTACATGCATTTTAAAATCAATTTATATAAAGCATCCACTATACTGTACAAATCCCTGTGAATTAACTTGCTATAGATTTAAGAGTAAAGTTATAGTGAAGTCTAAACACCAATATAATTAAAAAGTTCTTTTTTTACATTCCACATAATACCTAGAACATTTTGGACAAATTGTTTAAAATATCTTGGTATTAATAACCGGTACTTTGGAGTACACACAACACACAATACTTATTTAATTCTAGACCCTAGAACTGTGTAAATAAAAGTGTTTTATTTTCCTGCTTGTGTGAAAAAAAAACACAGTATGAATATACTTTATATAGAGCAGAACTACAGTAGATCTTGGAAGATGGTATAAAATAATGATTTCTTGGACGGAGTTTGATTTCCTGCAGATATCCTTTAACTTCCTGGCTATTGGGTTGAAGCACGGAGCTTTAATTTAATGTAGACGCATTGATTTATGCTCAGGTGTCCCACAGTCATTAAAGTAATTGCATGATCACTTTATAACATCCTCCCATGGAGGCAGTGGTAATTTGGCGCCTCATCTTGCAACGCACAGGCAAGTCCCGTAACAACGTTAGGGTTGAAAATGTAGTCCGAGCTATCATCTTACAGACAGTACAAATTGATTTTATACCTTTCTGACTGGCCACGAAAAACCTTTTAATGTGTCTCTCACTCAACTTCAGGCTTTGATCTATGAAAGGCTCACCAGACTTAACAGCCCTTATCGATTGCCACTTTCTCTCCGGCAAGTTTCTCTGGCAAGGTTTCGGTGTCAACTCAACGTTTCACGAGTCTGCCATGTTCTTGCGAGACATTCCTAGAGTCTGACTGCACCTTTAAAGGAGGTGGTGCTGGCGCGTGGTTTCAATTTCCTCAGGCCAGAAATGGCGGAATTCACACAGGAATGACTAGAAAACAAGCTTGTAGTTTGTCTTAAAAACAAAAAGCGAAAACTTTCTGCTAATCGATTAGATAAAGTAAAGTTCGAAACTAAGTTTGGGTCACAACAGACAATGGTTTTAATCTAATCTCACGGTGTAACCAAGTATGAGCACAAACACAAGACTTTTTTTTAAATATATTGGCAGTTGCCTACCTTACACTCCTGGGCTTTTGAGGTGAAGACAGGCATACGACAGGCAAGCAGTGGACACCAGAGCGGAGCCTTTGTTCTCCCGTCATCTTCTGCACAGATCCAGCCGGGTGTGTTCTCTTCCCCTGAACGTGAAAGACAAAATGAATCATTTTATTTGTGCATTTCTGAAGATCGATTTTGAAATCAAATGGAACAAGCAGCAAAGAAGTGTGTGTATTTTTGTGGACAACTATGACAAATCATGCACTAGAGATGAAAACGTTTAGCTTTTTGAGGATTTTGAGTGTTCTCAATTTTCATTCGTTCAGAATCATTCGCTCATTCATCAGATCAAACTGAAGTACATCCTAACTGTTACAACGATTCAAAAGGTTTGCTAAAAATGAAGATTTTCATCAATAAAATTCTAACCAATGTAAAAGTAGCTAAAAAAACGACAACGAACACCAATAAAGCTTAATAATCCTTAAACGTCTGCTTGGTTACACTGTATGTCATTACCCCAGGTTTGAACATTACTCAAACAAGTTCACCTTGAATTTGAAGAAAAACATTCACTGACTCAAAGGAAAGAGCGAATCTCAGTCATGAACACACAGTTACAAAGACCTATTGGCTACTAGAAAAGTTTTGTGCAAATATACATGTACAACTTATCCATACAATCGATTTAATAGGATTAATTAAAAATTGCTTAAACTCAGATATACCAACAAAGAGAAAAAAATTCAGGCTAGGATAAACCTGGCAAGACCAACTGAATTAAATGTAAACTCAGTGCTCTCAGAGTCATTTATATGACTTTGCAGAAGAAACTTTCATTTTCTCTGAGCAATTCACCAAATATACATTCCGAATTTCCAAAGAGACCAAGAGAAGTATGTGAGTAACTCAGAAAAAATAAGACATTAAAGTTAAGATTTTTGGAGACATTTGAGTGACCCTTAGCAATGTGAGTCCATTCAGTTCAGAAAATATTTGTGCAGATTAATCCACTGATTTATTCATCTGCACTTCATCTGGTTTGCTCAAAATTGATGTGCAGCAAATTGATGTGCCTACAGCGGCTTTGAATAACAAATCGCTTGAGCAATGTTTTTAAACAATGCTTTTTTGGGGGGATTCTTTGCCCTATTAACTTCAAGACAGAGGAAATAAGATGAATTGTAATATTTCTATAAACTAATAGACATACTGTATTTCTTATATTTCCTAACAGTGATTCAGATACTAGGATTTCATTCAGCTGTCGTTAGGTTTAATCAAAGCAAACAATGTGGTGGCCAGTTCATGTGTGAAACTAATTTCTCATATTCACAGAATCATTTTTTTTTTACAATCTGAACAATGAAATATGGCTGTGGCATTAGGGAAGGAAAAACTCTGTAGATGTGATCATCTGGTCATTTAGTACATTTCGGTCATCAGCTGACTTCATCTTATTGCCATATAACATTGCTGAGCCTAGATCAACTGAAGCAACCACAGACCATAACACTGCCTATAGTATCTTGTACAAAGGAACACCTTTGTATCTTGTATCTTGCACTATGCATGATCTGTGCATTATGCATGCACCCATCTCTCTGGAATATGGTCAACCTGGACTCAACAGAACACAAGACCTTTTCCGTTGCTCCAAAAGCCAATCTTTCTGCTCCTTTGCAAACAAAATCCTTTTTTACACTGAATCTCAATAACACGTAGTTTTCTTATGTCTGCACAGATGTTTAGTTCCAAGCCTGTGAGTTCCCATCGCATTGAGATGGTCTTAGCTTCACTATTAAACATATCTTGACTGTTTCCCCCAACACAGTTGATTTCTAATCTCCCTAGTTGTTTTCTTTGCTTGATGCAAGCCAATAATTTAACCATTCGAAAATGGTGACTTTTCTAAAAAAAAATTATTACAAATGCATATATTAGAGAGTTAGTGTGTGTGTGTGTGTGTGTGTGTGTGTGTGTGTGTGTGTGTGAAAGAGAGAGAGAGAGAGAGAGAGAGAGAGATTGGTGAGATCTTTGTTTAAATTAGAGTACTTGAAAAAGAAAATGTTCATGAATAAAAAAAAAAAAAAAGGACCAGAACACCGAAGGCCGAAGTATTTATGAAAAATATTTGGACAGATGAACCTTCCAAAAAAAAAAAAAAAAAAAAAAGGCTTTTAGCAACGAATAAATAAATAGAATGACTCGGTGACTGATATCATCTTATTCTCCTCTGGAGGACAGAAATTTGTACATACCATACAAACCATGTACAAAGAAATAAAGAACATTATTTCTAAACAGTGTATTCCTTATTTTGCAGAGCACCACAGTGTCTCTCATTAAGTTCTGATCATAAGTCTTAGCAAACAACACAGGTGTCTGTCTCAGCATGCATTGTGGGAACTTCTGGAAGTCAATTAATAAAGCTGGATTTAGGTCTCATTAGAAGCACAATACAACGACAAAAAAAAGAACGACTGAGAAAATTGCAAAAAAATATTTGAAATGTTTTTGGTTGGATAGACCATCATCAGGGATTACTATAACAACACAGAACTACGTTACAATTACATAGGCACCCTCAGATGATCTTTAGCTAAATTGGTGAAAATTATTGTTCACTGCATAGGTAGGCAAGAGAAATTTAGATTAAAGGCAGGTTGCTGAATTTTTCTTGGGAATTTCAGGGCAACAAACTGCATCCAGACAGTTGGCAAAATGCTTCAAGCATACAAAACCATGGGGTGCATCGTGACAAGCCTTCCCAGCCGTCACTAGCGAACATGGTGATAGGCTTGAAACTGCAACAATGGAATAATGGGTCCAGTGCAACTGAAATTAAGCAATACTGGCAAATTAGTGTTAGTTTTAGCTTCATGCAACTGAAAATAAATAAATAAATAAATAAATAAATAAGAAATATACAGTATTAAGGTAAGTAAAAGCAGGCTAGCACTAACGTATGCTTAAATATAAATTCAATAAAATACAATTTATGTGGGATTAAAAAAAATCTGAAATGATATTTATGCTCAAGTTGAACAGCTCAGTCATGATCATCAACCATTTGTTCAATGTATTTGGGTAACTTTAACCAATGAAAAAACATTTATATTAAGTATAATGTTATATCATGAATGTATACAATAGAGCATTGTTTAATTTTCAATTCTGATTAGTCAGAAAAGGTTTAGTCATTTTATAACAGCGACTTTGTCAGTAGTATCATTTTGATTTCTTGATATTCTCTATGTTAAAACATTTTGGTAAGGACTCTCCAGTGTCTCAAAATTTCAAACTAACTCCATCATACTCCTCTTCTGAACATACCAGTGTATTGCATTTGTACACAAATGTATTTCAGTGCATATGTACATGAGCTTATATGAGGTCACATTACAGATAGAAAATTGTTATCGCCCAAAACAGGGCATTGGTGCTAAAAAGTCTCACCTAGGTGAAAAAGTGAATTTTCATATAGGATCATGTACAGTAACACCTGTTTTCATAATACTTTAATATTTAGTTTAATTTTAATAAATCATTTTATATATATATATATATATATATATACTGTATACACACAGCGTGGCAAAAAAGTACTTAGTCAGCCACCAATTGTGCAAGTTTTCCCACTTAAAAAGATGAGAGAGGCCTGTAATTTTCATCATAGGTTTATCTCAACTATGAGACAAAATAAGAAAAACATTTAGAATTTATTTGCAAATTATGGTGGAAAATAAGTATTTGGTCAATAACAAAATTTCATCTCAATACTTTGTTATATTCCCTTTGTTGCCAATGATGTCAAACGTTTTATGTAAGTCTTGACAAGGTTTTCACACACTGTTGCTGGTATTTTGGCCCATTCTTCCATGCAGATCTCCGCTAGAGCAGGGATATTTTGGGACTGTCGCTGGGGAACACAGACTTTCAACTCCCTTCAAAGATTTTCTATCGAGGGGTCGAGATCTGGAGACTGGCTAGGCCACTCCAGGACCTTGAAATGCTTCTTACAAAGCCACTCCTTCGTTGCTCGGATGGTGTGTTTGGGATCATTGTCATGTTGAAAGACCCAGCCATGTTTCATCTTCAACGCCCTTGCTGATGGAAGGAGGTTTTCACTCAAAATCTCACGATACATGGCCCCATTCATTCTTTCCTTTACACGGAT
>JAQMYJ010000016.1:5650741-5665415 GCA_030014305.1 Clarias laeviceps | reverse complement strand
GTTCAAACAGATGCCATTAATACAGGTAACGAGTGGAGGACAGAGGAGCCTCTTAAAGAAGTTACAGATCTGTGAGAGACAGAAATTTAGCTTGTTTGTATGTGAACAAATACTTATTTTACCAAGGAATTTATCAATTAATTCATTAAAAATCCTACAATGTGATTTTCTAGATTTTTTTCCCTCATTTTGTCTCTCGTAGTTGAGGTATACCTATGATATATCTATCTATCTATATTATTATTTTATTAATTATTATCGTTTGAAATGAGACAGTATAATGCAAAAAAATGGCCATTTTTGGGGGACAAAAAATCATCTCTCCTAAACGGCTAAAGTTAGCAAATTGAAATTTTTAGGGATGCAAGATCGGTTACTTCCATGTTTTGTTTTGCCCCAATTTTCTCCCTAATTTAATTGTGTCCAATTTCTCCCCGTCACTAGGGCTACTACTGCCACTCAGTCGGGAGGGCCGAAGACTATCACGTGTTTCCTCCGAACCATGTGACGCCAGCCGACCGCATCTTTTTTTCGAAATGCTCGCTCACGCACCGTTGGGGACAGTGCAACACACTTGGAGGAGAACGCTATGCGCTATGTGGAAAAGCACTTGAGTGAGTTCACAGACGCCCCTGATTGGCTGTAGAGCCGTGATTAATGTGGCAGCACTAAGTACCTCTCATCCCTCCCCTCTGAGAGAACTCAGCCAATCAGCTCTCTCTAGGCCTCCAGCTGCGAGAGGTTACAGCATCACCCGAGAATCGAACTTGCAATCTCCAGATGGACTTAACCACCGTGCCACTCTTAGGCGGTTACTTCCATGTTACCTAACCTTCAGAAGTAGCTTCTTAGGCATACACATTTTCTGTATTATATGTACAACCTAAAAAAAATCCAATCAGCACCAATACTGTGTTTTGGCCATATAGCAATCATGCGAGCTGTTCTTTGGAAAGGCACCATAGCACCACTAAGTTGTTGATTATTTTTCCAGAACTGCATCCTCTAAATCAAAAGAATAATTTGATCATGCAGCATTGGATGTTAAACACAGCACAAAACAGGCTATACTGTAACCTGTTGTGTGTAATGATGTAACAGCTCAGGTCTACATAGCTTAATGGATTATACACTCACTCCATCTCAAGAACTTAAGTGTCATTTCTTACACCTTTAAAGAACTTGCTTTAATTTTACACATCGACAGTCCATAAGCATAGAGTGTAAAAATGACAGAACAATACTGGATTTGAAGTAAAAGGCTTTCTTCTAATGGCGAGATGCCAGCATCGCCGCAGATGACAAAAGATTGCAGAACGATGACCCAACAGTCAGAGAGGCTGACATACAAGACAAGTTAAGAACCAATTAGCTTGTGTCTCCCCATTTCAGGCTGTGTGAATTTCATTCAAAGGAAGCGCACGTCAGTGCCTACATGGCTTAATAGATTATACACCTTGAGGGAGGGTTGGCAATTAGATTTGGGATCTCTTTACCTGTGTCCTTTAGAAGCAAAGTTAACTCCCAAATCAATACAGCGATTACATCATTCCAAGGGAATATTTGCACCTGCTTTTGGCAGGACACGTTTATTTAATTATTCCCCCCCAACAGCACATAGGTTCTGTAAGACAATTGCTAGAACTTCAGTTTAAAAGACTGTTTCACTTAACTCAGGCAAAAACCTTCTCTTTTAATGCTTTGCACTCAGTAATGAGTCTTTTAATCTAAAAGCTTTGATACAGAGGTGACAGGATTGTTGAAGGACACATTCAATTAAGAACTTTAAAAAGACCCATGCCGAGAGAACTCTCCTCTTGCTTCTCAAACATCATTTAAATGATAGCGCGAGTCAGACCAAACGTTTCCACTTCAAAGCTCAGATAATATTCAGAGCTTCAAAATGACTGCCTAATGAATATCTTTAGTCAAGAATTCCTTGAGGTCAGGGAAGTGATTCAGTGTCCTCTGTATGACCTTGCATAGTCGAATTAGCTTCAAAATTAAGTCTTTAATTGCATGGATAAATTGCTAGCTTTGAAATGGTGACATTTACTGGTGTCAACAGCGCAAGAGTGGATGTCATTGTATAATTAACAGACCACATAAAGATGAAATTACATTTTTCGTCATCAAGTTCTATGTCATATGTAGACAAAACACATCGGGCTGTCATTTTTATGGATGCACCGTTTAGATCATGTAAAGTTTTGCAAATCTGCTTGTAGTTCATACCTCTGAAGTCACCATACAAGCAGTGTCGCTTATCGAGGTGTCGCCTGTCCACTGAATGTCCTAATTCTAAACATGAAATAGCTAGTACACGTCATTAAACACTGACTATACAAGCCAGTTCTCAATGATACTCCATTGATTAGTTATACATGAACTGCTGAATATAACAATCATAACCTGCACCGCTCGACATCCCTCGAAGGTTCATGTTTAAAAATATAATTTATTGGACAATGAAACAGCTAGTGTACATCTATGCTTCCTGATAAAGGTTCTGTAAAAGTTTGGTCAAATTCCCATAAACGGTTCAGGAGGAGTTGTAGATAGAAGAAGTGTGATGACACTGGAGTACAGAAACCACAGATAGTGATCCCTATGTGTCACCTATGCTTCACAGGCAGGTGCGACAAAAAGAAGGGATAGCAAATGCAGTTTTTTAATTACCGTCAAATGTAATATGATGCAACATAAGAGCAAGGCACAACAAACAAAACAGGATATAACAAATACACTGTTGAAAGAATGAAAAATGGCACACATTCAAATAAATATCCAATAAGACACATTGGTTGTAGTTGCAATTATAACACTCACACCTGTAAATTTGGTTTATGGTTTTGGTTTTCCATATCACAAAGATAACATGCCATTGATCTCAAGGATAGCATTTATCTGCAATAGATATGAAACCATATTTTGCCTATAAAAATATGGCTCTTTAGATAAGCAAGTTCACAAATTTAAATGGATTCATAATTTTATAGTTTTATATTATGTATTTAATCTTGATGTTATAAGGCATTTTTTGCTTGTTTATTTTGTTTTTATATGTATTTAGAAGTCAAAACTTGAATTTCAGTGACATTGAGACCTCAATATCACAATTTTGGTATCAAGTCCTCATTACATGTGCTTAACTTACATCAACTCTAATCCCTATTTGTTCTCTAGGATCTTCTTTCCTAACCAAATTTATTCTACAACTTGGATCCACTAAAAACTATTTTAAAGAAATTAGCAGTTACATTTCTTAATCCTTACAGTGTAGTTAAAGCATTTTGGTAACACTATTCACTGTGGTGAACATAATGCCTACCATAAGCCTTTATTGACCCTCAGCTGTCATAACCCTTAGTGATTGACGATGCCAATCACTTTTTTTCTCTTTGCAAGTGTTTTTGTAAATTAAATTATATTGTAGCAACCCAGAAAAAAATTTACACAAACATTATATGGTTTTAAAGTTTATCGCCAAATAAATGTTTGTTATTAAATTAATGTTAAAAAATGTAATACAGACGTATGTCAGATTTTCGTCTACACATGCATTGGGGACCCGCCCCTGCCGGTTCACATACAAGATTTATGTAAACAACTCTATTCAGATGTAAGTAAATGCTAATTGCTGTGTTGTTTGGGGGCTGGTGATGTGCTGATGCATGTCCGTGTCCAACAGAACAGGAAGGGCTTGATTGAAGAAACCAAAAAAATTTTCAATATTTTTATGTAAAAATTCTTATATGCACATAAGAATCTTTCCCTAAGAAAATGACTTGTTGCATGAATTCACACAAATAATAGTAATCAACATGCTTTTTTGCTGTGTGTGTCCAGCGTTGAATAATTATTTGACCACAAATGGCTGGAATGTGGTTGTGAATGTATGACTGAAATAAAGCTGCTGCGCACTTTCACTCTGTAAAAGGCATCATTTATAGTGAGTATACAGTAAGCATACAGTGAGTATATAGTACTGTATATCGCCATGTTGTTTTTCTGTGGTACTGATTTTACATTTTGTCTGCTTTGCAAAAGTTGCCCCTCTTTGTGATCGTCAGCGTTTTGATCAAAGCGGAGATGAAAAGTGCAAAGTGAAAGCGCGCACTGAAGTGAGTAGCTTTTTTTCCACTCATACAATACTCAGATCACTAACAACAATATAGCACAATGCATGTTGTCCGCATAGCGCACTTTCACTTTGCAGAATTTTGATCAAAAGGTAGATGAACGCGCGCCGATCTGAGAGATTTATGAGATTCATTAATAAAAATGCAGACATAACCGCCCAGAAATACAACAATCACTAATATATACTCGCTAAATAAATGCTACCTTTGCCTTATTATTGTTTCTCTCAAAATAAGCCCTGTTTTAGTGTGAGGAATCTGAATGTATAGGTGTGAACAGCTGACACATCAATAGGATTCCTGGTGAAACCTGGTGTCACCTGAGGTGTCAATAGGTCTTAACATATTCATGAAAAGTCATGGATTATTCAGTGAAACAGAGGCTCAAAAAAGTTAGAAAGTTATGCACATCGGTCACATATAATTTAGTTGTCTTGCTATGGAGACACACAAAAGACTTTCATGAACTCAGTTCAGTGTTCAAAACAATCTGCCAGGTTTGTTTATACTCCATTTTCTATGCTTTTCTGCTAGAGTTTGAAATGTAATTTTTTTTTGTATGTGCAACTTGACATTAGTTTAAAAGTCGCACATGAATCTATAATATTTACATTACAGCCACATTATGAATGCTCAGTTTGTGCTCTACATAAATAAAGGAAATGTATTAGCTACTATATTGGTACAGATTGGAAATTTACACAAATTTAAGAAGAGCGCTGAATCACTGCAGGTCTTCAGAAAGGCCTCAGACCCCTAAGGGTTTTAAACAGATGTGTCTTGACCTGTGCAGTCTTACAATACAATTCACAGCCAAAGGTTTAAAAGCAAATGACCGTATCATCAGTATGCGCTTGTTGGAAATCCCACTTCAGATTAGGTTTTCTTTAGGAGTAACAATAACCTCCACTCATCTAGGAAGGTTTTCCACAAAATCTTTTTGAGTGGGGCTGTAGTGATTTGTGGCAACTGCATACAGTATGAGCATGAAGGTCAGATGTCTACAAACTTGATAATTTAGTGCTTACATTTGATCATTACATTTTTCTTTACTTTTTAAGTACTTTTTTTGAATACTTATGAGAACATAATTACAGTGTTAATTCCATGTAATAAATTAGTACGGTATAATAATTTATTATACCGTACTAATTTATTATATGGTATTAACACTGTAATTATGTTCTCATAAGTATTCAATAAATATTATAAGCAGTAAACAAACAGG
Organism: Clarias laeviceps; assembly: GCA_030014305.1. NCBI lineage: Eukaryota > Metazoa > Chordata > Actinopteri > Siluriformes > Clariidae > Clarias > Clarias laeviceps. The sequence continues at coordinate 5,660,045 of JAQMYJ010000016.1, read as the reverse complement.
CAAAGGACAGGTGACCTGCAACCAGTGGTCAAAATACATAAACCCTGTATTTAAGTATAGATATCCCAAGTAAACTATCATTTACATAAAACCATAAAAAAGTTCTCCATTTACATTTCTACTTGAGAAAAAGTACAAATTAATAAGTATCAAAATTACAGAGCTTCTCTCGGCTCACAGTAGCCATTAAATCATATCAGAAGGTCTTTCTCCCTTCCTCTCTCACACACCTCCACTTTCAAAGTGGAGCACTAGTTCCAGAATCATTGTATTATAGAGTTCATTTGTGCCATGTTCGCATTTTTATTGGGTTATTTCCTGATTTTTTCCACAAAAAAAATGGGAGGACAGGGAGCATCATGCGTTTGCTCTGAACCAGGCCGACCGTATCTTTTCGGAATGCTCGATCACTTATTTACATTTACAGCATTTAGCAGATGCCCTTATCCAGAGTGACTTGCATTAAATCTTATTATATATCTGAGCAGTTCAGGGTCAAGGGCTCAACAGTGGCAACCGGGTGGTGCTGGGGTTTGAACATGAGACCTTGCAATTCACCCCCCCCCCCCCACACTTCTAAATGAGCTTGGCCAATCTGCTATCACTAGGCTCCCGTATCAGGAGGATAAAGCATCGCTTGGCCTGCAGTATCACCTGGGATTCAAACTTGCAATCCCTGGATGATAGGGTGAGCTTGTTACCACTGCACCAGTCAGTTGTAGTACTCATGTTTCTAGGCTGAACTGCGATTCTAGCACGGATCTGATACTGAGGCATGCTTTTATAGAAAAATAATCAACAACAACATGATAATCAGTCCAGTGTTATAACTATATCTGACGGCAAAGAAAGGTCAGTTATGTTAACATGCCGGTTAATAAAAGGGAAAATACTGATGCATAATCTCACTACTAAACCTCATCAATAATTTACTATGCAATTCAACGATCACAGGAAGAAATCCAACGGCGCTAAACTCTCTGATGATCTTGTAATATTAATGGCCCGATTTTGGATTAATAATGTCCGGAAAATATGCGGAACATATTTTATTCATTGCATTTTTTTAAATCTTCAAACGTGTAAAGATTTGAGAGTGTTTTTTTTTTCCAACTAATCAATTTCATCAGGACAAAAGGCTGTTTATTTCTGAGGCAGAGGAGAGACAACGTGTGCAGCAATTTAATTTGTTCAATGCGAGCCGACCCTTCACGCAATTTTCTACTATTAAAATCTGGCCTTCAAAACTCAAACAGATGGAACAGCTGTAATAAACGTATCCGTGTGTATTTGGGATGTCATTGACACAAGCACATTGTACATACACACAGAGCTTTGCTGATGCGTTTTTTTTTCTTTAGTGGTGTCACAAATGCAACTGCAGCATAGGGGGAAGAAGAAAAAGGAAAAAAAAGTGGAGTGAATGTATTTTCCTGACCTATTGGAGCAGTTAATCCCTTTGCTCTGTTAGACTCCTCTCCATTTGCAAGCAAGCGTGCTGTCTGATGAAACGTGCCTGATTCATAATTATATAAAAGCCCCAACTGATCCCTGACCTCATCATACAATGTGGTCTTCTGAGGAATGGCAAAGGTCATAGGTCACTGAAAGAGAGGCCAAGCTTGTCTGGCAGCTTTTGTAGGTCTTCCCCTTGCAACTGTGATGCTTTCTGTTTTTTCTTGGCTAATTATGCAGTTAGAATAACTAATGGACCTTAATTTGTACTCCATGCCAAATTTAGGGTCATCAAAAGCTCTGCATCGTGTGAGTGTTGTTAAAATCTGTCCAAAGACTGAAAAACTTCAAACGACTGTAGAAATTGTTTGTGTTTATTTTATGTCTGAGGGACATGATCATGATTATAATGATGATGCAATACATTAAACTAATTTAAGGACAGACGAAACATACCTAATGCTGCTATTGATCTACAAGAACCTTGTCGTAAACAATATACAGATCTTATCACAACCATGTCAACAGCGCTGCTATGCTTCCATAGATATTTACAAACCCAGTCACTTATCACTATAAAGGCACAGACACAAACACATAAGATGGTCATAACCTTGACAAAAACATAGCTCTGTCAATACAAAGTTAATATCCTGCCATTTGTATTTATAAAACGTATCACTATAAAGAGACAGACAAACACATAGATAACACTGTCATTACTTTGGCATAACCAATGGATATACACAGATCAGCCATACCATTATGTCCACCTGGCTAATATTGAGAAGGTCCCCCTTTTCCCACCAAAATAGAGATGACTATGTGTTCCAGCATTAGTTTTTTCAACAATTTGAGCTACAGTAGCTCTTTTATTGGCTCAAACTCTATAGGCCAGTCTTTGCTCCCCATGGACATCAGTGTGTCTTGGTTCAAAGCTTTTCCTTTCTTGGGCCACTTTTGTTAGGTCCTGACCCCCTACCCCTGACTGGAAAGATCCCACACCTGCAGTTTTGGAGTTGCTCTGACCCATCATATCACCCAGCACAATGTGGCTCTTCACAGTATATATAGTTACAATATTATTATAAGTTGCTGACATACATATATTAGATAGCAAGTCAACATTCCCTAAAGTTTGATGTGTTGGAAGCAGAAAAAAATGGGCAAGCATAAGGATTTGAGAGATTTTGACAAGGGCCAAATTGCGATGACTAGATGACTGGGTCAGAGAAACTCCAAAACTTCAGCTCTTGTGGAATGTTCCTGGGTATTTACTAAGTCAACCCAACATTATAACCATAGCATATTTAATACATTATTAATATTATTCATTAATATTAATATATATTATTATTATTTATTTTATTATTATCCATCCATCCATCCATCTTCAACCGCTTATCCAAAGTCGGGTAGCGGGGGGAAGCAGTTCCAGCACGGTACCCCAAATTTCCCTTTCCCCAGCCACCTCAGCTGCCTCTGACTGGGGAATCCCGGGGCGTTCGGAGGCCAGTGTGGAGATATAATCTCTCCATCTAGTCTTTGGTCTACCCCGTGGTCTCCTTCCAGCTGGATGTGCCAAGAACACCTCCCTAGGGAGGCGTCCTGGTGACATCCTTACTAGAACCGAACCACTTCAACTGACTCCTTTCCACGCAAAGGAGTAGCGGCTCTACTCTGAGTTTCTCACGGATGACTGAACTTCTCATCTTATCTCTAAGCGAAAAGTCAGCTACCCTTCTGAGAAAACCCATTTCGGCCACTTGTATTCGCGATCTTGTCCTTTCGGTCATGACCCAACGCTCATGACCATAGGTGAGGGTTAGAATGAAGATCGATTGATCTTCATTGATACCTTTTGGCTCAACTCTCTTTTCGTCACAACAGTGCGGTAAAGCGTCTGCAATACCACCCCCGCTGCTCCGATTCTCCAGCCGAGCTCACGTTCCAATGTTCCATCACTCGTAAACAAGACCCCGAGATTCCCTGCCGTTTCACACTCCGCTGCAAACCAATTTAGAAAGCGCTACAGTTCACAGACTGATGATGACATCAGGACCGCATCATCTGCAAAAAGCAGCAATGCAATCCTTAGCCCACCAAACTGGATACCCTCTCCTCCACGGCTGTGCCTTGATATCCTGTCCATGAAAATCATAAACAGGATTGGTGACAGGGCACAGCCCTGGCGGTGGCCAACACCCACTGGAAACAAGTCTGACTTACTGCCGAGAATCTGAACACAGCTCTCACTTTGGGCGTAAAGGGATTGGATGGCCCTGAGAAGTGACCCTCTCACCCCATACTCCCGCAGTCACTTCTCTGTGGGGGAATGAGCCACAGAGAAGCCTCCCACAGAAAATCCCAACGGACCCGATCATATGCCTTCTCCAAATCCACAAAACACATGTAGACTGGATGGGCATATTCCCAAGCCCCCTCCAGGATTCCTGCAAGAGTAAAAAGCAGGTATCATGCAACTGCTTCTAGAGTCCCCCAGGATAACATATCCCGGAAGGACTCCTTTTTCAGTCAAACAGCTTCCCTAACCACAGGTGTCCACCACGTTGTTTGAGGGTTACCGCCCCTTGAGGCACCCAGAACCTTAAGACCACAGCTCACAGCTGCAGCTTCAGCAACAGAAGCCTTGAACATTGACCACTCTGATTCAATGTTCCCAGCACCTACAGGGATGCTGGAAAAGCTTCACTGGAGGTGGGAGTTGAAGACCTCTTGGACAGGGGCATCCCCTAGACGTTCCCAATTCACACGAACTACCCAATGACCTCCCCTGCCACTTGATCCAACTCACCACCAGATGATGATCAGTTGACAGCTCCGCCCCTCTCTTTACCCGTGTGTCCAAGACATATGGCCTCAGGTCAGATGATATGATCACGAAATTGATCAATGACCTTCGGCCTAAGGTGCTCTGGTACCAAGTACACTTATGAGCAGCCCTCTGCTTAAACATGGTATTTGTTATGGACAATCTATGACTAGCACAGAAATCCAATAACAAAACACCGCTCGGGTTTAGACCAGGGAGGCCGTTCCTCCCAATCACGCCTCTCCAAGTATCTCCGTCATTGACCACATGTGCGTTGAAGTCCCCCAGCAAGACTATGGAATCCCCTACTGGAGCCCGATGCAGTACTCCCTTCAGAGTCTTCAAGAAGGAAGAATACTCTGGACTGCTGTTTGGAGCATAAGCACAGACTACAGTGAGAGTCCCCCTCCCCACCCCCCATGGTCCACTGGAGTAAACTCCAACCCCACCCTCTCGTCCACTGGCGTAAGCTCCAACGTCGTGGCACTCAGCCAGGGGACTCATGAGTATCCCCATATCCTGGGGCCTCACACCCTGGGCAACTCCGGCTCTTGACAACTCTGAACAAAGTCCAGCCCCTATCCAGGAGTATGGATACAGAGCCGTGGCTGTGCATCGAGGTAAGCCCCACCAGATCTAACTGATAACGCTCCACCTCCCGCACAAGCTCCGGCTCATTCCCCCACAGAGAAGTGACGTTCCACGTCCTCAGAGCCAGCTTCTACCGCCTGGGTCTGGTTCGTCAAGACCCTCGGCCTTCACTGCTACCCAAATAACAGCAAACCCAACCCCACCGGTTTCTCTCGCAGGTGGTGGGTCCACGAGATGGGGGAGGACAGGGGTCCACGTTGCTCTTTCGGGCTGTGCCCGGCCGGGCCCCGTGGCAGACCCGGCCACCAGGCGCTCAATGACGGGCCCTCTGTCCAGGCCTGGCTCCAGACATGGGCCCCGGGCTTCCTCCAGGCAGGGTCACTTCACTTCACTACTCCTTCCTAATTTTTTCATGTTTTTTTTTTAAACAATACTTAGTCTGGCCTCTTGTCTGAGACCACTTTACCTTGGGGGACCCTACCAGGAGCACATGGCTCCAGACATCACCGCTCCTCATGAGGGCACGCAAACCTCTCCACCGTGATAAGGTGATATTATATTATTAATTATTATTAATTTATTATTATTAAATGTTATATAATATATTATATATGTTATTATATATTATGGTTATTATACAACCGTAACATGTATTATACATAACTCTTATCAACGTAATTTTAAAATATTATATAGAGAGGAAAAATAAAACTAATTTCAGTTAGCATACTAAATAGCACATACTGTAGATCTGTTGTTACAGATAATAATAAATATTTTTTTTTATGTAGGCTTAAGAAATAGCCTACATAAAAAAAATTTTCATGAAGGACTTTTTGCCTCTCATTGTCAGATTTTTTTTTTGTTATGCCACACAGTGACCTATAAACCATTCAAGCATAAAAAAACATGCTGGCATGAACCAGTGAGAAACAGGTGTAGATGATGACAGATGACTTAGTATGACACTTAGTGATGCTGAATGCTGAGTGGTTGGAACAGACGAGAGTGAAAACGAGGTTGCTGCTGTGGTTGTAACATAAGCAACCAATTTTATATACAGTATTGGCACTTCTTATCTTTACGCACTTTGTAGCCTGTCACAGTAAAACATTTGTTTCCATTTCTTTCATTTAGTCTACATCATTTAATTTATTGTAATATGAAGGAATGAGAGGGCGCAAGACTTTTGCACAATACTGTAACTGAGACTTATCGATGTGACATGATCTTGTTGTCAACATTTATAATTAAAATCTTATGTGTAGGTAAGTATATAAAGTGCACTTAAAATGTATAGATAATAAAAAAATAAATAGATGATTAAGTACATACACTGGACATTGCAATGCTACAATAAAGACAAACATTTATATTTATAAAACCCACATAAGCATTCATATAGACTTGGGGCAGCGGGCATAATAAGAACTGCTTTTGTTTGTCACTTCATATGAATTATGACAAGTAGAAATAAATAATGTAGGCATTATTCAGCTTTATAAACTTGACTTTGTGAGTGCTGTTACAACATTAGAGCATGTCCAGAATTGTGATGATCCTAAAGAAATATATAGAAAACAGATATATTGATTTACTTATTTTGGAGTTGTAAAGCTAAATAACTATTTGATAACTAGAGCATGACACCAAGCCAAACATTTTATCTTGTTTATGGGTGGCGTTCTAGCAGAAGACCACCTGTGCTGACCTTCAGCCCTTTGAAATACATTAATGATGACAAATACCGGAAGCTTTCCCTCCGCACAAATAATACACACAATGCCGCAGTGCCAGGCTGAATGAAGCATTAATGAGAGACAGCCAGTCAACTCAACCTCGCTGCTCCAGCCTGGCCGTGAGGTCTAGCATCGCTAATGAGTCGGACATCATGCATTCCACTCGCGCAGACATCCTGCACCTGAGAGGGCAGAGCCCTAGAAAGGCCAACTCTCTTTAGCAAAAACCATTAGGTAATCTCTCTCCGTCACACTCTCTGTGAAATAAACTAATACTGCAGCACTTTATTATTCTAATGGGTATATACTGCATGTGTATTATGTGTAAAAGAAAGGGGTTGTGCTGTCATATGAAAATAATGAATAATGGGAAGTGGGGGCATTGGCTAAAGCTCTAGCTCAATTTGGGGAGCTGAGGGATCCAGGTTCAAGCCCCACCGTTGATGGTTGCGACACCCCATACTACCCAGCCACTGCATGTAGTGCCAGTCCAGTGCCAGTTTTATTCCTTACAGAACAGCATTCTGACAATTGTCAAAATCATATAAAATAATTAAACGGTCTGTTAATTGATGTCCGAAAAACACATCAGTCCTTTTTTTATTCCCAGAACAATCAGGATGCACCCCATGGATGTGTAGGAATGGGTAAGGGTATACACAAAAAAGAAAGAACGCAGTGGTCATAATATTCAGCATGTCAGTGGGTGATTTTTAGAAGATATAAATGTTTAGAGGTTTAAAGTGCTATAAGAGATATTTCAATTCAGAACACAAAGTCTCCTCCTTGCTATAGTTCAAAATTAAGAAATCAATCTAATCTTTTTGTTCCCCCAAAGGTCCAGATAGATATGACATCTAATTAACTCGTATAATTGGAATGCAGAAACCTTAACATTGTTGTTATGAATACAGTGTGGCCGTCAAATGAGGTAATTTTTTCTGTGAATATGCACAAAAGACACTTCAGGCAGTGCTTCAGGCTTTTTCTATTAGTGAACATATAACAAATCCAATCATGTTTTCTTGTGTGTATTGTGTGTTTTCAGAGCAATGTCATGCCAACACTAGGGCACTGCAGGAATAAGAATAAATACAAATGCTTGGAATAGATTTCCAGGATTTTTCAAACTGTGTTTAACCCTAAATACTTTATCACATCCTTTAATTAAGAAACATTTCCTAAGACACTTTGTAACTAACACATCAGGAAACGCACAGGAGCATAACAGCTTCAACAGATGCAAGGCAACAACCAAACTGGATATAAATATCCTGTACACGCACACAGGGGAAAAAGCCATGCAAATCCATTGAGGGTAATGTAAATAGACAATATTAATTCATTCATTCATCTTTAGAATTTGCCTAGTCAGGAGTTGTAAATTAAGGTACTAGAGTTTGGGTAAATTTTGGGAAATGTGTAAAAGCCGGGTACAAACAATAATACACAGCAAATGTGTACTAAAATCTCTCCATGCTGAGATACTGTAAATGGTGTGTCTATGGGTTTATTTTTAGTTGTTACAAATATGGGTGTTTGGGTTCATATTTAATAAAATATAAATGATGTTTTATGTCCTGCTTACTTCAGGTTTAATTCGCAATACAAATATAGATATTTGAAGTACAAAAATAATACGGAAGAGGATTAGGGGAAACCTAATTGTAACTAAAGTCAGACTTCTGAGAAAAAAAAGCAGACTTCTGAGACTAAAGTGAAAATTTCAACAACAAAAAAAAAAAAACGTCAGTCTAAAGAATTTTGATTAGAAAATTCAGAACTATTTAAAAAAGTGGCCATAATGCTCAGAGTATGACATTATTTTCTTCCACTCTAGGAAATTAGGTATAGCATGCAACTACTGGAGGCAGGTCTGAAATTGTGTGCTACTGGTTTATTAAAGATAGACATTGACCATACATGGTTCTCATAATTTATATTACATGTATAAAAATGAAGAGGAAAAAAAATTATCAAAAGTCACTATCGGAAAAACATTGTGTTGTATAAACACAATAATAAATAATTTAACACAGATAATAATAACTGTACCTGTGTACACACCCATCTTTGGCAGACACAAACGAATATTAATGAGCATGCAAATGCAACTGTTATACGACAAGTTGTCAAAACACAAGATGTCGGAAACCCAATCATGGAAAGATTTTTCTTGGCAGATTCCGTAAGGAAGCGTATATCCTTTTTTTGCGAGTTGGCTCTGCGTCTGCCATGATGGTGTGTCACTAAACAATGTAGAAAAACTAGTTCATGCTTTTATCACCTCTAGGTTGGACTATTGTAACGCATTTCTGTCTGGTTGTTCAACTAGGTACATAAACAAGCTTCAGTTAGTCCAGAAAGCATCAGCGAGAGTCTTCATTAGAACCAGAAGATACGAGCACATCACCCCTATCTTATCCACACTGCATTAGCTCCCTGTGAAATTTCGCAATTTTAAAATACTACTTTTGACATATACAGTGGAACCTCGGATTACGAGTAACGCGGTTTACGAATGTTCCGCAAGACGAGCAAAGATTTTTAATAAATTTTGACTTGAAAAACGAGCATCATCTTGGTTTACGAGCAAAGAGTATCATGTTTCACGCATGCGCTTCTTGTTTTGACGCAGAGCGTCACGTGATCACAACTGAGCCAACGGTTTTTCTCTCTCTTGCGC
>JAQMYJ010000016.1:5612769-5642664 GCA_030014305.1 Clarias laeviceps | reverse complement strand
AGTGAGGGAGGAGAAGAGAGTGAGTGAGAGAGGAGAAGAGAGTGAGTGAGAGAGGAGAAGAGAGTGAGGGAGAGAGGAGAAGAGAGTGAGGAAGAGGAGAAGAGAGTGAGTGAGAGAGGAGAAGGGAGTGAGGAAGAGGAGAAGAGAGTGAGGAAGAGGAGAAGAAAGACAAGAGTGTGATAGTGTGTGTTTTTTCTCAGGATGCCTGTTGAAACCTGTTTGTCATTGTGCTCAGTCGCCAGCCAGCCGTGTTTCTCGCAGCAGCAGTAATCTGCCAAAACCCACTTAGTGTCAGCCAGGATTGTTATTTGCTCATCACCATAAAAGCATTTTCAACAGGCGAAGCCGACGAAGCAGAACACTGTTACTGTTGCTCCTGTGGACACAACAATTTAGCAAAACACTAGCAATCTTCAAAAATAAAACTATCTATCTGTGTCGTGGTAAGAACAGAAAGCAGATCGAGCTGGTGGGAGATGATCAAATCAAACAAAACACTATCCTTAACTAAAGATATTATTTATCATCACATCTGTCAGATCTTTTCACTGTCATATGCAACGCTTTATTGTGTTTCTGTAAAAGAGTACATCTTCACAAACAGAACTTTTAACACCACAGCAGTTTCAGTTCTCGACACTGGGTCAGATAGCGTCACTTTAGATGGTGCTTTCCTGGAACAGCAGAGCTGACTGTACTTCATCTTAAAGGCAATGTGACATCGTTTTGTAGAAAAAAAAAAAAAAAAAAAATTAGAAGCCCAGTGTTTTTATAATAAAATAATAATTGGTGACGGAAATGTTGTGAAGAGGAGCTAGTGCTCTTCACAGGAGAGAGGGATAAAGGAGGGAAGGAAAACAAAGTATAGAAAGGTAGAGGAAAATATTAAAAATTGAATAGAAAGAAAAATCAAACAAAACAAAGAAGGCTAGAAATATAGAAAAAAAGATGAAGCAAAAGAACAAACGTCTAATATAAAACTAGAAGAAAGAAAGAAAGAAAGAAAGATAAAAGCTAGAAATGTAGAAAAAAAAGGACGATGAAGCAAAGGAACAAACATCTAATATAAAGGAAAAAAAGCAAAGGAAGAAAGAAGAAAGAAATATGAAAAATATGGACAAAAAAAACCAAATCAAGAAAACTAATTTACAGAAACAGAAATATAAGCAAAGAAACAAAAGCAGCAATAAAGAAAATGATAGAATGCGCACAAAAAAGCAGCCTGAACTCAGCTTGATTATTTTCCTCTAGCATCACAACCTCAAGTGTTTTTCTCTCTTATATGCCAGCAAACTCCAAGAACACCCCCCTCCATTTTTATGCCAATTAAAGGGTTTAATTATTCATCAGTTTATTATCAGTCTGAGAAGCCTCTACTGTACAAGTCCCTGTGTATAAGCTGTTACTCTAGTAACAATAACATATTAAATCAAGTGCTGTTATATACAGTAAATCACACACCTCCTGACCAATTACATTCAAGCATTCAACTAATGGGCCTTTGGATAATATATGGTGAAAACTTAATACATAACTAACTAAATCTCAGAAAGTTGTGTATATCTGTGAGATGACCCATCATACAGCATTTTATTTTGAGTGGTACCGTCAGACTTTAATATACCGTATGACCTTAACGAGTATCACGAAGTTATACGCAGATATTTAAATTCCAGTCAGTTTCAGGAGACATAATGAAGCGCCTCGGACGACAATAACGGCTTGTAGATAACAACAAGTTCAGTCACCTTGTCTTGCATCTAATTATGAGATATTTCCAAATGACCCTAATGTCTCTGCGTACACTCACACAGACGATTCTCCTCCACCGGCGTGTGTTACTGCTTCTTCTAAAAGCTTTCCTAAAGGCTGGATGGGAGCTTATAGAGGCGTCCTGCGGGCAGACATGGCTAAAAAACCAAGCACATTTACGAGCGCGACAGCGGGAATGCGTGATGTAGAAGAGGAGCTGTTGAGGCAGGGGGTTGAGAGAGCTGTCAGCTAAACCCGGTGCTGCTACTTGCTGAAAATATATGGGAGTTACAGGAAAGGAAAAAAGTCACATAAGTGATTTAAAGTCTTGCAAAGTTGAAAAAAAATCTAATTCTGGTGTAGATTTTTATTATGCTCTCTTTCTTGTTTTCTGCAGCTTTCATCCTGTTCTCTCGATTTTTTGTGCTTTCAACCAAAGGTTAACAGCCAAATAGAGATTTTAGAATTAATAAAAGCTTTACATGAAATCGGTCCATATCAATTCATAACATTTTAGCCGGATGTTGGGTTGCTGTGGGCAACGTAGGAAGGTAACATTACTTTGATGTGTATGCCATATTAATAACTATCATAGACTTATAAACTACAATTCTTTCACCTGAACCTGGTTGTTTTTTCTTAAAAAAAAGGCTTTGTATATCTATCTATAGAAAAAAAAATGTCATTTAAAATTAGTCAGGTTTTGTTCAATCGTTCGAGTCACTGTCCACAGATCTACTGGAAAAATATCAAAACGAGTTGTGTAAATTCAAGAGGAATTTTATCACAAGTCCCAGATTGACCCGGTCTCTTATCCTGAAATACTGTACAAAAACATTTGCCATAGGCAAGATGTTATAATGCAATTTGACATCCTAGCCCAAGTTTGTAACATTTTGAAAGGTGAACTACTGTATTTAAATTAAAAGAAGCTCCTTATAAATATCAGCTGTTCATAATGGCCTTTAGTTTTTACATCAATAAAAATAAAATTTTTGAGTTTATCAAAGAGACTGACAAAAAAAAAAAAACACTAGTGCTTTGAGAGGTCACTAAAATGGACAAGGCAAAAAAATGAGAGCGTTATAGCCTTGTAAATGTGGAGATCAGATAGCCAGAACAATCCATCAGAAATTCAATATTTATCTTTGCACAAGAAAATGCTCTCAGACTTGGAATTTAGTAGTTTGGCATTCTAACCACGACGGCTGTCCACACAGCACGGGAGGGGGGAAGGTCATACAGAAGAATGTCATATAAATTGTCTTTCTTCTGCCGATCTGGCAGATGAGTGGAGAAAAGAAAAGCGCTCAGCGGTGGCATCAGACGTTTCATTTAGAGCCTGTCAGACGGCTTTTCACAACATCTTAGCAATTGAAAACGCTTTACGTCTCTGAATGACAAGTCATCTAAGTGGAGGACAAGGAAAGGAGTCGAACACTCACTCTGTGCTATCTTGGCAAGATGAAGACGGTTGACCCAGGAGATCTTGCTAAGAGGACTAGGAGTGTTGAACACCACCATGAAGCTGACCGGACGACCAGACCTGGTACAAACACATGAACGAAAGAAAAATTTGTTTTTAAAAGATAGATGTATTCAAAGTTATTCTGTGTTTGCTGCCAGACACTACTGTATGCATTTACAATACTATCCTTGTCACAATTAAATAAACAAATCGATAAAACAAAATGTCTAATAAATAAATAAATAAATAAAAACTTAGTTTTAGTTAAATATCATGTGTGGAAGTAAATTGGACAAATTCCAGCAAGTTAATTGCTATCTTCATTTACTTTAATAAGGTGAGTATTGTTAAGTGTCCAGTGCTACAGTAATTCTATAATTAAATGGGAAATATTTCTTGGAAATGATGCACACTGGGGTAATTAAATGATTAACTGGGGTGAATATTCAAGAAATTTTTTATAACAGCAACTACAATTACAGCATTTGATAGATAGATAGATAGATATTGTGTCTAATATTTGTGATTTTTTTAAAACAATAAAACCCACATGATTACATTTGTCTTTATTCTGCAGCTTATTTCATTTCTTTACCTTTTTTTAATAACTATATGAACCCTTTTTAATACTCGCAATTTAAATCTATATCTATCTATCTATTTATTTTATATATATTATTAGTAGTAGTATTATGAGTATTGTATAATAATTCGTAATTGTATTAGTATTAGTAGTATTGAAAAGTGCTTTGGTCATGCAACAAATACACCAGAACAAAAAAATCATTATATTTACATGATAAATTTCCCTTCGTCATAACATGCCTTCAGATAAATTATAGCTATGATTAATTCTTTAGTGTTACATAGACTAGGGCCACCCATGGGCTTCGTTAAGTCTTTAATTTATTACAACACTTTACACACCACCACCTACACAATGTCACTGTAAGCATGGTTTTTTTTTTTTTTTTTAATTAAACACTTTTCAAAATATGTATAAACAAAAGCCCACTCATGCAATTTCCAGCCAGGTTGTAGAAAATTCCAGCATTAGTGTGAAGGGTTATTAGTGCTCAAGGAGACCCCGGTCGTTCACTGAGCCAAGTTCATAGGAATCCTAATGAGCAGGAGCCATTTCTGTGAATTTCATACGAATGAGGTAATAAGAAAATGCTTGTCGATGACCCTAACATTAACCATTTATATTTTTATAAGGCTGTTATTAATTAAGTTGTCTGAAAGAGTCATGGAACTCTTACTTTAACCATCTGTTACCTTTTTCAACAAACTGCTGAATTTGCACTTTTGAGACCATAATGGCTCCACGGATGATTATTTATAAAAGAGAACCAGAAAAGGGATTTTAATGAAGTAAAGAGTGCCGAATCAACCAACCAGTGACGAATTAAACTCTTCCAAATGGGTTAAATCCACTTGGAAATGGGGAAATGGAGTGTAATCAGCAGGGGTATAATGATACTCAATCACACAGGTATCGAGCTGAAGGCTCGTCTGCCAAACACAGCCCACTGCCTTGTTTCATTTAGATCGGTTAAAGTATCAGTAGCAGTTATTTGACATTTTTTAACTAAAATTCAGACCAGACCAATGGGATTCAATTCCATGCAGGTAAAATGTCGCTTAAAGTCAATTCCAATTTAAATCCTTTGATCAGACCAGCATACTCACACACAGGAAAAAAATTCAGTGACCGACTCCAAATTCCAAAGTGAATCAACTCCAAATACTGTATGTTCATAGAAAAAAGGTCAATAGAGCCAAATGAGTGACTAAAGCAATGTCTGATCTTTACCTCTGTGTCGTCTCCTAAATTGCTTTCTTAACGTTAGGCATTTTCTTGAAATAAAAGTTGTCTTCCTTATAAAGAAACCACTAATAATTAGACTACAGCGTTTGGCTTTGATGACTTGGTTTGGCACTAGGCTCAAATTTCATTAACATTGACCCAATTTATACAAACCTTTTCAGAGCACATCCAATAAAACATAGCAAAGAAAAGACACGCTTGGTAAAATAGAGGGGCAGTTATGTATTTGCATCTCAAAATCCAAAGCTACATTATTAAATTGGTTACAACAATATACAGTAGTATCATGTGTGTTCTTGTCCTCTGTGTGTTCTGCAATTTTCTCAAAAGAACAAGCAAGTCCAAAAAGATTCACATTCAAAAGATTCACAAATTTTTATTTTTTTTGACAATTTTTTTTATGCATGTGCATTTTATGATTTCATTATTGCATCAATAATTTTTTTTGTATTTTCAATTATTAATTATTAACGGAACATAATTAAATGTTACAGAAAAGAAAGCAGCATAATATGCAAGAAATGAATTAAAAAAGCAAAAAAAGTCCCCAGATGAAGATCAGTAAAACTTAAATCCTATAAACTTCATTTATTCCTATCATTCATTCATATCAACACCTGCTTCATCTGCAGGTGCCATTGCTTTTACGAGGAGCGTTCATATCCAACCAGGATTTTTATTGTGCAGAATAACAGAACACAGTCATGAGAGTTAAAAAACATCCTTTATTTCTCTACATAATCCCCTGCTTAGTATGCCAGAGCCATGATAGGACTGCCTGTTTCAAGTCTAAAGCCTCCCAGAAATGCGTCTTATGGCCCAAGCATGTGGAAATGGCTTGGAGAAAGGTCAGGGCTATATGGAAAAGTGTAAATAACTGCCCGCTCAGTTCCTGTAATGCACAAGTGGTGTTGTTGAATGACTGTGTGTACAGTTCCCACAGACAGGTTACTCTTCTGTTTTCCATGATTTTCAAGACATTCGACTGCAATGGGCTCGGAGCCACCTCAGTGGGAATCATCATTCACAAATGGTGTTCCTTAAATCTTTTGCACCATTCAAATGTTTTATTGCGGCTAACAGTCTCATCACCGTACTGTGCTTAAGGTCTTCTGTAAATGTCAATTGGTTTTACAACTTCATTCACCAGAAATTTCAGGTTTTTCTTGAATGTCTATTGTACATAAGGTCCCATATTATACTATTTCTTGAACAACTTAACACGGCTCTCAGAGTTCCCCAAAGTATTTGTTCCAGCAGAAATACCCCTCCATATGCACCATTTTAATGTTCATGTAAATTAACTATTCCTTCGCCACACCTCACCAGAGAACAGCAGAGCTGAGCAACAAGCCGGGGAAGGGGTCGTCTTATATGAGGTCACACTAGAGAGAAAATCCGATGAGCAATCCGAACATGGAAAAAACGAGCACACGCACAATCTGAATACCCACTTAAATATCTAAATAGTGAAGTTTGCATAAAAGCTCCCCTTTTAGACTTTGTGAGGTACTTAATGCATCACTGATGTTCAGCACTTGTTAACATTTAGTGACCATCAGCAGTACTAAGAAGGCTGGGTAGGCAGTGAGACGTGAGGTGGTTCACGTTCAGTCATGGTTAGAAGGTAATTGAGTGCAGTTTGCAGCACCTGTCATATCAGCACTTCAGCCTGCTTTATATTCCCTCCCAGACTTCAAAAAAGGCAGAGTCAGGAATTGAGAAAGAAATCATAGTCATGGGGGGAATGAATATATATATATATATATATATATATATATATATATATATGCACACACACACACAAGCACGTACTGCACTCATAAAAGGCAAGAGCTCAGCAGGCTGTATCCGTAGCGTTTTTTCTTTCCTCTCATGCATTTTTTCCGTGCTCAGCAGAAAGATTTCCACAAAGGTGAAAATAAAGTGCAGAAGTCATGGAATCACATTCCACATGAAATGCAGGCTTGGCACAGCCATAGCGTCCTCCTGCTGGCTGACCAACAGGCTAGGTGTAAGTGTGTAGGTGTGTGTGTGCGCATGTATGCGTACATCAGTGTGAATGAAAGCTCCAAAGCAACAAGGAAGAACGAAGACCAGGCCGCCGACTGATATCTGACAGGTGGGTGAGTGTTTTGTGTGACAGTAAGCTAGAAAAACAGGACAGATGAATTCCACACAGCATTCATCACACACGAAGCACTTGTGATGCATCTACAGTACCAAAAAGGCTACTGAGGATCCTGAGAGCTCACTTCAATCTAACACTAACGACTAAGGGTTGGAGCTGTTAGCATGAAACATTTTCTGCTATAAGCTTCTACATGAAAGCTTTAAGTGTATGTCGAGAGGGACCTTAAGTGTGCTAGAGAACAATTTTCTAAGAGCACGTTGCTCGTGGAAATGTGCAGAGCAATATATAGTTAATATATTGATTCAATATATGGTTAATATATTGACTCAAATTGAAGATTATGGATTATGGTAGGTTAGAAGGTCCAATCTAATAATAAAGTAAGGAACAGCCTTGGTTCAGCTCAGTTTCTGGAACTGTGATGAACCAATAAACAATTTTTTTTTTCCTCCAGATGCTGTTTTGATAATGGTTTTGGAGAGCACTACCTAACAAGTAAATCCATACCTTAGATGTTCAGTTAAAATGTGGTTAGAGTAAAAGCTATAAAGTAAGGCCCCTACATACGAACATTCAAGTTACGAACCTTCGAAGATATGAAGGAGAATTTGCGCATGTTCAATTGCAAAATTAGATCACATGTCTGGCGTACATTGTTACAGTATGTGCGTGCAGCGTGCATCCGTCGCAAGTGCCTATAAGCCCACGATGTCCATAAGCAAGCATAAAAGCAGCGGCGAAGAAGCTGGTACTGCTAAGGAGCGTCAAGCAATAACAATGGAGAAGGGATTCAAAATAATTGAGAGAATGGAACAAGGTGAAAAGATGCTTGTTCACACAAATCGTTCAACCATCGGCATGATTCTAAAGAACACTGTACTGTAACATACTGTGTATAGCCAACTGTGTTAGTACCTAGACAATGTTTGTTGGACTTGCAAACAAATTGGACTTAGAAACAAGCTCTCAGAACGGAACTCGTTCATATTTAGGGGGCTTACTGTAGCAACATTCATATCCATCAAAGTGTTCAGTGACTCTTATGCCCTGTGAATGTGTTGGGATAATTCTAGAAGTTACCACACCCATTTCACCATGTTTTTATTATAGAGCATCATGAACAGTGGAGATAAACAGTGTCTACCGTGCACTTTCGCAGACTTGTTAAATCATGGCAAGCAAACATATATATAATTACGAAAGAAATCCAAAAAAATGTCCCCGACTTTTCGTGACAATTAGAGTATAGATATAGAATATATGAATGAGACAGTGAGTGATTCGATAAGCATGAGGTATGGGGTGTAGATATTTAGATAATAATAATCTAGATAATAGATTTTTATGAAGATATAAAAGTACTTAGAACACCACATAAGTCCATCTATATAAATGACCACTTATGATATAAAAATTAACACCACATACAAAAAAGTAAAACATTTTAACCCAGGTTTAATGATCCATGACCGAAAAATATGTCACACCCAAGTGAACAGAAGATTAGGATTCAAACTATGTCACTCAAAGGCTACAACCCTGGAGCAGCAGGTGGGCAGTCTGGATGCCAGTATACCACCTGTCAGCCTCTGACCCTTGTCCGCACCCTGAGCACCAGACTCAGTTCTTCTAAAGGCACTTGTAAACGCTGAGCAATATGTCATTTTAAAAAGATATCAGCTTCAGTTAATTTTGTTTACATAGCAGGTTAAACCTATACGAGGTGGTATCAAACATTTTCGAGATTATCTCCATGTACAAAAAAAGTACTTCATTACATGTTACTTACTTATTAATACTTTATTATCTGGGAAGTAGGGTGGACCTGGAAGTTGACGAATGGTTTCGACATTTTCAGGGGTTGAGCTTGTTGAAGGACCTCCTGATCTCTTGTCATCTTCCAGTGGTGGGCTTCTGCTCTTAAAGCGAGCATGCCACTAAAAACACCTTAACTGACTTATTTCAGTATTGCCATAAATTTGCCGAATCATGTCTCTGTGGCAGATTTGGCCATTTTCACACAAACTTGCCCACTTTCACATTTGGTCTTTGTTCTAACTTGCTTTCCATATTGAAATTGCAGACGTGGTAATGCTTGAGTCTGAATAGCTCCAGTTACACAGCTCCCTATGTACACAGGACCGTGACTTTTTTAACACTAACTTATAAAGTTTGGTGCTCTCTGTGACTGTGTGTGCAGCCTTGTGGTGCCATCTGTTGCCATGTTACAAAACAAGTCTTGCACCTTTTTGATACCACCTCATACCAGTAAGATGCTTGTGCAAACCAAAGACTCAGCACAGTGAAAAATTGCTTGCCTTTAAAATACCTGACAATAGTAGATATCTTTGAAGGGATTGTATTTTATAACATTAAAGACCAAAACATAACATCCAGTATTGTGTAGGCTTCCCTTTTGTCACAAGGGCAGCTCTGGCGCTTTGAGGCATGACTGCACAAGACCTCTAGATGTGTGCTGTAATGTCTGGCACCAGCAGTAGATCCTTTAAGTACTGTAGGTTGCAAGATGATATCTGCATGGGTGGGATTTGTTAATCTGTAGATGCTCTTTGCCTGCCATGGTGCATACACAGTAAGTGGTGGTGCACTGATTGTTCTGATACCTTTCTATCATAGCCAGAGGTGACTTTTTTGTGCTATATTGGCTTTCTGTGGCTTTCTTAGACCAGAGGTACTGCCTTTGGACCCCATGGGTATGAGAGTGAGCCTTGGGTCTGTCACCAGTTTACTGCCGTACAGTATATCAGTGTACAGGGGGAGTATTCAGGACAAAATATTCATATGGGGAAATTTTTTACAAATTCAAATTAGCTTAACTCTCTATTCAGATTATATAGGACTCCACATACAACTGAATTCGAAATATGTGTCCACTTGCATTAACTATTTAATAAATCAATCCTTTTGGCTGCTTCCATTAGGAGTTATTTGATATATTTTTGGTCTTTTTTGATTTATTAATTTTTAAATGGTTTTCTGTGGGACGCCCTTCCTGACGCACCCTCTGAGGTTTTAATCCAGGCTTGGGATCAGAACTAAAGGCATCCTGCCTCCCCAGTGGCTAGGTGTGTGGCATTGGCTTAGACATGAACCCACGTCTTCCACATCAGATGACAAGCCTACTGTACCACTGAGATTTATAGGTATTGTTATACCAGATGTATCCAGTTCATAGGCACATATCAGAATAACACAACCAATTCTGGCACATATTGTGCACCTTCCAAGATTTGTTTACTTGCAAGTGATTCATGATAAAAATTTTGCTTGAGTAAGGTCATTTATTAAACACATATTTGTCGTTTCATAAATGAACGTGGGTGCTTGTCTCATTTCGCACCTGCTGTTTACACGATGTCAGTTCTTGTAAAATACCATAAGCAAATCTGTCTCTCTCTTATCCCTCTCCTTTGTTCTTCTTTCCTCCCCATCCTCCCTAGTGTCTGTCCTTCCATCTCCTACGCGAATCCCTCACTAATCCGTCTTCATTTCCTCTCCTCCACAGCTATCCTTCTGAATGACAATTCCTCCCGTCTTTGCACAACGAGGATAAGCACATCCAGGTGCAGGGTGGCGTGAAAAGCGCACAGCCTCCGCCACAACACATTTGCAGCCGCCCTTTCCTAATGTAACATAATAGTGCCACGTCAGAAGACCCATTGAAAGAAATTTAAAAGAAATTACTATAGTGTTCACAATGGGCTAAGTGAAACAAGTTCTATGGCAAGTGTTAGCACCAAATTGACACATCTGTGCTCACTGTCCCAAGGTCAAAATCTGCCAACAATTCTTCCAGTGTACTAAAGGTAATGGATTTTAGAAATTATCCCTTAATGATCTGACCAGCCATCCTATTAGGGCAGTAATTTGCTAGTTAATAGAAAGTTTTGACCAAATCCTAATCAGATAGTAATAGTTGGTGATCCAGGGAGCAATTTCAAGCAGCATCCAAATCGTCATCATTTGAACGCCTCCTCGGGCCTGCAGTAAAATGTTTGAAACTAGCTAGACTCTTTTTAAATTGCTCAGACCTTTTTAAAGTTAGCACAGACCTGATCGGCATTACGGACGAAAAATATTCACTAGCTCTTTTTAAATCAAGTGCTGGAGCGAGGCTGTGAGAAAACGGGCTTTGTTACATTTCTAATGATGAATGCTGTGTGTGCGTGCATGCATTGGATGTCAGAGAAAACTAAACAAGTTTGGGAAACTGCACTTAACTTGCTGCTTGACTCAGTTGAGAACTTGTGACCCAGACTTACACTTCAGACACACAAACTTGCAGCTAAGAGACATGATTCAGACTTGAGATTCAACTCAGGTTTGCAGCTCAGACTTTGATACTGATCCAGACTTGCCCTGGGTTTGCAGGATGGAAACATACAGTAAGACTTGACTTCAGACCTGCAGTTTAAAGACTTAAAGACACTGACTGGCAGCACCAAGACTTAAGATTTGACTTTGGGTTTGCAGCTTAAAAACCTGACACTTGACTTGCTGCTTAAAGACATAATACTGTATGTGACATGGGCATGCAGCATAGAGGACTAACACTTGGAATTCCAAGTTCAAGTCCTGAGACTTGACTCAAATTTGAGGCTTAGGGACCTGAGACTTGAATCAAATTTATAGCTCTAACTTCGACTTGAGACAAAGACTTGAAACTTGCCTTGGACTTGCAGCTCAAAGTTATTAGACTTGACTTAGACTTGCATCTAAGAGGCTTGAGCCTTGACTTGGATTTGCAACTTAAAATCATCAGATAAACTCAGACATGCAGCTTAGACACCCGAGACCTGTCTTAGATTTATATGTCAAGAACTGAGATGTGACTTAGAGCAGACGTGTGACCGGGTTTAGATAGCCATTTTCAATATTCTGACTTGTAATACAGGTACTTAATGTTCCAACTTGAAATTCAAATAAATAATTTGGGAACATCCCTATCATTTGTATGGACCAGTCCTAGAGATACACTTTTTGTAAGGCTATGTTCTAGTTTATGTCCATGCATTTAAGAAGTATAAAAATTTAAGTATTACAAAATATTTTGTCTGAAATAAGCAATGACCCATCATATGATGAAACTAAGATTTTAGTAGAGAAAGCCCTTATGAACATGAAATGCAATTTGGATGCAAGACTAAATCCACATGTAATTAGCTCCCATGGGTTTGGCTCTGATCAAGAGAATTGGCATGACTAATAGGCCTTTGGGTCTGATAAAGAGAATATGAATAATGTGATACCTCTGATATCTCTCTGACTTTTAAGAAGTTATCTGACTTTATCCATGTCCAACTGATTTTGAGGATCAGGTCAGTCAGTCTAAGCTAATTCAGTACTAAGAGCATGGAATAGTTCTTCGGAAACGTGGTACTCACTTGTCTGGCTTGCCAGGGACTTGTAGCCGAAGACGACATTTGTTGGCGCTCTGTATTTGTTCTTCTTTGATGCGGATGAGCCTTTGCAGGGCCAAGCACCAGTCTTGTGCCACGGTGGTGTTCAGGTTCTTCGCACACATGATAAATATGAATAAACAACATGGCTAATATTTTTTTGTAAGGTACCTTCATTGAACACTGAATAAAGAAAGACAGCAGAACTCATGCAAGATGCCTGTCAAACCTTGTGAAATATCAGTTTTTAATAAGTGCATTTCTTTGTTCCTTTATAAAAAGAGAAAAAAAGAAAACCACTCAATTATCATTTTGGGTTGACCGTTTAAGTCATTTTTTTAATTCTTACCTTGGATGATACGTATCAGCACAATCATGAATTATTAACAGATCGTCTTTGAGATGTTATAAAAGGTGAATCAGTGTCATTTTCTATAAAGCTTATATGTACTGTTATAATAGAAGACATTTCAAGCACATTTCAAGCATAGCTCCAGTTTGCTTAGCATATGATGTGCACTCCTAAACAGATTGACAAGTCTTCCAGAGATACAATGCTCATGATAAACACTAGTGTAATAAATCTCTTTTTTATAACAATGTGATGCATCACAAAGATGAGCTTAATTTCTTCAGCATTGTTGTTATAATGTGTTGATTATAAGGAACACTCCTTATAATGAATCATGTCAGCAACTCACAATATTGCTAATAATAAAGATAGCCATATGATCTATGCTATGATATATGATATGAAATAATTGACTGCTCAGTCTGATAGGACATTTCTAGAAATATGTAAGAAAGTCTAGCTTAAATGTAGCTTAAATTTAATTTGTTTATCCTGCAAAAGATTCAGTGCCCCTTCAGTATTCATAATGCAGTCTAAATGTCTAACATAATGCCATAGGTGTATTAATATTTCCATAGTATTATGCACTATAGCTATAGAATTTACTGCAGGTGCATAGCATGAGCAGGTGACATGAGAATGGTTATTCAATGTATTCTCTTTATATTTCCTTCCAGGTTCACAGTTGAATCCCAAATAGTGTTACACGGAAAGCTAGTACGCTATGTAGGGTTTACAATCGCTTGTTCCACACACCAAGTAGTGCCCTTGATCAGGGATTAGAGAGAGATTTGGGATTCAGCCGTATGTTAGAAGCTAGTTAGCTTTGGATTGTACCAACCTATGATCACACAAATGCTGCAACCGACAGTTAGTGTAATTAATGATTGTTGTGATGCAGAGCGATACATATAAAGTAGTTTTAACATCCCAATGCTGTTATATATACACTATATCACCACTCATGGGATGCCTCTCGTCCAATCAGATTCTTGTATAATACACTATTGCACAGAGCAAAAAACAGCAAGTTATAATGCCAGAGCCGAGGTTAAGAGTCATTAAAGCATCCGTCTCTAAAATGTTATTATGAACAAATACTAGAACCCATCATACACTCATAATGTTGCTTATAAGTATTCACATTAGACATATGCCAAGCGTTATAGCAGTAATAACCCATTTGCAATGCATTACAAATACTGGCTATGCAGGAAGTTTTACCACATGCTATGTCTCATTGTTCACTGCAATCCAAGGAGAGAGCTCCCAAAAATAAAAGAGTAATAAAGTGAAGCACTGAACCTCTTGCAAACACAATTACTCCCTATTCCCTAAAGCCAAATCCAATCGAATCCTTTCACAATATCGAAGTGATTTGTGGGTTTTTTTTCCTTTTCCTCTGTCATTCTGTTTGCTAGACCTTCTCAATAGACAGTACATAGATAGTGTACATGATCATCTGCCTTTTAGGCCGTCATTTAGCAAAAAGCCAAAAGAACTTCAGCAGGAGATAAAAAAAAAAAAAAAACCTGGAATTGTTTACAGACGTCTAGATGAAAAAGAGAGGGCCATTTGAAATATTTTCACACATGGGTTTGAGGCTCGTTAGGGCATCAGGGAGGCAGCCTGGTTTTAGTTTCAGAACCATGCAGCCGCCATCAAGCAGATTTTTCCGATTATCAATTGATGATCTGTGCATTCGGTTCCTGATCCTTTTGATGACATTTTAATCACGGTTTAAATTTTCATTTGTACAACTTTCTTTTTGACAGATACCTGAAAGATTTTCTCCCTTAGCTCTGCCGGGAATTTATTATCTTCATTTTATTTGATACAGAGTCACTTAGGTGACTGATATTTGTGGTGAATGATATTTGTTTTTTTACATAAGCATGTAAAATTAATACAGTATACTGATTGAAAATAATCTTAAAATCTAGAGTTACAAAATAAGATAAGATCAAGATTATAAAATTCTAATTAATGGCTAAATTATGTAACAGACCTTAAAGCTGTGTATTGAGGATCCTCCAGAGAGTTACTACTTCTGCTTTTCTGATCAATGAAAATGAAGATGCATAGTCTAACATACACAAGAGGTAATAAAAGTATATTGCCGTATTCCTATGCCGCCCTCCTACTAGAGGATTTTAGACAAGCATTATATCAGTGTTCATATTCTTAAAAAAATTATGTACAAAACACTTGTGGCTGCAACACCACCAACACAAAGTTCAACGAGCAGTGAACCTGCCACATTATGCATTCTAAGATTGCAGGTCTCATCTCTTGACCAAAAAAAATTATTTAATGATGGCTTTGGCCGAAAACAGTAAATATTCATAAAGGAACATGACTAAGCATAGGAATGAGATGACCGATAATATTACTTTAACCTTAGACTAATGCATAATGGTATACTGGAGTCGCTGGTGACATGCAACATAAATATAACTTTAATTTTTTGTCGCATTAAAAAAATATAAAATATAGTAGAAAATCATTTGCAAAAATATATAGATCTTTTTAATTATTGCAACCAAATAATTCGCTGGATTTCAGATATTAACTATGATGTTCCAAGTCATAGTCTGAAGTTACACCATTTGAGACACATTGTCGACCTATCTGCATTGGTTACCATGGGTATAAGGGTCATAAATTTCCTCACATATCGTCCTGTTTATTTATATTCCCTCTAGCTTTGCCCGTAGTGATGCATCCTCCCAAAGTTCTATCAGATATTTTACTTCGACCTCTCTCTATTTTCTATACTGCAGTTAAACAAGCTGTTCTTCCTGAAAAAACGGTCAATTAGGGTAAAACTGAAGTACGCAGTTTTTACATACTTGGTGGTAATAGTGCCAAAAGCAAAAGACCTCCTTTAACCGAAGCAAGTTAACTTTTCATTAATGTCATGCATTACTCTTTCTGCAGTGCAATTTTAACATTTACAGTGAGCTACATACCCTAATGTATATGTTGTATGTACAGTGGAACCTCGGATTACGAGTAACGTGGTTTGCGAGTGTTCCGCAAGACGGGCAAAGATTTTTAATAAATTTTGACTTGAAAAACTAACAAGTCTTGGTTTGCGAGTATCAAGTATCATGTATCACGCATGCGCTTCTTGTTTTGACGCCGAGCGTCACGTGATCACAACTGAGCCAAAGGTTTTTCTCTCTCTTGCGCTGCGTAATTGTAGGTAATCGTCTCCACTGCTGGGTCTTAGTGCTCGTCTCTTACTGGTATAATAAACATCCGTGCACACGTGTACTGTTTACTAGAACACTGTGACCACGTGTGTGTGTGTGTGTGTGTGTGTGTGTGTGTGTGTGTGTGTAAAACATATCTTATTTTGTGTTTGTAAGCGCGTGTGTACAGCGCGCGTGTACTGTTTCTTATAACACACGTGTGCGTGCACGTATAAAGCAGAAGAAAGTCTCATTAGAAGGTTAAATATCCATTTTCTCCCTCTCTGTCATTATGTGTGCGCACGCGTAATTTGACACCTTGCCGGTTCACACTCTCTCTCTCGCGCTTTTAGTGTGTGTGCGTGCGTGTGCGTGCGTGTGTGTGCGCGTGTGTGTGTGAGAAGCACCCCCTCTCTGCTTCACACACACACACACACTCTGCTCTACACAGAAACACTGCTCTGTCGCGATTCTTTTCAAAGGTAAAGTGCAGGCTCATTTGTTTATTTGTTTTGCGTTACAGCAGTGACTCCGTTAGTATGCGCTCACACGAGTGTCATTAGCAATGTTCCTTGCTAATTTTCCCGACAAAACAGTCTTTCCGTTAATGTCTGTGTATGTGTTTGTGTGAAATTCAAATAAGAAAGGAGAAAGGTTTACTGTGCAAGAAAGTCTCATTAGAAGGTTAAAAATCCATTGTCGTTATGTGTGTGCGTGCATAATTTGACACCATGCCGGTTCACACACTCTCTTACTTTCAGCGCCCCCCAGTGTCAAATTACTCTCGGGACGGAAGGGGCTGAAAGTAAGACTGTCCTCTTACTTTAGCTTCACACACATACACAAACACAAACACACACACAGCGACTGCGCGCATAAACGAAAACACTTATCTATCGGGATTTATTTAAACTTTTTTTTAAAGGTAAAGTGCAGGTTAATTAGTTTTATTTTTACTTTATATTTTGTGCTAATTATTTTTATGAATTTATTTTTTTGAGCTGTGGAACGAATAATTAGAGTTTCTATTATTTCTTATGGGAAAATTTAATTTGGTTTAAGAGTGTTTTGGAATACGAGCCCGCTTCCGGAAAGAATTATGCTCGTAATCCAAGGTTCCACTGTACGTTAGTACAAAAAGGTACAAGTGATGTTTGTGTAGTGTGTGATATGTTGCGTTTACCTGGTATGTGCCCTGTAACGTGCCCACCAAACCAGTGACCTGCTCCACCACGGAAAAATCGTGCTGCAGTTCATGAAGTTCTTGATAGAGCCGAGGAGGACCCAGGATCACTTTACCTGTCAATCAAACACCTGATTTATGATTCATCATGCATGAATAATTGTGCTTGTGTTGGTATTAAAATCACAATATTTTCTGATTCTTTTGTTGTTTTTTTTCCTGAAAGATACACAGCCCAAATTAACAACGTAAACACGTTTTGCATTAACGATCAAATTTACATAGCGAAAGCATCTGCACTAACTGAATGAATACATCTCACCATTTTAAAACTAAAGCACCACAGCATAAAGCATGATGTATTGCATCGTTGTTCGGATAATGATCTTTCACAAATTGAGGCACCATTAACTAATTTATTTAGCGAGTCGAAACGCTATAAAAAAGCAGCAAATTTTTGAAAACAGACAAAAAACAGATGGATGCCACGAATAATAACTATAAAGACAAAACATGCAGCTATGAAAAAAAAAGGCATGGGTTTGAATGATCGAGGAACATTTGAGGTGGTGTGTCACATGCAAGTGCATAGGGATGTATATATTTTAGCACATGCATTTGTTCAATTAAGTTTTGGGGTTTTTTTCTCTACAGCCTGTAATAAAATGAGTAACAGAAAAGAAAAGAAGAACAATATGCAGCTCAATTTCCATGATATGTCTGCAAACTAGCATGCCTGGTTGCTTTCATAATGTTAACACTGTTATGAAGCACTAGGTACATCTATGCTTTTCTGAAAATGTTATGGTGCTGTTATTGAAAGCAGCTGTAATAAAAGCTCAGTGTAGCAAACATTTTAAGTAAAACAGGACATGTTCAAATGTAAGAAAATGGAACAACAAGAAAAAGAAAAAAAAAAAAAAACATTGAGCGAGCAGGAGTTATTTGTATAAAAAGGCTTTTTTGATGGTCAAAGGATAATGGCCAGACTAGTTCAACCAGACAGGAAGGCGCAAACAATTACTCTTTATAAACATGATGAGCAGAAAAGCATCTCAAAGCTTGTAAATATTCTTTGAATAAAGCGTCATAAGTAATAATTAATATTACAGTCAGTGTAAAATTATTCTCAGGTCTGTGATATAAAGGCTGAGCAGTATAAGGTGATACAGTATAATGAATAGCGACACTTGCATTATTTCACTATTATAAGCAAGCTTAGAATTATGTAAATTATTATATATTTTTTATAATGGATTTTACACTTAAAAGTAATCATTGCAAACTTATGACAAATTACACACATATACCCACTGGTCACTTCATTAGGTATACTTGTTCAACCAATCACACAGGAGCAACTCAATGAATTTTGCCATGTAAACATGGTCAAGACGAGCTTCTGAAGTTTAAACCGAGCATTAGAATGGGTAAGAAAGGTGATTTAAGGTGACTTTGAACATGGCATGGTTGTTGGTGCCAGCCGGACTGGTTAGAGTATTACTGAAACTGCTGGTCTACTGGACTGTTCATACACAACTGTCTCTAAGGCTTACACAGAACGGTCTGAAGAAGGAAAAATATCCAGTGAGTGGCAGTTCTCTGGGTAAAAATACCTTGTTGATACCAGAGGTCAGAGGAGAATGGCCAGACTGGTTCAAGCTGATAGAAAGGCAACAGTATCTCAAAAAACATCTTGTTACACCTGAGGTATGCCAAAGAGTATCTTTGAACACACAACATGTTAAACATTGAAGCAGATGGGCTACAGCACCAGAAGACAACTCCAGATCACAACAGAAAACTGAGGCTACAATTAACATGAGCTTACCAAAACTGGACAACAGAGAATGAGAAAAATGTTGGCTGGTCAGATGAGTCATGATTTCTGCTGTGAAATTTGGAGGATAGAGTCAGTTCTTGGAGTAAACAACATGTAAGAATGGATCCATCCTGCCTTGTATCAACAGTTCAGGATGCTGGTGGTGATTTCCTTGGCACACTTCGGTATCCTTTAATGGCCACAGCGTAATTGAGTATTGTTGCTGACTACGTTCATCCCTTCAAGACCACCGGATAACGGGCCATGTCATAAAGCTAAAATCATCTCAGACTGGTTTCTGGAACATAACAGTGAATTCACTGTACCCAAATGGCCTCCACAGTCACCAGATCTTAATCCAATAGAGTTCTATTATGGTGTATGTAGTGTAACAGGAGATTCACATCATGGATGTGCAGCCGACAAATCTACTGCAACCGTGTGATGCTATCATGTCAATATGAACCAAAATCTCTAAGAAATTCTCCCAGCACCTTGTTGAATCTTTGGCATAAAGAATTAAGGCAGTTCTTAAGGCAAAAGTGGGTCCAACCTAATACTAACAGGGTGAACCTAATGAAGAGGCGTTTGAGTGTAATCATGATTATATGTATAAATATAGACTTCATTAAAGATTATAAGGGTTACAAAAAATTTGTGTGCTAATTTAAGTTTTTTTTTCTTTTGTTCAATTAAAATTAACCAGTTGCTTTTCAGCCTAGATTTCAAAGCTTGATGTTTATAAACCAACAAGCCTCTGTAGCGTCCAAGTTCATGCATCTGAGAAGAAACCAAGGCAAAACTTTCTCACACATCCTACTTTTTAACAACTTGGAAGCAAGAAAGGCCTATTAAAACTATTTGATATTTCTCACCCGTAACAAAGGAGATCAATGCAGAATGCAGATCAATACTCTATTGTTTGTGGAAGCACATAGACTAAACCTAAAAAGACAGAAACCAAAAGAGAGAAATAAAAAAAGCAAAGTTTCTGAGAAGTATCAAGGACTTTAAGGAGTGGAAGGGAGAATGCAGGTGTCTCATTAGATGTGAAATGTGCCATCGATTTGAAACACCCGCCCTCTTTCCCCTTTTTTTTCCAGCATACCCAGCTTTGGGAATCGATAGTAGAGGAGAGTCCACCATGAGAAGCGTAATTAAATCCCAATGGTATATTCAGTGGCCACAGAAGTGCCTGGCCCTGTCACTGCCTCCACATCAACGAGTGGCGTGTGTGTGTGTGTGTGTGTGCAAATATATATATATATATATATATATATATATATATATATATGATCCTTTCCAGATTCCAGATTTATCTTTGGGTTTTTCTGCATTTATTTACCATTCTCCAAGTTAAGTTTCCAAGTTAATCATTTTAATTTTAGAACCTTCACATACACTTCCAGTCAAAAGTTTGGACACACTATCTAATTCCATGATTTTTATTTCTTTTTACTTTGTAAAACAATGCTGAAGTCATCCAAAATATATACTGTAATAATCTCCTTTGAACAGTTGATATTGAGATGTGTCTACTATTTACGCTCTGTAAAGTCTTCCTAACGCCTCTATTCTGGAAGAACTCTAAATGAACTTCTTCTCTGCAGCTTTGCAAGTTTAGTCTTGCTTTCCTGGAATGGTCTTCATGAGAGCCAGTTTCATCATGGTGCTTGAGGGGTTTTGCAAATGCACTGCACTTGACAATACAGTTCTTGCAAAAACAGAACAGAACAGCTTCTTCAGTTCCGGTTACTTAATTTCCAAATTTGTGTTCAAACATTTGACTGGTACTGTAAAGTCTTCAGACTAGCTCATCTCAGTTCAAGCTTCATGAGTCTCACCTGAATTTTGGAATGCCTTTTTGCTTGGAGAGAAGGTTGTGGAATTTGGCACCAATTGCATGCATCATACTTGCATTTCAGATGACAAACTTCATGGTCAGTGTGCAGAGCAGGAACATTTATAATGCCCAAGACTTATGGTAATATACCTCTATGCACCCCAAATTGGATTTAAAACAGACTTCAGCACTTTATTAAAGGGATAGTACAAACCCAAAACTATTCTACATTATCTATATTCATAAATACTAGGATCTCTGATCTAAACATAAGGTCTAGTTTTCGGTTTGAGGTGCAGATCATGACAACAATAACAAAGAAATGTTTATCTGAGCTTTTCACCATCACTGTGCATTTC
This sequence comes from Clarias laeviceps, assembly GCA_030014305.1. Classification (NCBI taxonomy): domain Eukaryota; kingdom Metazoa; phylum Chordata; class Actinopteri; order Siluriformes; family Clariidae; genus Clarias; species Clarias laeviceps. The sequence continues at coordinate 5,621,303 of JAQMYJ010000016.1, read as the reverse complement.
GACTTGGAATTCAGACAATCATGAATGTATTGGCTCTGACGTACTGTATTCCGTAAGTCGCTTTTAATCCTTAAGATGCACATAAAGTGTGTATGCGAGTATGTGAACAATGCTGCTTATGTTGTCGCTGCTTCTTCCTGCAAACACAAAGCCATGAGTCACACACATAATCTGGTCTTAACGGGATTTTAGCTCAAGGGTGCTCTTGACAAAATGTTTTCAGCATGTTTTTGGTATGTTTTTGAGCGGCTGCAAAGCACTTCAGTAAGTTGCTCTGCATAAAGCTTCATGTTCCAAGTAGGAACGCAGATGTGTTTCTAGAGTCATTCCAAAACTACATTAAACCTACATAAGCCCTTACATGTGCATGAATATTTATAAAGGCTTATTCCAACAGATGTCAACTGAAATGTTTAGTTTAAATTGACTAAAAAAAATGCTTAAGCTTTTCAGCCATTCATTTAAATTGAATCTACAATTTAAAGTGATAACAGAAAGATAATAAAAAGTATTATTATAACTTTTGGTCAGACGGAGAGATTTACGCAGATACTTAAGCAAATGTATAACGGACTAACCAACACTGCTCATTAGTCTTACTTGAAAAACTTTTGATTATGTAAGAAATAACTTGGAGGTATGTTGATGAATAGAAAAATAATCAACAACAGGGTGGTGTGATGAAGCAGGGGTTTGTGGGATTCTCCAGTAACACGATGCATTTTTATTCCTTATACATCTGGAATGCATAAATTGCCATTGTACAGTTAACTATATATGGTTTCATTTATTGTTGAAATTTTAGTTTGGTAAACTATATTACATACTATAATCTACCACAGTATTATCGTGGTAGGCACCACTAGACTATATAGAGTAGCAGGTTAGATACTGTGGCACTTCAGTACCGTGGTCTGAACCACAATACTTTGATAAATGCCCTTGGTGGGTACTGGGTACCACAGTGCCTACTAAAGTTCAGCAGGTATCTAATATAGTATTTTTGTACATACTGTTCCATATAAGATTAACTAGTTCATAATACTAGTATAATATGGTACAGGCAGTACCATACTCGGGATCTTTTGAACTTTGGTATACATTGTAGTACCCAATAAATACCATGGTATTCACCAAAGTATGGTGTATTAACCTTGGAGTGTACCATAACAGGTAAAATGACACTGCCTAGGTTACTATATAAATATTACCATTATGGTACTGTATATAAACATGTACATTATAACATATTTTTGACAGTGTCCTGGTATGCGTTCCATAGTACCATACTGCAATACTCCTATAGGGCATCATTGTACCATAGTAGAAACCTTTACCAAAGTGTGGCCACATATCAGCAAATAAGTACCATGTGACTACCATGGTACCTCTGAATACATTAGTAAAGGTACTTATGAGTTTTTCCTCTGAATTTCTCTTAAGGTACGAGTTGAAAGGACAAACGACAAAAGACAGTCCTCTGTCTGTGCTGGAAAACTTGCTGTTTTATAATAATGCTGTTTTAAAAATGATAAAATATTAGAACATGTGTACTGACGAAGGTCATAGATCCTGTTAAATAATAAATGAATAAAAAAAATGAATCAACACCTACTGACAAATCAGAATGCAAGATTCAACAGTACTGAGGGATATGGTGCATTTCAAGTAATATTGTTATAGCTTTACTTAATGGAAACACATTGATTCCACTCTCTCACCAACTCTTCATCTATTTTTCATTATCTCAAATCTGTAGAGACATTCTTCAACATGCAGATTGACATTGGTGCAGCTAAATCAATAGCATAGCACAAAGATATCTACACTCATTTCTCCACTAAAGGTCTGGAGGACACACTGGCTATGGTCCCAGCGGAAAATGTGCAGAGATGTAATCCAGCCTAATCCAGTTGGTGTACCAAGATTAAGCTTTCACAACACCTGCTTCAGCCAAACATACAATCTCACACATACACACACATACAGCAAAGTCATAGCCAGGAAAGGCTGACATTTCCGAGGGAAGAGTTCAAAATTAACATTCTCAGAGATGTTACGGTCTCTGCATCTGTAATGCACTTTCCAATAGCTCAGTTTACTTTCTTACACACACACACACACACACACATACACACACAGACACACACAGACACACACACACACACACACACACACACAGACAGACAGACAGACAATACCAGTCAAAAGTTTAGACACACCTTCTAATTCCATAGTCTTTCTTGATTTTTTTTTTCTATATTATAAAACAATGTTGAAATCCTTAATCTCATTTAAAAGCAATAATCATTTAAACAGTTGATATTGAGTCGTATCTGTTACTTATGATCCGTAAAGCCTTCATAATGCCTTTAATCTGAACTGCTGTTTGTTAATTGGTGATTTCTGAGGCTGGTAACTCTACATGAACTTCTCCTCTGCAGCAGGGGGGAATGGACACACTTAAGAAAAATGTTAACAACTTTATTTTTTTATAATTACCAGACTGCTTTTACATCCCTAAAAATCTAAAATCATTCAGGTTGTTTATAAATTGTTTATAATCCAATAATCTAATTAGCATTGCTAATTATTATATGTTGCAATTAAAACCAGGAGTCGTGTTTATTAGCAAACCACTTTATTGCAAGATTATAATTATATTAGCATCCAATGCTTATTAGTTCTCTATTAAGTTAGTCAAACGTACATAACTGATTATAGCTGCAATATAGCTTAATTGGATGCAGTATTATTATTTTTCCCTTTCAGCTGCAACCTGTATCTAGCCATATCTAAATACTCACAAAAGATGTTTACTTTACAAAATAGACTTCTTTCTTTGCTGCACACTGATGCAGTGTGTGAGGACTGGCACAGCAAAGAAAAGAAAAATAAATAAATAAAAATATAAGCATAGAAGAGGAGCCAGAGGAGGTTTACATCTCTATACAGCATGCAGTTCTGGACCCTGAGCTTCCTGCAAGAACCATTCCATCAATAAATTAGGGCACCAGGGCTTGCAGGAGATGAAAAATGAGTCCATTTTTTAAAGTGTGCACAGGGAGCATGGGATATGATTTAGGCCCAGGCGTCCTGCAGTGTGACATCATATGAGAGGGGAATTGTGATGACAGGCTGAGTGAGTGCGAGTGTGGGTTACTATAAATAGCAGCACATGCAGCAGTGATGTCTGTCACGAGTAGCTCACAGCGAAGCAGTGTAGCCTGGGATTTGATGGTTTCAAGATGCATTGAGCTCAAGAGTACTTGATTCAAATGGGAAACAGCATGAGGGATACCCCTATGTTCAGTACTGATGACAGGCAATCAAAGGATTGTTTCAAATTATTCCTCTGATCACGCTGGCCAATCGAGAGGGATTTGATATTTTGTAATTTCCCCATCCATGACCCATCCATAAGTTCTTACCTGCAGTTCGCTAGTTTTGTTAGTTTGCTAGTCGCAAACAAAATGTAGGAAAAACTTATGTACATCTGTACAACCTCACATTAAAATAAATATCTAATCAGCCAATCACAGGGCAGCAACTCAGTGCATTGAGACATGTAAACAAGTTCAAGACGGTCCGCTGAAATTCAAACCAAGCTTCAGAATGGGGAAGAAAGGTAATTTAACTGTCTTTGAACATTGCATGGTTGTTCGTGCCAGAATATGGCAGTCTGTTCCAAGTATATCCGAAACTACTGATCTGCTGGGATTTTAGTTTTAGCATTAGCATTTTAGTAGCATTAGTTCTCTGGTCAAAAATGCCTTGTTGATGCCAGAGGTCAGAGGAGAATGAATGGATAGGTTTGAGCTGTAAAGAAAGGCAACACTAACTCAAATAACATCTTATTACAACTGAGCCAGGCGAAGAGCATCTCTGAACACACAACGCGTCAAACCTTGAAGCAGATGGGCAACAGCAGCAGCAGATCACAGAGAGTGCCACTCCTGTCACCTAACAGGAAACTGAGACCTACAATTTGCATCAGCACACCAAAATTGGACAAGATAAGATTGTAAAAACATGAGTTTCAATTTCTGCTACAACATTCATATTGTTGGGTCAGAATTTGGCATAAACATCATCAAAGCATGGATCCATTATACATTGCATCAACGGTTCAGACTGTTGGTGGTAGTGTAATGGTGTGGGGAGATTTTCTTGGCACACATTAGTACCAATTAAGCATTGTGTAAATGCCACTGTCTACCGGAGTATTGTTGCTAACCATGTCCATCCCTTTAAGGACCATGATAAAGCACCATGTCATAAAGCTAACTGGTTTCTTGATGACAATGAGTTTACTGTACTCAAATGGCCTAAAAGGTGTACCGAATGAAGTAGGCAGTGAGTTTACAGTTTCATAATAGTGGACAGTGCATGGCCACAAGGGACAACCTACAAACAGCAACTGTGACAAAGCAAGCTAAGAAAAATGGAGAATAGAGGAAAGGTTGAATAACGAGAGAGCTCTAAGTTGCGGAAAATCACCAGCAACAATGTAGATAACAAATGAAAGCTGAAAAAATAGAGAACAAAGACAAGATGAAAAAAAAATGATTCCCGCTGCTTTGCTCATCATCTCATTTTCTAGATCAATTATGGATCAATGTGCTTCTGGCTTCTTGGACGTTTGTGCCAAAATTCCATTAATATTTCAACTTCAGAGCAACCGCATTCCTTGCTTGTACCTTCAAATTGTGACATTTTGTATCTCTGACTTTTCCGACATGTCTATTTAAGTGCCCCCTCTATACTCTTTCCTATTCTCTCGCATTTTTGATCTCTATCTCTGCCTCTGCAAAAGCACAACCTTTTTATAATAAGGCTCACCTTCGGTTTCAGTCTGACACTATGGATATTTTAATTGAAAATGGAGAGAATTGCACTGTAGATTGATGACCATACATACTCCGCTTGTGGTCTATTATAGAGTGGAATGAGATCAGCTGGGCCGTCCCTTCCATTGACCCTCTCCATCTCAGCTCAGCAAGAAGATAAAACCAGCCAGCAAGGAATTAATCAATTAAATCAGCAAGCAGTGAGTGTAGCCAGCAAAGCCTGGGGATGAATATTACGAATGTGGTTACGCTTACCTGGTGTTGAAGAGCTCCCCGACCTTTTGACACTTCCCTGCTGGACGAGGGCATCCTTGCCGACCTCGACTACCTGGACTTGCAATAAAGGTGCACTCCACTTCATGGTGTACTTGGGTCCCACTGGAACCAAATTGCTAATGTCTGGGGGACCCCTAGTGGCAGTAAAGAAAAAGAAATTCCATTCAAACACTCAAGGAGCACCCCCGCCCCCATCTTCTGTTTCAGTAGTTAAACTTAGCACAAATTGAGTTTGTTTGATTCCTTGAGAACGCAAAGGGATCAAGTCAACATGACTGCAGACTACAGTAGCAGAACATACCCACAATGCAAAGAAAAAACATCTGACTCAGTTTCAAAACAGCCATACCAGAAATACCAAATGAGACTTGTTATAAATGTTAACGGAAGCAATAAAATTTGTAATTGCATAATTTAAAAGAAATAGACCAAGGGAATTGCTGTAACTACACTGTGCTTGCTGCTAAAAGCTGGAAAAAAAAATCACTATCCGTCTGCAAGATCTTTTCATCCTTTAATGTTGCAAGTGGCCACTTACATTATAAAGTCATACACTTTTCTGAGGTGGTGAGGAGAAAAAAATAGCATGGGAACACAAACAAAATCTTCACAGCATCCCAAAAAAAAACCATTTCAAATAAGGTGCTGTCAAAAGTATTAAGCCCCCGTCTGGTGCCATGAAATGCACAACAAAAAAAAAAACACAATCTCCAACATAGGTCTGAGTGTATCCTGAGTGTATCAGTGTGTCTCTCACTATAATAGCTGAGATTTTACCCTTCTATGCCATTAGCTTCCTTAACTCTAGGCAAGCTAATGGCATCATGCCTTGTCTTTTCTGAAAAAGAAGCACAATAAACAGCACTGTGATTTGTACTGTGATTGGACCATAGCCGTTACTTTATACTCTGGTGCTGTGCGCTTGGTTCAATAAAGGTGAAAAATAATCCAATTTAAGCCAGTTGTTAACAGTAAATGAGACAAATGCCAAAACTCCAGTCTTATTTTGTTATGTATTGTTCTCCTTAAAAGAGTGGGAAGGCTTAGTCATGCTAACCTATTTATACCAGATGGCCCTGTTTATAGCCTTCTTTTATACCGGAGAGCCAAGCAAGTGCTAACACACAGAAGACATATGTGAATAGGGAACATACACTCTTTTAGACTAGTAAATTGACCTTGCCCTTTCTTACATATAGTATTCCTCTCAAATCTCTTCCTTAGAGGGAAAATCATAGATCTTGAAATCTCGCCTAGTAATCTTCTCTTGACATTTCTCATACATATGTTTGACAATTTCCAAGCAATCCAGAACAGGACACAACCATAATCATCTTGGGTCAGTAAATACTGGTTGTTTAGGGATCCTCAACAACATTTACTGCTGAAGTAGTTCTAATACTCATGACTGCTTGCACCCAGTGTTCAAAAGACAATGTGTGTTGCTGAAAACATTTAAATGATCCTTCAATTGCAATGCTGAAAAAAAAAAACTTTTAATCAATAAAATAAAAGTAATATGGCAGATGCTATGGCTAAATCTAGACCCCCACAGCTCCTACAGTAGATCCAAATGAAAGTCTATCTATCCATCCATCCATCCATCAACTATGCCATATCTCGTGTAGGGCCAACTGGAGCCAATCCCAGGGAACTTGGGTCACAAGGGGGACACCATGGATGGAGTGCCAAGCACACACAACCCTTTACATATACCTTCACACACCTAATAATACACCACACACAGCAAAAAAAATCTTTGCATCTTAGCAAGTAAAATATTCCTGAATCTAGTCACACCTGTCTATAATTCCTTAAAAAAAAAAGTTTACAGCAGACCAAATATAGGATTATGATGCTTATTTTAGTCCATTGTTACTAAAATTGCAAGTTAAAGTTAATGCTTTGCTCTATTGGCAGACACATATGCTTTTTTTTTCTAATGAAGGAAACAAAATGATCTGCCAATGGAATGCATCTAAGTGTGACTAAAGTGTACTTTCAGCTTTTATTTGGGGGTAATGATTAGATGCAAATATTTTGCAGTCACTGTCTGCCTGAATTCTCGAACCTACTGACATCCCCTAATGCTGAGTTTCCTTATTAAGCTGCTTTGCCAGGCCTTTATTGCAGCTGCCTTCAGTTTCTGCTCATATATTCAGTAAGAGAAAAGGAGGCTCAATACTGTAGGTTGAGGTCATGTTACTGATCTGGCCATTTAAGATCCCACTTTTTGTGTTTTAACACTATGTTTTGGGGCATTATTCACCTGCAGCTGTCACATCATGAGTAAACACTAGTGGGTGGCGCAGTTCCACTGGCAACGTAATATTGCTTCTAAACCAAGTTCATCTTGGTTTCATCCTCTTGATCTTCTTGGTCCAGAACTGGATAGGCATTTTAGATGTTTTCTAGCAAAGTCTAATCTGGCCTTTCAGTTCTTGCGAGTTCCAAGTGGTTTGTATCACCTTAATTTGTCATGAAATAACAGGGAATGAAGCCACACTTGATCATGAAATTGCTTATAATTATTGCCTCAGTCACTAAACATTTGTTTATAGATAATAAAGACCCTATTAAGCACTAGTGCCGGCTATGCAAATAGAAAGAGAAAATACTTTGCAAGATGAATGCCACTTTTAGTCTCTCCTATTGAGTGGATGTCAGTAAGATTGCAGGGAGGAGTAAATACTGGTCACTCAGGGGAGTCAATCTGCTGTAACACTCACTTTACGTTGACGTTTGCACAGACGAGCATGTTGTTGAAAAGGAAGACTTTGCGCTCCTTGGATTTGAGAACCTGACCACGCTCGCTGTACACCATCTCGATCAGAGTCTCGCACAGGACCAAAGAGTTCTGATTTGAATTCAGGGCCTAAGAGAAGAAAAGCAATGATGTATTAATGCAATAGTTATATTAGTGAAGTTCCTATTACAAATGTAAATATATATATACTATACATGTCCAAATTACAGTTACAGTATGAGTATGTTTCTCCCGTCATTATAATATTAAGGTTTTTTTTTTCCCCCAGATCATAAACTGTTAGGGCAAGGTCAGTGTTCTTGCATTTTCTGAGACTTTTCCACTAACAGCAAAGTCACTAAATGCTCTTAATGGATTTATAGTTGCAGTCGAGGAGACTGAGTGCAGTAAAGAGTAAAGTAAAGGGTTTATACAATATACACACACAGCTTCATTATTTGACAACCACATATAATCCTACTGAAGCATGCTGATGTAGTCTACAGCAATTCCTATCTACTCTTCACAGTATGTCCCCTATTCAGCTTACAATTAAGCCACAAGCGTTAACGCACGGCACCCACAATCAGTGGCGGCTGCTAGCTTTTGAAACAGGGGAAGCTCATATTAGGCCTTCATCATAAAATTCATTATGTTATTTG
>JAQMYJ010000016.1:5565746-5597944 GCA_030014305.1 Clarias laeviceps | reverse complement strand
GTCTAAAAATATATTTATGTAAATATTTTACTACACAGATGTCCATATTCTATATCCAGATTGTATAGTGTACATTTGATACTGTTAGTATTCAATTTTTTTTTCAATTTTATTTTACTTTATTCTGTTGTTTCTTAATTTTTAACTGTACTGTCCATTTTCTGCCATGGCAAAACAAATTTCTCACTAATAAGGGTTTATCTTAGCTTATCTTATATTAAAAGACAACATCCTCTTTCACATCTTACTCTCGTTAACATCGATCCACTTAAAAATTTTTTAATTTTTTTTCTTAGTGGGATTTAATAAGTTTGCACAAGTTACAAACAAAACAAATAAAGAAAACCAAGAGAGGTTCACATTTCACAAAAACAGCAGAGTCATCTCCACATAGACTAGAAAGGTTTTGGCTGTTCAGCAGGATAAGAGGGGACATTAATATTTGCTTTTTGTGACTTTTTTTTTTTTTGCTTTTGTACAGTACTGTATTTTAACCCCCACTACAGTATACACTGTGTGTCTATTTTTTTGTGACTCAAATTGAACAAGATATAACATTTCTGCTTTATCATTTCTACTCTACAGACTGAGGTAGAGTGCATACTGTTTATTCATTTAAATTTTTGTATATTTACATTTACAGTACTGTGCAAATGCCTTCAGCCACCCCTCATTTTATCATAGTAAATTAGATTAGATTAAATAAACAGTAACAAATGTCTTGCTGCAAAGTACCTAAAGATACAAATTTTAAAACTGTAGCAACCTCAGCAGCAACCTCATTTCCCCTCTTGTCTGTTCCAACCACCCAGCATTCAGCATAACCAGTAGATCTAAGATCTAATAGACTAATTCCCAGCCTGATCATGTCATCATCTGCACCTGTTTCTCACTGGTTCATGCCTTAAGTTAGATGTTTTTTTTTATGCTTGAATGATTCATAGGTCACTGTGTGGCTTAACAAACAAAAAAACATTCCTCTCAAACTGCTCAGGTACAGGGACAGGACTGAGAATGAGAGATTAAAAAGTCATTCAGGAAGCTTGGAGAACTATTCCTCAAGACTACATTAAAATATTCAAGAAAGTCTGACTCTTTGGAAGAAAAAATATGAAGAAATGAGGAGGGGTTCAGGACTTTTGCTAACTTTATTTTGTTTTTTTTTGCCGCCAAGTCTGTTTCAGGTGAGCAAATCCAAAGAAAAAAAATATTTGTAAGTGAAAATCTATTCATGAATGTATATTTTGGATGTTCCGTTACTTTAGAAATGTACTAAACCCAATGGCAAAAATGCAAACACTAATATCTCACCCTGCCTGAATGAAAAGAATGCTACAATTTATCCTTTGTCATCTTTTGAGAACTGCCAAGCAAGTTTTCAAATAGGAGGAATTGGTAAATTGGCAAATCTTCGCCTGGTAATATGTTATTTTAAATCAAAAAGAAAAAGTGGCAAGTACTAGAAAAAATAATAATAATGAAAATAATGATGAATATATAGAGTACACATACACTACCAGTTTGAGCACACCTTCTAATTCCATGATCCTTTCTGATTTTTATTTCTTTCTACATATCCAACAGTAAAAGTAAAGTAAAAGTAAAAGCAAAAAGAAAAAGAAGACTGTACTGTGTTAGGATAGGTGCACCAAAATGACCGCAGAGGGATTTTTATATCTCAGTCAGTTGGGATCTTGGGCTTAGGTCATTAGTACAGCTGCAGTTGGGAAGACTCTGTTCATGTTCCGAGAAGTTTTGGTCCGGATAAACCACAGCCTCTTACCAGTTTGAAGTTTTTTCAAAAGGTTTGTCTCTATAATGAGAGGGGGGGGGTCACAATCTTTCCTGCTTGCTTTAGGGTCTTGGAGTCATGCAGGTCATGGAGCGATGGCAGACTGCAGCCAATCTCTGTCTCAGCAGAGCCAGTGATACCCAACAGGCTACTCTTGTCCCCTGCAGTGGAGGCAGCATGCCGAACAATTCTGGAGCAGGTCACAATTGATTCATAGCTGAACAGAAATTAACCTTCATTAACATCCATCATTGATTTTTTTTTTTCCCCCGTAGCTACAATCTTTTGGTAGAAATATTCTCTGAGGTGCTCGGTTTCAGCTGCTTTTTTCACGTTGGTGGCATCCATCTGCTTTTCCCTTTAAATCAATCCCTAACGCTGTTACAGATGGGGACGTTTGCTCTGCTCTGGTTTTTATCACCAGTGTTAATTGGCATGATGTTCTGCAGCAAACTGCACTTTATTTGGTGCTGCCAGTGTGTGGAACGTGTGTGCCATAGGGGATTTGGCTATTAGTACTAGATTAGATACTTTAGTGTACCTGGCAATTCTGTACATTCTGCACGTCAAAGCAGGAACGTAACCGACAAGAGAAGAAACCACATCGTGTTTATATACTAGCGAGCAGCTTAAGCCTTGTGCCATTGAATCACTTTGTGTTGATTTTGTGCTTTTGGAGAGGGGGGTTGCAAGAAACCAATCTGTGTATCTGGAAAATATTGGACCAAATATTACTGAAAGCCAGGTTTCTTTGCATGTGTATTGATGTAAAAATTATTATGTGATACACTGTTGTTCTGTGCTAATGCACAAATCTGTTCAGCCTCATGTTGGAAATGCAACAAAACTGCATCAGATGTACGTTTCAAATATATATTAGGGGAATAATTGGAAGAATGAAATGCATTATTCAAATGTTGTTTTTGATTGCGAACCACTAGACCACCTACTGTACAAGCAGATCACAAAACGTTAAATAAAAAAAAAGAACTTATTGTAATCGTTTGAATTTTGGCCAGTGAGGACATAGTCCCACCCCCAAGGCAGCTGACCAATGAGGAAGCAGCCCTGGAGAATGCTCTGAGATTTCTGTCAGAACTACAAATGAAAAATTGAGAGAAACTGGAAATGACTGATAATTTAAAGAAAAGAGGAGAATATTGTAGTTAATAATTTTGTGGCTAGTTATTTCGATTCACTTTTAAAGTATTTTATTTTTAAAATCGCACTTTGTAGTCAAGCATACTTATCCAGGCTAACAGGAAATTATTGATCTACTGATTAAATAAATGATCTCATTTATAGAATGTGTGCCAATATTTATTTATCCCCTAAAAATATTTTTTTTAATAAGCAAATACTTAAATTATTGACAAACTCTAAATAAATTCTCAAAATATCAAAAAACTCTTCAGGGATTTTAAAAGTATAAAATATTAAAATGTCCAAGAAACAGATTAAGAAATGAGATGTAATTCTGTTTGGGTTAACCTACAGGTTAACGTACATGTTGTCTTTCTGAAACTGAAAGTTAATGATGAAAAGGTTCAAATCCTTTTCACAAGTCGATTTTGAAAAACACCTATCAATAAATAATAAGATAAACTAGAGCCCACAGGTTTAAACACATTTTATTTTCAAATATGTACGATTACCTACAAATATGTGCAGATTAACACTGCAAATTGTACCCACTACAACTATGCCGTGTTTGGTGGCCTAGAGCACTGACCTCCGACTGCTGCACTTTGGACTGGTACTGGGCCTTGGCCCATTTGTTATTGGCCCACAGCAGGGTTTTCTGTTTAAAGCTCATTCCTGCTGCCACAAAACCATTAGACTACCATGAGGTAAAGGGGAAATGTCAATCTTTTTTAGTTTTTTTCAAAACACAAGGGATTGTTTGGAAGGACAAGCTGCACAACCATGATGTTTAACGCTAGATTGTTGTTACAGTAGAGTGACGGCTTGTTTACAGAGATGGGATAAATGTGTCCTAGAAAGCATTTGACTGGCATAAATTGGACGAGTACAGTTTGGATTAAAAAAATGAAGTGCTGAATGCTGTAAATGCACAAGGGTTGTTCAAGTCAAACGGGGACTTGAATAACAGATTCACAGAACACAATTATGAAACTAAAAGCTCTGTTTATTTCTATATATAATCCCCTGCTACGCTAATGCACTTTTGGATACCATCAAGGTAGAAAGTTTTCTCACTACAGCCATCGGCAAAAGTTTTGAGAATGTGAAAATGAATATTTGTGTCAAAGTCTGCTGAATCAGTGTTTTTGGATCTGTCAGATGTTACTATGGTATACTGAAGTGTAATTTCAAGTATTCTAGAAGTGTCAAAGTGGACAAGCGACAAGAGGCAGGTGGACAAAGAAAAACCCAAAATTCAGACAAACCCCAAGCTTGGATTAAGCAAGAATGGGCTGCCATAAATCAGGACCCAGAAGTTGATTGACAGCATTGTGGGCGAAATTCCAGCGGTCTTGAAAAAGAAGGGACAACACTGCAAATATTTACTCTGCATAAAAAGATCTAGAAACACTGAAGCTGACTGTGAAAATGAATACTGTATTTAGTCCTCAAAAGTTTGGCCATGGCTGTTCGCTGGCGCCATGTTCGAACTGCCTGCTTCAAGTCTGAAACACTGGCTTCCCAGGAACTCCTTTAATTTCCCAAAAGGATCGTCATTCACGGATGTATGGCGTTCTTTATAACGTCTGCACCATTAAAATGTTTTACTGTGGCTAAAAGTCTCATCACCATATTGTGCTTAAAGTCTCCCATTAATGTCAATCGGTTTTATGTTTCATTCATGAGTTTCATTAAAAGTCCCATTTTGACTTGAACACCCCTTTGTCAGCAGAGCACAAATGGCATGGATTCAACTGCATACTTACCTTGAGGAACTCCAGGAAGGCGGGTTTGGATAAGCAGGCCTTCTTGATGAGGGCCATGGCATTGGTGAAGTTATTCACGTAATCGCTGTAAACATCCAGCACCATGGACTTGGAGAACTGAGGAAGAAAAATCAATGAGTGAAAAGTGACAAAAGAAATGGATAACAATCAACTCTCTTTGATTTAATCAAATGTATCCAAGTGTACCATTCACAGTGCTTAAACAATGTTGAATATTTTAGCTACAACATTTCACTCTTTTTGACTTGGCAAAGGAAAACTGCTGAAAACTTGGTGCTTTTCCCAAAACCTCGCGTGATTGCAGGGCTGAGCGATAGGGAAATGAACTGTAATTTTCCTGAAGTACTTAACAGAGCTGATATGTTTGCTACCTTGCAATCCAAATACCCTTGAATATCCATTACAGGTGGTCATATTGAGCACTAGCAAAAAAAATAAAAATAATAATAAAAAGTGGTCATGCGTTCATTGGTTCAGCTTTGATTAAAACCAAACGGTGGTTCAGATGCACATAGAAGCAAAACTTGCCCAGTTATACATATGACATAATCTACGGTATATGGGTGTGTGCGTGTTTTTTTTTCCTTTCAAATTTGTATATGAAATCAGTAGGGAATTATTACATAATTTTAGCTTGAGGGGGGAAAAAGAAAAATCCCATTAGCTCTTCATGCTTGGAGGCTTCTGTCTAAATCCGAAGAACATCAATGAGGCCAAGTGGGCTCTTTTAACCGGTGAATAATGAGCAGGCTCTGTAGATGCTCTCTGCATCGAGGGTCATAGCTGTACTCATTCATTAGGCCATTAGCCTTCCTGCAGTGTTGCGATGCTAACGCATCTCTCATCACCCTGTGATAAAGAACACCGTCGTTGCTTGCAGTAATTGCTTCATCATTTGAAACGGGTCAATGTGATATAGTGATATAACCTACTCGCTAATGCTTTACTCTCAGTTAAAGCTTTTCTTTCATTTTTCTCTATTGTCCAGAGGGTTTTTTTCCCCATGAAGAAAAAGAAAGATGAAGATATTTTACATGAAAGTACAAGCATTCATTTTACCTAAATGCATTTTCAGAAAATGAGAACTGCTAAACATTTGTCACTTCAATCAGACTTTTACGACAACACTTGAAGACTGTCGACCTAGATGTTAAATTCAACCAATTAAGGGTATAAGTATTAGCCCATTGAACAGAAGTGCTTTTTCAGCAGCTTTTCTTTGAATTCATTCTTTCTTTTCATACCCTTAGTGAGTTAGGTGAATGTGCAATAAAGCAGTCGGTGTCTAGCCTTTTGTGTTTAAATTTGGGAAAATTAACTTCATTAGGAATTATTGTAAGTGGCACAGTGGGTAATGCTGCTGCATCATGGCTCCAGGGTTGTGGCTTTGAACCTGAGTTCATGAATTTGTGCATGAATTTTTCATGTTTTGCATGTTCTCATCATGTTCTTGTGTTCTCCAGATTTCAGGCACTGTCCAAATACATGCCAATAGGGAAAATCAGCAGGAACCCTAATGTTGGATGAGCATTGTAATAAAGTTGCAAAGATGTTGCAACTACCTTGTTTTTGAATGAAGGTTGAATGAATGACCCAAACACGACTTTGCAAATACAACCCTAAAACAACAAAATGTGAAACTTTATTTGCAAAATATTGGAGTATTTATTGCAAGTAAGATCCATTTGCAGATCACATCAATGGTCCCTTAAGTTCCTAACATTTTACATTTCTATTTAAGAAATGGATAGAATAGGAAAGTGGGCAAAAATTCTCAAATTGATGAAATTTCTACTTTTAGGAGCAGGAGTAGCAGCAATTTATTAACATTCTTAAAATATGAAATCACTTCAATTGCCACCAAAATTTAGAAGAGCCCTGGAGGTGTCCTAACTGGTTAGGAGCGAGAAAATTTCAGATAGGCAAGGGGAAAAAAACGCTTTGGTGACATCGAATGACACAGAGCTCATTATAAGAAATGTTTGGACAAAAATGGAATACTTTTGTGGCAGATCTTGTGCGGTATACAACTGGTCCTTCAACAAATATTTTGTATGCTGTCTCTGTAGAAACTAAGGCGATTGCTATTTTATGTTTTTTAGTAACAGCGAAGATGCAGCTTTGCAACAGTGATGATTTGGGTTTGTCACAGGCGACAATGTCGGCAATAATAAATCAAACTTTGTTTTTACAGCACCACAGATCATGAGGAGATTCATACATTTCCCCAGCACACAGCGTGAAATCTTGCACATCGCTGGTTTCCCTGGAATCGCTGGCATCATCCATGGCACACACACTAAAATAATCGCCCCGAGCACCAACGAGGAGGCTTATGTGAACGGAAAACATCATCATAGCATCAACACTCAAGTGGCTTTGGATGCAACATGATTTATCAGTCAGACAGTGTACACGACTCTTTTTTGAGATTCTCTGTTATAATCTGCAATTTCATTCCAGCACTTCATTAACACACTCCTCAGGGGTACGTGCAGCAACCTGACAGGTGGTGTTGATGGTTTCACAAATTGCGTCCGCTCACTTTATATATTTAGAAGTAAGAGTAGGGCAGATTTTTACATTAATTATTTCTGT
Organism: Clarias laeviceps; assembly: GCA_030014305.1. Lineage (NCBI taxonomy): Eukaryota > Metazoa > Chordata > Actinopteri > Siluriformes > Clariidae > Clarias > Clarias laeviceps. Next base: position 5,590,621 of record JAQMYJ010000016.1, on the reverse strand, counting down.
ACTTTTTACTACCTCCTCCAGAAGCAAAATGCTCTCACCCTCTCTGCAGGTTGCCTTTATTTACAGAGTCTTTTTTAGCAGATTGTGAAAGTTCTATACTACTCTATTATAGGAGCAGTCTGATTAGCATAACTTCATGCATCCGAGTCACGCATTCATAAGTTTTGTCTATTAGCACAGATTTTAACAGTTACTAAACAGTATTTTAACAGAAGTAAAACTACTAATAACTGTCATAAAATTTAAAAGAACTCACTATAATTTGTAGCCTACTTTTTCCGCTCTCAGTGTCGTAAACAGTGACGTCACATACTTTCCTAGAAGCTTCATTTTTTAAAGTAAGACTCGGAAGCTTCATTAAATAACCTTCATGTCCTACTTTTAGGTACAGTAGGAGTATTTTTTAGTCCTAAATTCACTTTCAGCTTAATTCCTAGGAGTTATCCTGAGAAGATTTGTAAATACGGCCCCAGATCAGAGATTGGGATAGACACAGCCGTTTCCTGGGACTGCATATCACGTACTCTTAGTGTTGTAATGTTACCTCTGTGTTTCATTTTCTTTCAGAAATATTACAAATATTACCATGAGGTGCATCTTGGCTCCCAAATTACTCCTGAGTGCAATATGGTGTCTGCACAGAGTCCAAACAGCATCATGTCTGCTTTCACAGAACACATCTCATACATTTTTTCCCTTTTGAATGCTTTCCAACTTAATATGACAAAATTGCTGTTGTACGGTATTTTTAACATTTTTAGCACAGATAGCATGTTCCATAGTGGTCCAGTATTAAGCAAGCAATGCTATCACTGGGATAGCAAAGTTCGAGATCCGCTCAGGCCAGTTTGGTATTAATGTTGTTTTTCGAACAAATTTTTGCACTGTGTTAGAGACATTAGTTTAAAATTATCCTTCAGGCATGCAATCAAAGTGACTTTGATGTCATCAAAGTCATTCTAACTTTCAAAAACATGCAACATTAAAAATTCTAGTCACCACAATGTTTTGAAGACCAAAACTATGTAAATTAGTGTTTGAATACATACAGTATGCATCAGGCCCTAGGATGAATTAATGTCCAAAAAGAGTTGGTGGGGGGTGGTTGTGATTCCCCCTCCTGGCACTAAGACAGTGTTACCCAGGTCCACCATTAGCTCTTGGCTAGCACTGGTTTAGAGCTGGTTCAGTAGGGAGCATAACAACTGGCTTTGTTTTACCATGGGCTAGAGAGAGTCATGTCATTACCTCACTGTATACGTCTGTGAACGCAAAGCTAGCACTAGCACTAATGCTAGCGGCAAGAAAGAAAAAATGCTAGCAGCAGCACAACAACAATGGCAAACTTCAACATGGCTTTGTGAAAAGTTCACCTGGTTTTGCAAGTCTACTTTGGAATCAAACCGTCATTACTAGTAAGTATTTGAACTGCACATTGCATATTGAGTTTATTTTTTAAAGATGGTGGTCCCAAGCTTTTAGTTGGACATGATAACCCCCCCAACTCCTGACATACAGTAAGCTTTTTTTTTTTTTTGGTCTAGCCCAGCTAAATGTTGGTGCCACCATGGAACCGAGTTTTCTGTCTGAGGGGCGGTGTCTAGCTGCCTGAAAACAAGGAACAGGTTCTAAATTGGGCACTGGCTCAGAACTAGCTCTGCATTGGTGGAAAAGGGGTACATGACCCTGAGCAAAATAATGGAGCTACTAGAGATAGTAGATAAATTAAATTTTCTGGAGAATAGCATTTATGGCACATCACCTTAGTCCTCTAGCTGTTTTTGTTTACCATTAAATAATTACAACATAAGTAGATATGATTCAAAAGTCTTAGGTTTAGGATTTTAAATGGGAAGCTAAACTAAAGAGTTAAAACACAATTGACATTTAACCGCACTGTGAAATTTTTGGCAGGGAAAGAAAAGCGCATTTTCTCTCACCGAGGCAACGAAGAGGTCACCAATCTTCTCGCTAGAGTCCCACTCTGCCACACGGGAAGCCAAAGCAATCTGGAACATGCAGTGGCATTGAGTGATCTCCCGCACACGGAAGAAAATGGGCCTGATCTTCCTTGGGCTCAGGATGCGAGGCTCAGCCTCCAACAATGGTCTTTGGTACTCCTGTAGAAGGATAGGACTTTTTTTTCAGTGAGCTGTCATTTTAAAAAGTGATCTTACCAAAATGGTTCATTTTACCATGAAAGGAAAAAGTTGTGATAAGAAAGAGGGATGCATTTGAATAGAACGGGGATTTGAGCACACATATAATCAATTCATTTTTTTTTTTTAAAACAACATGAAATCATACTTTTGAAATGGATCATATCTGATTCAAGGAGAAACCTGATAGTCCTCATCAAGCCTTAGGTCATTTTCTATGATCACTTTTTATTACATCTTTATTGCTATCAGGTTTTTTTTTATATAAAACATGGATTATTTCAAATTAGACAAGCTTGTATTTATGTTAGTAATTCTGTACACTCAATACATCCTGCATTTTTTAGCACTCTAATCAAAATCAATAGGAAAAATTAGCCTGTTTTCTAGTTACAGCCTTGGCGAGACTTCCTTCCATTTAGAACACACACACACAAACACACAAATGTTCATGAATAAACAGTGAAGTCTAGTCATTAAAAGCTAAGATACTGAGGAAACAATAGATTTTTCATGACCACTTTCTTTCCTCCCCCACATTCACCACTGCTAATGAATTATCGACAAGGACAAATTAAGGCTGAGGATAAGCCAACAGGACTCTGCTTCTCTAACAAGCCCTACAGCGGCAACTCCGGGACTCAATTTTTCATGCTTTTTTTTTTGGTTACGCCCTCACCGATTAAGTCGATGCAGCTTTATTGCCAAATGCACTTGTTGAACACATCAGGCCGATGATGTGAGACATTATAATGAGAACTCAAAATGCAAAAGACTATAGACAGAGCTTTCATTCCACAACAAAGGTAGGGAAAAATCGTACGGATCCAGATGGACTAGATTTCATATAGGACCCATTTGTCATTGATCTGTGATTCAATTTGGACCGTGCCTCTGCCTGGGAAGAGAAATGATAATAAATGCTTTTCCCTGCACCTGCTGAGATCATAGCTACATGGAACTCGACTCGCAGACAGGAGATTGGGTTGCCTTTAAAAGGATGCATAACTTGGTATGAATCTGATTACACAACACATTAAAGCTCAGGCTTCGTTTCAAACTTGGACTTCTAAAACGTTTGCAGATATTCCAGGCATTATATTCCAGGTGCAGTCAAAGAGGTTTATATATTCAATGACTGGATGAGAAAACTTTTTAAATTGAATCTAAAAGATTTTAAAAATATATGAAATAGAAGAACCAAGGGACAAAATTGGTTTGATTTAATTAGCTTGGCTTAACATCATCAGATCAGAAATGGTGTAAAGCATTTAATATAATGTTATAAGAAAATAATCAATTAATCAAGAATTACTGTTTTCACCCTGAAGTGTTTTATTCCTCTTTTACCACATTCATTTGCCAATGATTAGATTCTAACCAAAATATTATTTCACTATAAAACATATTAACAGATTTTACCTAGTTAAGCTATACCTACTTATTAGCACTAATGATTAAAATTGAACAAACAAAAAAAACTAATTTTGTAATCTTATTTGTAATATAATTCTATATTTTAAACTTACCGGAATTTACTCTAACATTTATGGACTTTATAAAATGTATTTAAATAACTTAGCAAAGTGAAGGTGATGCAATAGCAGTAAACATTTTAAAGGGATAATTCAGGGGTTTTCAAGTCTGCCTTAAATCAAAATTGAGGTGCATATAAGTACATTATAATAGGTCTTGGTTGTTACAAATTTTGCAAATTCAACAACCCCTTTTGCAAAAATGCATTCCAAAGATTAGCTGAGACTCATATGAATCTTCTATAGTCCCACAGAGCTAAATTTGAGTTGGTATCTTTCAACAGTGCAGTGTATTTAGTACAAATTTATCTCTTTAATAATCATACGGCTATTTCGCAGGTCTCAGCTGAACTTTGAAATTACATTTACATTGTACTCACATTCCGAGTGACAAACTTCACAGTTTGCAGAGCAGAGAAGGAAAATTTTCAATGACCAAGATCTATTGTAATCTATTTACATGCACCTAAATTTTTTCATTGAAGTCAGATTTTAAAAACCCTGAACTATCCCTTTAAGTCCAACTAAGCAGACAAATTTTTTTTTATTTGTTTTATAATGAATTATAACACAATGAATTAATAAAGTATACTAGTCACAGAAACTTTCAAACTGATATTGCTGATTGGATCACCTTTGTGAATTAAATCCAACCAGAAACCACCCAAAAGTAACTCACTTGAAGGATTCTTTTAAGAGATTCCAGGTAACTCCTTTCACTTTGCACAATGGAGCCCAGAATGTGACGCCGAACAATCTGGAAAAAAGAGAGAAAGTCAATAACATTGTATAGTGAAACCTTGGTTTGCGAGTAACTTGGTCTGCAAACATTTTGCCAATGCTCTCCCATGCTCAGTCTGCATGTGTGACTCATATAGTCAACATCCGTGGGTGCGAGTGCCATTTACTGTAACATTGTGATCACGTGTGCGCATGCGTAAAGCATTTTTTTATTTTATGTTCAAGTGTAGTGACTTTTTTTTTTTTTTTTTTTTAGTAACAACAGCCTGCAACAACAACTCCCGTGAAGAAAATGGTTAAAAAGACTTCTATTCCTGTCATAGGTCAAGAAGATGAATCTGGTTAATGACAATGCAACGTCACATTTCCGCAAAGTCCTCAAAAGTAGGCAAAAGCAAGTGTCATTAGAGAGGATTCTTGTTAAAGACGTTTTCCGACAGAGCTGCGATACTGTTCGTGTGTGTGTATGTTTGTGTGTGTGACAAAGTCCCCCTCCTCCTCTCCTTTCTCATCTTTCTTCAGCCACGATTCTTATCAAAGGTAAAGTGCAGGTTATTTTGTTTTATTTTTACTTTATATTTTGTATTAAATATTTTTATATGAATATTTTTGGTTGTGGATTGAATTATCTGATTTCCATTATTTCTTATGGTGAAATTCATTTTGATATACGAGTGCTTTAATAATATACAAGCACATTTAATTGTACGTGACTTTACTACCCATGTAACTACATTGTCAGTTTCAACGAAACAATGTTATGTATTCTTATGAATACGTCCTTCTTTTTCTATTTTACTTAATCCCATTTAACATTTCCTCAAGATTTTACTTAAATAATAAAACAAAAATATTTTAATAAATGAAGCAACCTTCTGTCCACCACTTGTTTAACTGTTAGAATTTTGCTTATAGGATTCAATGTTGACCCCAAGTCAAGGACAAGCCAAGATTGATGAAAGACATAGTCTTAAATCCAAGCATTTATTTCATTGCTACGTATATATTCCAGATCAAATTTGGAAATTCTCATGAGAACTGCAAAGACATCTGCAGACCTAGCCAGGACAATAGATTTAGGCATATAACTGGGTTACCAAGTGTTAAACTATTTTTTCTTCACCATCCATTAACAAACAATAATCAATGAATCACTAATCTTTTATTATGAACATTGTTATACTGAAATTAGCCTAATTGCATTAAGACATTTTTTTCAACCAAAGGTAATAAAAAAAAACGCACAAAATGGCAAATTCTGCTTGCTCAAATTTGCAGTCTGAAAATTTTAGTCTGATAAGATGAACTCTGATTGGTTGTTTCTTTTCCAGAACAACAGTACAGGTCTCCAGATGGCGCCTTAAACAGTCGTCAACACGTCTAATGTTTTTATTTTTAGCAAGCGTCCCCCACAACAGCAGAATTCTTTAATCTTGCTATAAAATCTCTTCTTTGCTTCTTCTGCCTGCTCAATATGAGAGTACAGCAGTGCAGGTGAAAATACAGCAGGGCTGCACTCAATAGCAAAAACGTTCACAAATATTAAGACAGTTCATCATACGTTCGCAAATATTTCACAAGCATTACTGTTATTGAACACAGCACCTCTGTAGTGTCATGTGCACTCCTGTACTCTCATGCTCTGTCCACAGTGAATGTACTCAGAAGCACGTACCAACAAGCAGTTGGTGATGTGAATTGCAAAACAACAGAAGAGAATAATTACACTTAATTTCAGAGTATTTTAATACCGTTAAGGATTTTCTTTTTCATTCTCTGTAGTTTTTGAAACTCATCCAGTGCCATGGTACTGTAACTAACAGGCATGACACAACCTAGCTGGCTAGCTAGCTAAAGTTAATCTTAGTCAATGAATCAAAAGGAAGAAAAACAAAACTCAAAAAGAACAAAAATCTCTGGCCTTGCCTGTCTAAACCTTGCCTCCTCTGCATCAGATGTCACTGATACAGAGACTGAGTCGACCAGTGAAAGTCCTCAGGTCTGTATTTAGTCTTCATGATCAGCAATGGCGAGCAAAGCACAGGTACCTGTAACTATGGTTCATATAACTATGGTTCCAGATTAAATCAGAGTGGCTACATGAGTTTACTTGATTACGTTATGAAAAGGATTCAACTTTGGCTCCTAAAATTTTCCTGCAATAACCTCCACCTTTCAACAACATTTAATACGAGATAGCCTGTCAGTCTGCCGCTAAGTTGTAGAAAACACATTTAACATCAAGGCCACTAAAAGTATGCTATCTAGTATTGTGCATTGCCTAAAATACAAATGTGAGCTTTGGAGAATAATTATGCAAAACAAACACTGTTGGTTAATAATTTTTAATCAGTTAAACTGTTAATAGCAATTAATCATGAATGATTCATTTTTAAAATCTATACTTACCAGTAGTTCTGGTAATTGGGTTACTACAGTTTTGTCCCACAAAGATGGTGTTAATCCTTCAAATCATTTTATTATTAATACATATAAATTGTGTTACTTTCCCACATTATATTCACTCCTCTTACAAATGTAATGTATTCATTAGGTGACAAAGTACTGTAATTGTCACAAACATGAAAAAAGGCAAGAAATTAGTCAACATCTGCTCCTGGTCCTAAACTCGAACCAATTATGTTCGTTCTTTCAACTAGTTAGCGTCATTCATGCATTACGCCAATGATTTTGTTGTTTTCTAGTTAAAAAAAAAAATTAAAAAAAGTCAAGAAATGCAGATGGAGACCAAGACCATATCCTGTGAGACAACATACCAAGTCCAAATCCAAATGCCAATGACAATTTCAAGTCAATACTGAAAAATATCCTGAGACTGGGTCCTACAGCCTTAATATGATTGTGAAGACGGCAGCTTTTTAATCACTTTTAAAGTGATTCATTCTCTTTTAATTACTTCACACATACACACACAGACCTGGTGACTGCTAAGTCCCTCTGGCATTGGACCTAGCTTCGCAGGAGGATGCTTGGCCTCGGAAACCATCACATCCAGATAGCCAGCATCATCTTCAGCTTCATCTGTAGCGACACACAGAGAGGGCAATCATCACAGAAAATACATTTTTGTTACTTCACTTTCGACAACAGAATAAATTATCTATTGCATTAATTTATGCACTTATGTTTCAAGAAGATGTACAGCAGCGTCAAATATGATTTTTTTTTATTTTAAAAAAATACTTCCAGTTTAGGCCATGCCATGGCGGTTTGAAGTCTGAATACAGATGTGAAGATCTGGAGCAAAAAAACAGATACAGCAGTAGATACCGACTTTATAACTTTTTGTTTATCCACTTTATCCGATCCACTTTTGACACCATTCCTTGTTGTATTTTATAGATCTTTATTTTGTTTGAACCAGGATCCTCTCATAGATCAGAGAAGAACAGGTTACCCTTTTTCAGTCATGGACCCTTTCAAGGTTACTTCTTAATGTTCTCAGGATGTTTATCCTTGCCACTGTTGCCTTCAATTTTGCTCATTAGTGGTCTAGACCTGCATTTCAGTTCTGACAGTCGCTCTGTCAATCTTATTCCTGCTTGAAATGAACTGGGTGAGGTTTGGAAAAAAAAGGGGGGGGGGGGGAACCAACCTTAAAAAGTCCTGCAAAAATGAAGTACAAGCGAGCTGTTCTAAGCCACATCCAAACATAGAATTACAAAGGAGTCTGAAGAAAAAAAAATTTAAATTCTCACAGATACAGACAGACAAAATCCTTCTGATTCTCAAACAGGCTTTGGTAAGCTTCGCAGTTAATGACTGGAATAGTAATAGTGTCAGACAGAATCAACACATTTAATATAACGTTTCAGCCACACCAGATCAACACCTAAAATTAATCAGGACATTTCTCTCTGGACTTGACGTTCAGAAAGCTGGATCATCACTTCTGACTTTAGTAGGAGTCTAGCAGCCTTCATTTGTAATTCAATCATCCTTCAGTCAAATCAAATTCAGACCATTACCAGGAATAATTAAAAGAAACTTATAATGCAAAATTCCTATTGTAATCATTTTTACACATTCAGATGGGTCTCCATTGTGCATGTACAATACAGTACATTTTGTACTGGGTTTAATTAAGCTAATTTAGATTGCATTCCCCTATTGGTGACCTCGTATAGCTCGTACCCCTCCCAAGCTTTTTGCCTTGCTCTGCTGTTTTCTGGTGGTGCGTGGCTAAGTAGTAGCTCTTTTAGATAAACACTGAAATGGCACATTTTTAAGAGGAGTAAAATAAAGGATTTGGACGTTCTGAAATAGTAAAATATGGGACCTTTAAAATCAAGAGAGAATACATTCTGCATGGGACAAGAGTCCATTGTAAGGGACCACAAAATAGTAAAATATGGGACCTTTAAAATAAAGAAAGAACACATTCTGCATGGGACAAGAGTCCATTGTAAGGCACCACTAAATAGTAAAAAACGGGACCTTTAAAATCAAGAAAGAATACATTCTGCCATGGAGAAGAGTCCATTGTAAGGCACCATGATTACAAATGAGCCCATTCACACTATGGAGCAAATTAGTACAGGTAATCCACCCTAGAGTTATGTTTTTTGGGAGGTCCAGGGAAACCCAAGTAACCTATTCGGCCTCCACACAAACAGTAACCCAAGTTGAGGATTGAACAAGGAACCAGCTATGCTACCCACTGCCATCCATGCCCTGGCCTCTGTTTTCCATTATACAAGGGTTGTTCAACTCAAACCAGGAATACAGTTATGAGAGAAAAACTCCCGTCATTTCTCTATATAATCTTCTTTGTTTGGGTACATCAAGGAAGAAAGTTACACTGGAGACATGATCGGAGATGCTTCATGTTTGAAACACTGGCCTCCCAGGAACTCCTTTAAAGGCCCAAACAAGTAAAAATGCCCCGGAGTGAGGTCGAGACTGTAAGGAGGATGTGGCAATAACTCCCAGTCGAGTTCCTGTAATGCGAGTTCCTGTAAAGAGGAGTTCGTGAAGAATTGAATATACAGCTCCCCTTCCTACCCTGATATGCCCATCACTCAGAAACAGGGTCAGTCTGAACTCATCAAGCCACATGACCTTTTACCATTGCTTCCAAGTCCAATCTTCATGCGGCCTTGCAAATTATTATGGCCAAACAGTTGTTTAGTCTCAATCCTGCGTGTTCCCATCACTTTGTATGTATGGAAACGCTCCTACTTTCACTATTTTTTACCATGCACTTTTACCAATTGTTTAAGTAACTTCCAATCATTGTCACATTTCTTCCACAAAGTTGGACATCCAACACTATCCTTCTAGGTTTTCATAACGTGTTGAAGGGTTCTTAGCCCAGTTCCAGTAATTTCACTTTTGGTTCCCTTGAATCTTTCCGTATTTATAAAATAATTATTTGAGATAGCAATTGTAGAAATGTATCTGTTTATCCTTTTTGTTTTTTGTTAAAAAGATAAAGCATGTACAGTAAGAACTTGGACTTCTAGCTTGACTAAAGGCTTACAGTAGAATGCTAGAAAGCATACAGTACAAACACTAAACACAGCAAATATGATTTGTTTACAGAGTGTCAATCATCTTGGCTAAAAGATCGGTTGGTTATGATTTGACCATGCTCATCATGCAAGTATCATTTGGGAGGAAGCTAGACAAAACTAATTTTACTTTACCTGAGTGGTCTTTTTTCTGGAGAAAGGACACTTTCCTCATGACAGCCATCTTGGTCTTCTCCAGGCCATCTTTAGTCCCACTCCGCGCTGCTCTCATGAGCTGATGCATCTGTAGCAGAGGAGAAAGCAAACCAAAAAAATAATAAATAAATAAAAACATGGCACGATGTTGATTCTTGACCATTATGAGTCAACAAGCAGGATATCATGATATCGCTCTTTGATTCATCTTCCTTTTAATATCCAGAGCATGAACCATTCATATTTGGGGGAAAGAAAACAGGGTTCAAATTGGCAAAAAAAACAAAATCAAACAAAAAGGCAGGACATGCATTGTGACTAAATAAGATAATAATTAGTACTGTGGCCAAAGCAAGGCTGAGGAAAAAAGTTAAATATGAAAAACGAGCAAAGACAGCACTCATGAGCATCATTCACTGATTATAGTGGCCTATGAAAAGCACAAAAAAAAGAAACATTTGATTTGTAGTAATGTCTGAAAGAACCACAAACGTTTGCGCAGTTTGTTTGTCTCTTTTAGTGTATTAGCCATGCATATTATGGCTGAATGATGTTTTTCAGTGCAGATTTGTACATATATAATAGACTATAAACTGGTATAAATCAAGAGACAGACATCAATGAAAGACTGAGGCAGAGGAGGAGAAAGTATTCGTATTTTCTCATTAGATAGTGAGTCAGTCCATCCCACTGAGTCAGGTCTGTAATTTTGTAATTATTAAGTGCATTAAAAATCAATTCAGTGAAAGCAATGACAAGACAGGAAAACTATAAAGCCACAAACTGCATAACACAGTATACAATATAGGACAAAACATAAATGACAGGCACTAATCACAAATAAAGACATGCACAATAAAAGCCTTGGCTTGGCTATATGCAATTAAGTATAATGTATTTATTATGCATAAGGTTCCTCATCTTTAAAAAAGAAAAAAAAAAAGAAATGGATGAGATGAATTATTGATATAAATATGAATTTTACAAACATGGCAAAAGTATTTATACAATACACAGATACATAATATTTAGTCTCTCTTTCAGATAAACAAAAGATATAAATGAAATGATAGAACATATTGATTTACATGAGGTTGTCAAAGATGGTATATACCAAAAATATGCACAATAAAAGTCTTAGCTTAGAAGTTATGCAACAATTTATATAGCATTTTTACAGAATTTCTGCAGATGCATTTTTTTTGTGTGTGTGTGAAAAAATGAGCATAAATGGTTGGCACACATTGAATTACCGATTTACATATGAATATAAAAGAAATGGTATGCCTAAAATAATACACAATGAAAGTCTTGGCTTGTCTATATGCGAATAATTATATAGTTTTTTTTTTTTTTTTACAGAATTTAGGCAGGTGCATAATGTTCCTTCTCTTTTTCCAGACAAAAAGGGTGAGTGAGTGACACTTGAATTACTGATTTACATATTATAGATAATATGTCATATAGACATGGTTAAAAAGAGACACAAGAAAAGAACTAGCTTGAAAATATGCTGCTATTGAAACAGTTTATGGTACAGTATACAGATGTATGTGAGACCTACAGTATATGTAGACAAAAGGAAACAACTGAATGACAGATAAAAAAGACGTACTTAAAAACTATTAAAAATAAATCTCTAGGTTTAGGCACACATAACGTATTATACTGTATATATTATATGAAGATGCATAAATAACCTTCTTATTTTCACACAAAACATGGTATGAATGAATAAAAGTCTGAAAAATCTGAAATGTGTAAAAAAAATAATAAAACATGATGAAACACATGCACAAATATGTAACTGAGCTAACTGAGCTAACTAAAGCACACACATACCGTGAGCCATAACATTAAAACAACATGCTTAATATTGTCTATGCTGCCGCAGAAGGTGTGCTGTAAAGTGAGTCCTTAAGTTGCTAGGTGGTGCCTTCATGGAGCAAGCTTGTTTGTCCATAACATTCCAGAGATGGGAATGTGGAGAATTTTAAGCATCAAACCATTCCTGAACAGTTATTTTTCTCATGTGTCAGGGCACATTATCCTGCTTAAAGAGACCACTGATGTTAATGAATACCACAGCCAAGAAGGGATGTACTTGTCCTTCAACAATGTTTAGGTAGGCGGTCGGTGTCAAAGTAACATGAAGTCCAGGACCCAAGGTTTCCCAGCAGAACGTTGTCTAGAGCATGATACTGTCTCTGCCTAATTCCCATAGTGCATCCTGGTGCCATCTCTTCAAACCAGGCCACTTCTTCAGTTCTGATTTTTACATGCCTATTGTAGGTGATTTCAGCACCGGACAGGGGTCAGCATGGGTTTCTCTGACCAGTCAGACCCCAAGTAGCTCCATACAAAATCAAGCTATAATGCACTGTGTTTTCTAACACCTTTCTATAAGAATCAGCCTGAACTCAGCAGTTTGTGATACAGTAGGTCTTCTTTGGTATCGGACCAGATGGACTAGCATTTGCTTCCCATGTGCATCAGTAAGCCTTGGATGGCCATGGCCCAGTCACTGGTTCACTGATTGTCCGTCTTTGGGCCACCTTTGATTAGGACTAACCACTGCATAGCAGAAACACCCTAAAAAGAACTGTTATTTTGGATATGCTCTGACCCAGTCATCCATCGTTTATACCCCTTAGGCTCTGAGGGCTCAAGAGGGCCTGGAGCATATCCCAGCAAAATTTGGGCACAAGATATACTCTGATATCATTCACACACAGACACACCTAGATCATGGACTATAAGCAATTTGGAAACGTCAATCAGCTTAAAGTGCACGTGTTTGATCTGTTGGACAACCCACCAAGAACAGGGAGAGAACTCCATGCAAACAGACTTAAATTCAGACCCCAACCGTGGAGGAGCAAGGCAACAGTGCTAACCATCTCAATCATCTAACCATTACAGTTTGTCTCTTGTCAAAATCCTTCTGCTTCACACCATTTTTTACTTGCTGCCCTTGCTCACCCCTTGGTATTGTAAAAATTCGATGTTATTAATTTGTCAATGGTTTTAATATTATGGTTGAGATTATAGATAAAATATATGTATGTATGAAAAAAAAAATGTCGTGATTTATACCTGGTACTTTCCTCCCAGTTTCGAGGTTAGCTCCCTCTTGGTCTTGGCACAACATTCCCGAATACGACATACATCATGGGAGAGCTATAGAGCATCAGCAGGCACAGAGCAATGTAGAGGTCAGGGATGAATGAAGAGGTGTAAAACAGAAGGGACAAACAGAGGCACATCAAGGTTAATGCCAAAAGCACACAAAAAAGGGTGAGTGGAGTGAGTGTGGCGAGAAGAAGGCTTGAGTCAAGGTTTAGGCGTAAAGCTTGCGCAGCCTGGGGAAAGGGGTTACTACATGCTCTTTATTTCTTTATATCAGTTTGATCCGATTTAATAAATCAAAGCATTCAGTTGCTTTGCAGACTGGTGAAGGAATGGCAGTTCATAGGTGGTATGTTGTAAGAGATAGTGAGCTAAGTTGTTATGTGGTCTGATGAGTCTAGTCCATGAGCCTAGTCCAGTGCGATGGGCGCATCAGGGTAAGAAGGGAAGCACTTGAAGCAATGCACCAATCATGCATAGTGGCCACTGTACAAGCCTCTGGAGGGAGTGTTATGATGTGGGGTTGCTTCAGTTGGTCAGGTCGAGACTCTGTGAAGCAAGATTATGTGGCAATAAAATGAAGTCAGCTGACGACCTGAATGTACTGAATGACCAAGTTATAACATCCATGGAGTTTTTCTTCCCTCATGGCCATATTCCATATTCTAATTAGTCTCATTATTTATCTATTATTTGAGCTAATGTTATAATTTGTGCAGTTTTTCTGTCTCGCTTGCTTTATAATAATAATTTATAGCTTGTGGTAATATACTGTCACATACTGTCATATTTTATCACTCATTTTCCATGCATAACAGGTTGCAAAATGTATTAAAAGGTTTATATCTTTAATCAAATGAATGAAAGAATTAGCTTCCCTGGCACATCATCACAGATGCTATAAATTATTTTTATCTTTTATATACATAGAATATGTTTTTCTTGATCTTTAAGCAAGCAAGCCAGGAATAATGGCTGACTTAATGCATAAGTTTTGATATGAAGAGAAAGACTTCTGAACCACTTCGATATTAAAGCGACATGTAATATTTAGTTTGCGACTGCAAGGGTTTAGTACGGCTCGGGTGAGACAGAGGTGAGGGCGATGATGAGCAATTGGTTTCTCTGGGACTTCTGTCTGGGCAAAGTGTTCTCGATGGGAGCCTGACCTCAGGAGCATGAAGAAGCGTAAAGTGGATGAGCGGTGAACTCAAAACCCTGTTCTTTGACGGACAGCGAGATAGATGTGGGTGTGAGAATGAGAAGGAAAAGCAAAATTCAAGTACATACTGCCCCCTTCTGGTCAGAATGTAGACAAGACATCTTTCAGCGTGCAGAATGCTGAATAAATCCAAGTATAATTTATATTGTGAAAAGATGTCATGCACACACCTTGCTCCGGGAGGCTGCTTTCTCAGAGTCTGACTGCTCATCATAGCTCTCGAACTCGCTGGAACTCCAGCCGTTGTTGGGCCCCTGAGGGACTTCCTCTCGCTGTACGTCCTCATAGATCATGTCTCCTGCCACAGACAGACAGACACACACACACACGCAACTACGATCAGTACATCCCCATTGGATACAGGTAATGTTTGACTCTGAGACACATATTTCCTCTGTGACAAATATAGCAATGCATGAACGCACAGCTGCCATACAGATCATGCTCACACACCTACACGCACACACACATCACATTATTACCGACCTTCTCCTCGAGACATGTCCTCACATGGCACGTCATCATAGATCACCTCTGAGCTACCCGTCTGAGCATCGCCCGACTGTGGAACTGAGGAAAAAACACATAGAAAAGGTGTGTGTAGGTGTCTGTGTGTGTCCGCTAGGCACGATTTTTGTCAAGAGTTCCCAAACTAGGGGTGTTTGACTTACAAATGTGATCATGAGAAAAGCAATATTCCCTTTTGTTTCTTACATTTATTTTTTACTGTTTAAGGGACAGACTTCTCCAATCTACAACCTGCCTTTGTGCCTTTGGGATCAATAATGTATCTATCCATCTATCTATCTATGTATCTATCTAACTATTTATTAGGTCCGAAATTATTTAAAAACTATTATTGAATATGATTTTACAAGCTTTAAATTCTAAATCTGAATTCATTATTATAAGTTTTGTGGTTATGGCTTTGGGAAAGTTTAGCCTTCTAATTTTATTTATTATTTATTTTTTCATCTAACTTGTTTACTTGTGATTTAAATTTTATAGTCTGTTTTTTTATTACTTAGCTGTTTTAAATATTTGCACTAGGTGTTCATATTTAATATCCTCCTAATTTATTTTTACCATTTCTTTTTTATTTATTCACATCATGTTCTGTTCCTATTCAAAGCCAAACATAAGTAAAGGCAGAAGTAAATACAGAATGGAAAACGATTTATGTGAGAAAAGGGATCTTGTGTGTGCCAGGATTACAAATACATTCTTCACCTGATCTGTTGGCTGATCTGGACTAGCCGTTACCTTCACCCCCACCATGTCCTCCACAGTTTGGCTTACTTGGGGTCTATAGATCCCCTTTTAAAACGTGATTAGTCTACAATCTTTTCTTCCCTGCATCACACCTCCAGAGGTCCCGTTTCCAGTTAATCTGAGAGAAAGGTTGTGCTCGGAGTATTGGGAAATGGATTAGCCAGCAAGGCTAACTAAGCTCTTGTCAGAACGAGAGAGAGAAAGAACGGAATGGCCGGCGGCTTTTCAGCCTGAGGAAAAGCTCGGCTTTGTGAAATGTGTTCATGACAGAGGGAGTTGAGATTTCCAAAGTTCCTTAACCACAATTAGTCTGACTATTAGTGATTATCGGCTCAGCGGTGGCCTACGCCTGTCCCACACACGATGACTAACTGCCCGAGTGACTCATTTGCATTTGTCTGCACGGTTAAAGTCTTTAAGAAGAAATTATACATTTGCCTCATACAAGTCTCATAATTTAAAATGTGATTTTCTATTTGAGGTTGTAGAAAGTGCGCAGATGATGTCACAGCTTGACCTTGATCACTACCTTGGTGTCCATAAAACCATAAAGACTTGTGCATACCAATGTTCCGGCAGAGGAACAAAAGAAAAAGATTTGCTTGTACAGAATCCCTGCAGAGTCTAAAGTCTAGAGCAGGTAAAAGGTATAAATCTGCTGTGCTTTTAATGGGGTTTGTTTCTTTTATTTAATCCTCTGAACATTCTTTGTAATAAAAAGATGCTTGATCTGTCCTTCTATTCCTATGTACATGTGAATACTAAGATTGAGCGTTTTAAATGGTCAAGTTTTCTCTACCATCTAGTGAAAAGAATGAATCCATCAGCCTGTTGTTTAGCAGTTCTCCATCGGTCCTCCTTTTTATCTGAATTTAAGTTAAATCGTAATCACATTTATGTAAATACATTAAATGTAATTACTGTAAATTGAATCAAATGTAGAAATTAGAGCATGGATAAAGATCACAACTTTAATCTTTTGTCAGCTAGACATCACAGGATGGTCAACATGGTCAATGGCAACATCTGGTCATGTGACTGCATACACTCCATTGAAGCTAATTGAAAATGAAAGATGAACCGTTCAGATACAGTAGGTTGGGGTGCTATTACTTTTAAAAGCTATTGTCGTAACCCATTAAAGAAGCAATTCTGATTCATAAGACATACATAATGTCAATAATAATATCAATGTCTATATGAACAGTTTGCAAAATGAGATATCTCAAGCTGCAAATGTTTTGTTTCTTTATTTTTTTCAAAAGCAAGAATTATTACAAGCTATTACAAGTATTTTGTGCTGAGTCACAAAGGTGTTAAATGGCAAAAAGTTTATATCAAAATAGTTTTGCTTATGGTGGCAAGGTGGCATAATGCTTATGGTGGCAAGGTGGCATAGTGGTTAGCACTGTGGCCTCGCACCTCCAGGGTTTGTGTGGGTGCAGTTTGCTGGGTCTCCCTGAATTGGTGGGCTTTATCTGGGTACTCCGCTTTCTCCCACAGTCCAAAGACATGCAGGATAGGCTAATTGGTATTTCGAAATTGTCCATAGTGTGTGAGTGAGAATTTGAGGGTGAGTGTGCCTGTGTGCCACGCAATGAATTGGCACCTGTCCAGGGCACTGCAAAAAATGATATCTTAGCAAGTGAAAATATCTTGAATCTTGTCAAACCTATCTACAATTTCTTAAAATGTAAAAGGTTATTAATCTTATTTCTAGGCAAATGCTGCTAAAATCGAAAGTGAAAATTAATTTTTCTACTGACAGACAATTCTAATTTTAGGAATTTATTTCTTGAAAGAAGCTAAATTAGCTGCCAATAGAACAAGAAAAATAGAAATATTCTTGTAATTTTAGTAACATTTGAATATAAATAAAATAATCATCTTATATTTTGTTCGCTGTACAGATTTGGCTAGATTTAGGAATACTTCACTTCCAAATGGTCCCACCCCTCCCACCCCATACACCCGGGATACTGTGACCCTGTACAGGATAAACAGTATAGACAATGAGCGATAGAGTGTTTTGCTTATATCTGTGTGAATGTTGGATAATTTTGCAAAATGCTATAAATCCACATCCCGTAGGGTTTTTTTTTCCTTCTCAGCTTAGAGTTCGTGGTCATGTAAATATGCAATTTGCTATCCAAACTAGTGCTGGTTAAATTTTCATTAAAAATAAAAAAAGGGTCATGGAATTAACTTGGAACGAGGAAAAAAGTTGAGTTTAGTTGCACACAAAACCTTTTTTAATTACAAAGTTTGTTGAAGGTCATATTAAACCTTAATAACAGTACAACAACTTTAATTTACAGCATCATCAGCCTCTTTCCCTACCAGTTTCAAATTCACTTTGATAGTTAATGACATAGTACAGGGGATAAGGTCTAATATGGCATTACTCATCCACACACATGTCTACAGGCCCATAAGATTATAACAGAGATCAGAAATCCTAATTGAATTAGAAAGCAGACATAACCAGACATACCAAACACAACAGCTTCCCGAGCACAACATGTGTACAGTATCTCATGTCTCTTTTAGACAAAAGAAAGCGATCACATGGCTCTCAAAGTATTGTTTTATTATCTCTTTGCTTGATCTTCTTTCATAAATACTGAAGTGCATCATGGCTTCCGAATGTAGTAAAACCAAAGTCGGTGATAATTCAAAAGATCTAAAAGAAGAATGCGTAGTGATGTTTCATCATGGACGACCGTGTGTGCCTGTGGGAAATGATTAGTCTAAATGAGTGTACGTTTAAAAATGGCACTTATCTTGTTCTGCTGTCAAAATGTGTATATTGATCTTCTGGATTTGATATTTTATGCCCAATGGTTTTTCGGATGGTGCTTTTTTGGTATTTGGCTATATTTGATTAACCATCCTCCTGAGTCAGGTCCATTCAGTTATTGTTCTGATTTTTTAAAATTAACCTACCCTTAAATGTAATGCACACTAGACTTCATGTTGCTTCAATCCACACCTAAGAGAATTCAAAATGAAAGGTTTATCGGACAGCATTGCTGAGCATTAATAAATAAGAAACAGTCAGTGTGTGTGTTTGTAACTCAGGGTCTTGGTCCTGAGGGCAGCAACTGACTCGTAGCCTGAAGAGATTTAGAGATTTGCTGGTGGCGATGAGCAAAGCTTCTCATGTCATTGAAGACAATCTTGTCACAAACAAACATCCCACATGGCCTGAGGAGGTTCAGTGAAAAGAAGATACTATCTTTACATGAGATATAAAATCACCATGAATTAAAAAAACTTGAAATAGTTAAATCGGATTATATAGGATTTGATCCAGAATTTGTTGTTGGGATATTTATCTACTCTGGTTACCATGGAAATGTGATGCGTCTTGTGACTGAATGGCAACCCAGAAAGTCCTGGGCCAGGAAGTATTTCCGGGAGCAAAGACCAGAATGGTCCTTAAGCAGAAACTCCCCCATATCAACAATAAAAAAACAGTTTTGAACTTATTTACAGTAAATTCCAATATTCAAGCCCCTGTGTTTGTTACTATAGTAACGATATTGCGATAAAACTAGCTGATGGAACGGTTTGCCTTGCATGCTGCTGTTACGGAAAATTATCCAACATTTTCTGAGCAAACAGAATTGAGAATATAACACAGCGGTTTGAATGAATTCCATCATTAAGAGAAATTTGGTGTTTTCATTCATCAACCTCTCAGTGCATTTCCTTAAACACTGCTGTGCTTCACTTAATTTAATAGCACATCACAGCGAGGGAGGAATTCTCAAACGAAATGGGCAAATTAATTTTTAGAGCGAAAAAGATAACTAATTAGACTCGTACCTCCAGGAGAAGCTAATGTGCTGGCTGTGTAATCCTCTTCTTTCTTCACCAGTTCTGCAGCTAGGCCTGGGTGCTTTGCATCTCTAGAACAGACAAAAAGCAGGCTTATTTTATTACAAATCAATGGCAGTCTTACTGCATGCAAGAATTTATGGAAAAAAGAAAGTGATTCAACTAAAACTAGAAGTTAGAGTCGTGACCAGCTAGTTGTTTTGTTCAGTGCTAGTTCTATCAGCCTACAGATAAATATTTCTGGCCACATTTATTATTTATCGGTCCTGCTAAAGCTACGATAAACATGTACCTTTAATTAATTCCTTGATGTGACAACAGCTTTTTATTTATTTATTTGCCGGCCCAAATTTTAAATTTAAAAAGTTTTTTGTTAATTACTAGAGCCCTCTAGTGGACACTTCAAGCCATAAATCATAAGTAATTTATTTTTTATTCTGAGATTGACATACATGAAATTTATGATGTAAAAGACAGAAACAATACACATACATTTTTGCTTTACATAGTTAAAACTGCATGTTCCATGTTTGGTGGCATGTGTGTTTGTAGAAGAATTTTTTTATCAATTAATTAGAAATGAATAAAAATGTTCTATAAATAAATAAATGAATAAATAAATAAATAAATAAATAACAGAAAGTGAACCAGACATACTGTAGATGCAGAGTTTTTTTTTTAACTGAAAATGGCGACCTCTGCTGCCAAGAAGAGGAAGTGTATAGAGTTGGTATTTCAGTAGATGCAGTTTGCCATTATCATTAAATGTTAAATAGATGCTAATAGAATCATCCATCCATCTATCCATCCATTATCTATACCACCTATCCTACAAGTGCTAACCACTCAGGCACCATGATTCTTTATAGATTATTAAATATCAATGTTTTTTTTTTTACATATACGCATTAGTTTTGCATTTATATGTGCATTAGTAAAACATTCTAAAATAATGCAGTGTCACGACATTTATTTCCATCCAGAGTCACATTCGTTTTCCTCCAAGATTTTTGTATTGATGATGGGAGAGTCAGACCACTGCATAAAACCAGCACATCCCAACGATTCTCAATGAGATTATAGTCTGGACTCTGTGGTGGCCAATCCACGTGTGAAAATTTAATGCTCCCTGAACCACTCTTTCACTATTTGAGACTAACAATACCCGCCACCGTCATCTTGAAATATGCCCGTGCCATCAGGTAAGAAAAAAACCATTGACGGAAAATCCTGGTCATTCAGTACAGTCAGGTAGTCAGCTGACCTCAATTTTTGGCCACATAACGTTTGCTGAGCCTAGACCTGACCAACTGAAGCAACCTCAGATCATAACACTGCCCCCTTTGCCATGTACAGTAGGCACTAGGCATGATGGGGGCATCACTTTTTCCCCTTTATTCTTACCCTGGTGCGCCTATCACTCTGCAGCAAGGTAAATCTGGACTCATCAGACCACATAACCTTTTCTCATGCTCAACAGTTAATTTTTAGATAAGACTAACTGATGTGTTTTTAATATGGCTACAAAGCAGTTTAGTCCCAATCATTTGAGTTCTCTTCATATTGTGCATGTCAAAATAGTCATACTTTTACTACTAAACTTAGGAAGGAATCGAACCTGGAACCTGGTGTTGCTAACTACAGTGCTATCTACTATGCCACCGTGCCACCTTAAGGCAGTGCAATTTAATGTAATTAAGGGTACAGGAAGAGTTGCTAAATAAATACAAATGACTAAAGCAAACAGTGAGTATGTTACGTATTGTAGGGAGAGCAGCATGTTAAACTGAGAAAGTGTATTGGCAGAGGGACCCTCTGACCAAGAATTTAAGTCACATGCGGTGACTATAAAGAGGTGTTAAAGCAGCATATGGCCCTGGGAACACAGGATTTCCTGAGCCTGTCGCTTGAGAAGCCCTATGAAAGAAGTCTGCCACTGAAAAGTTCCATACAGAGGACGACTGGTGTTGGACATGATGGACAGAATTTTGATCAAGGTCCTCCTTTCCAGTACCAGCTCCAGCGAGTCCAGACTAAAGCCTACCACAGTTTCTGCTCTCCTGACAACCTCTCCTGACCAGCTGCCAAAAAAAGAGTTTATTTAAAAAAAATATATAAAACGTCTTGCCTTTCAACATACAATAAAGTTAATCCTCACCCACAACATGCACACAGTAATGAGATCTGATATTGTTAGAATGCCCACAGAGTACACACTGCTCTCAGAAAGAAAGCATTTCCCCCTTGAAGAATTTCAGTTCATTCACAAACATCTTGACATTTGTAATTTGTCTTTCACTAAATTTCACCTCGCAGTCTGTACACAAACAGTGAGAGAGCGCAGTGTGAAAGCTTCTATTCCTTAATTAAAAAACGGCCAATTTTATGTCTGTAGAGAAAAGCAAACTGTAACACAGCATACAGACGGGGATGTTACGCTGAATATTAATCACGACACGGAATACAAAGGCATCACAAAAGCGTGTGTGTAACAGCTAATCCCAAGAGTCTCCATTTGCCAAGAAGGAAGAACAGGTGTTGTGCTGTAGAATGCTAATAAGAAGGCTGTGAGCTCTGTGCACTTGCTGACTTCTCCTCTCTCTGTCTGCGTACCAACACACACACACACACACTCTCACATGTCAACCCACCCACTGAACATGATCTTGTGGCAGAATCCTGCGGGTCTGATGTTTACACGCGTCTCCTCCGCCTTTCTCTCGTCAGCTTTTTTGCAAACATGCTTCGAGTCACACTGCCATATTGTGCTCATGTGCATGAGTTTGTTTGCAGGTTCGCTTCTTCCCCTAATCCAGGAACAATAATTCCAGATCTAGGAAATGGAACCATGGAGCATGTGCTGGAGGTGTAGTGTCCTGCATCACTAATCATCCACACCATGAAATCCATTAATTATGTTTATAAAGAAATATTCATGATGTTCTGATGTTTCATTTACTGCTTGGTGCTGTATTGCCATGTGTGCTACACTGATACGACAGGGTGGCACTGGTTTTACAATGCCGACTTATTTCTCACTTATTTGTATGGAGTTATGAAAAATGCTCAGCTAGTTAGGGAGCTACAGGGGTTGGACAATGGAACTGAAACGCCTGGTTTTAGACCATAATAATTCATTAGTACAGTGTAGGGCCTCCTTTTGCGGCCAATACAGCATCAATTCGTCTTGGGAATGACAGATACAAGTCCTACACAGTGGCCAGAGGGATTTTGAGCCATTCTTCTTGCAGAATAGTGGTCAGGTCACATGGTCCTCTAGAATGGTTCAGTAGTCCTTGGCAGTGACACACCAATGTAGCAAGTATTGGGCCTAGGGAATGCCATGATATTGCAGCCCAAACCATCACTGATCCACCCCCATGCTTCACTCTGGGCATGCACAGAGCACACAAGACAGTGAAGGTGGCTTTAGAGAACAATGTGGTTTTATATTTTTGGGATACAATCCGGGTTAGCACCTGGACATCCCTTTCAAACAGCTTCCTCTAGCGTCCACAGTTACTCCTGTTGGATGTGGTTCCTCCTTCTTAGTGGTATACTGACATTACCCTGGATACCGTGGCTCTTGACACATCACAAAGACTTGCTGTCTTGGTTACAGATGCTCCAGCGAGACGTGCACCAACAATTTGTCCTCTTTTGCACTCTGATGTGTCACCCATAATGTTGTGTGCATTGCAATATTTTCAGTAAAACTGTGCTATTACTCTGCTAATTAAACCTTCACACTCTGCTCTTACTGGTGGAATGTGAACCTCCATGAAACCTCCAACACTAAATTGCCCTGTGTTTCAGTTTCAACCAGTTTGTCCAACCCCCTGTACAATATAACAATCACGATGGCATCAGACTTAAACCTGAACAGACTAAAAGACTAAAGTGCTGCTGCATCATTCGGTTTAAATAGACATGAAGTGAAGGTTAAATATTACTATACAAGAGTTACGACCGAGTAATCCTATTGGATGAGAGGCTTTCCACATGTGTCCTGGAATAGACTAACAGCACTGGGAAGATTAACTGCAGTATATGCATCACTCCACATCCCAGGTGTTATAACAATCGTTAAAGTAAAAGTAGGTCTGTACGGTTTGTGGTACCAAGGAGAGAACAGGTGCCCGACATCAGCAGGCAGTCAAATGGCATTGTGGATAATGTAAGAAATTGTTAACTCTGTCCAAAATTTTATTACTTGTTGGAACCAGGAGAATATCACACAGCTGGTATCTCATTAAAGGATAAAGCAGAATAAAGCAATTACTTAAGATGAAGTGATTAGCAGCTTCAAACACCGAATGAAACAGAAGTTAACAAAGTTACATTTGAATGTTTGATCACATTATTCATTTTTATTTCCTAAATGCTCAACGTGTCCTGATTGTAATTAAGGGTTTCTTAGTGTTCAGTCGGAAACTTAGAAGTTATCACTTTAACTTAAGATAATTTGTTTTACATGGAACATGCTGTCTATTTGTCAGATTATCTGCAAACGCCTGCTGTCTTTTTTAAGTGCCTTCATAAAAATGAGCAATGTAAACTGCACAGAAACTAGAGACACAAGCTAGGCCAAAGACAGGCAGTGATGGCATTTTTAACTCAAATCATAAAGAGTCTTAGTTATTCGAGATTTGCTGTTGTTAGTGTTTTCTTATATTTTCCTTTGAGGATGTTAATGTTCCCATGTTTCCATCTCTCTCTTTGTTCTCGAGCTCTTCCGGAATTGTTATACCACAATACTTCCTATGTCATCGCCATAGATTCCTAAAGAACAAGTGACCTACTCATGTTCTTTGAAGTAGCAACAGAATGACGTGACGCGTATGTACTTTGTACTCACTCAGGAAATAGTTTAGCACTTATATACTTCCTTGTCCTATAAGTAAACTGGAGAACATTCAGACACGCATAACACACATCTACTGTACACTATGCAAGTATGTCAAAGTTCAGTGGACAGATCTAGCAGATCTAGACACAAACATCTTCAGATTTTATTAACAGAAGATTTTTTTTTTTTTTTTAAAGCTTAAAACCTTTCCTGGTTGCCTTTCCCAGGAGGTTATTTGGGGCGTAAGTGGAACTTTCCAGAAAATACTGTAATGCTCCAGATTATTAACTAGAATTAGAAAACCTTCAAATGCCCAGGAGCCAGAAAATATATATACACATACAGGGGTTGGACAATGAAACTGAAACACTGGGCAATTTAGTGTTGGAGGTTTCATGGCTAAATTTGACCAGCCTGGTGGCCAATCTTCATTGA